>CM029130.1:11925000-12495000 GCA_016859345.1 Istiophorus platypterus | reverse complement strand
CCCTATGATGGATTCAGATCCTGTCCTTTGCTCATCCACATAAAATCTTCTTAATAAATGTTACATTTGCATATGATCTACTCCACCCTACATCCTTAGTTAACCTCAAGGGGGAGGAGGAAAGGAGGAAATTCTTACTACAAAGCCAAACAGCTGAAGATAAATTATATATTTGCATTCATTGTCATTGTTCACCTTTTTTATGCCAGGTGATGAATCACAGTTATGACTTTTTAAAGCTGTTAAACATAAACGTGTAGACATTTTTTAAATGTTGAATGTTTCCACAAACATGTTTGCATTTGTGATGCAGAAGATTTGCATATTAGTGGATGTCCTCAAGCTGTTTACAAACCTTTTGCTAAGTGCTAGATACCTTCATCTGCTGAGATACCTGTGATCTTGTTTGAAAAAAAAAAGTTTTTGTTTAGAAGATATGATGTTTAATGTGTTCACCACATTAGATTAGCAACCTTTACTAATAAGCTTAAATACAAACTATCTGAGGCTTTGGGAAGGTGATTAGTTTTGCAGATAGGTCAAACAGCAGAGTATTGAAGAATTTGAAATCCAATAGTTGATGACAAATTTCACTCAAAACCAAAAGGGACCCCCAAAGAGAGTAGGATTCACCCTGTGGAGACCATAAATGCCTGTGCAAAATTAATGTCAATCCATCAAATAGCTGTTGAGATACTGAATCTTTAAACCAAACGGTGTAATGAATTAAGTATTCGAAATGGCAGCTCAGCACATATGATGGAATTACCTGGATTGAACTGAGCTGCAATCACTGAGAAAACATTCGGGATTAAAAATTTAGGATACTCTGTTCCCTTTGTTCCTTTTGAGACGCCCAGTCCATTCACAAACCCATATAGAGCAGATTTTCCCAGGAACAGGCATATGGCTGCTGCAGGATCAGTCCTGTGGGTCGTTGGTCATAATGGCTTCTCTGTGGGCACCGGCAAATTGATAAACATACACAAAACAAAAAAGACTGCAGGCCTTCATGAGCAGTTCCACATTGCTGCTCATATCTAATTTTCTGGTCCACTGTCAACATCTATTATAAGATGTAACCCATATCAGATGGAACTATGAAAATACTCTACTTATTTTTTTTCGCAGCCGTTCCTCCGTTCTAGGTTATTTTTATGTTAAACCGCGCCATCCAGTTTACTGAACAAAGAGAAAAAACCAAGCACATCTGCTGTTGTTGTGTCTTGTTGTGGTTCAGGTCCGGTCTTCAGAACTATTACAGTACTGTCAGGTAAAGGACAGAAGATTTACTAAAGAAATAGCTCAACATTTTGGGAAATACACTTGCAGAGAGCTAGATGAGAAGATCAATAACTCTCTCGTGTGTGCAGTAAATGTATTATGGAGCATATAATCCCCTATAACACTGCAGAGTGATTTTTTATTCTTAGGTTTTTGTACTAATGGAGCAGCATGCTAGCTTTAAAGGGGCTAGGTTGATTTTTCTTTTTTTTTCTTTTAACTTTTGGTTAGCAGTAGCTTCCCTGTTACCAGTCTAACGTTTTGACATAGTTACATGGACAACGTGTTAAATATTGAGCTTTCAGATAATAACTGGCAGTGTCCCTCTTTTTCAGTGTTGTGCTAAATTAAGCCAGCCTACTGCTATTGCCAGCCTCGTATTTAACGGACGGGCATGAGGTGGTTTCAATTTTCCCGACTCAAATAGAAAATTAGGGAACCTAATTTGCCTCTGAACACGCGCCGTGGTTTTCATCTTCTTCCCGCGGTACAATAGGTGTTGATTTTCTATCTCGTGGCTATGTGATGTGTCTGAGTGAGACACAGAACATTCCAGGACTCTGTGTACCCAATATCTCCAGGTTTGCTCTGTCAGCCGAATAATGATGTAACACAAGCGAATTGCTTTTTTAGAGGCCCGTGTGTGTGTGTCGGGGTGTTTTGTTGCTTTGTGTCTCTCTCTACTCTGTGTGTTTGCTCGTCACGTCACACGTTTGTATTTCCGTCTCTGTCTTCTTCTCTCATTGTTTGCCACACTGTTTCTCCTTTGCCCTGAAGTGTCATGGTTTTCTTCTACACACACAAACACAGAGCCACATCTGAGCTTGTCTCATCCGCCTGCAGCCGGAGAAACCAGCCTTGTTTTTGAACGACGTGATTCTGTGTTTTTTTGTGAGGCTATTGTGTAACCTAGTTAACACCGGGGCTCTGCATGTGGGAAATTCGTCTGAGCCCGGCCGAGATTGGCTCACGGGGCCACACTCCCCCACCGCTCGTCCCCTCCCTCCGCCTTTAAACCGGGAGTGCTCGGACGCCAGGGCGTGGTTGTCATGGCAACTGCCACTTGAGGAGGTTGGCCTCATGTAAATATACCCTCCTCCATCCTCCTCACCCCGTCTCCCCCTCAGCCTCTGTCTCAGACTTTTGACTGATTTCTCTTTTTCCGTCCTTCTCTTAAGCTGTTCGTCTTTCTCTCCTCTTTCCGACATGACCTGTCTTACTCTCATGACCTCTCTCTCTCTCTCTCCTCTGTAGGAAGATATACCTTTTCAGGGCTGATACACGATTTGTGTATGTAAAGGATGAGTAGCATTGACCTGACATGAATCATGGGGCTTTTAAAAACCGGCAAGTCCTTACCTTTCAGTTTCAACCCAAACTTCATTTGTTGTTGTGACACCGATGAAAATCGCTTCTGGAGCCCGTTTCCAACTGTACATCTCTCCATCTGAATTCTGCAGCCCATTTCAGGCTATACACACAAGATGACAAGCTATAACTCGTGAAATATACACACATCATGTTTAAAACATCAGGACCACCCACTCTTTACATGATATATTTTAGACAGCCTCAGTAATTTTGTGTTTAAGCGAAGGTCATTTATAATTTTCACCTGTTAAATTCACTTTGGGTGATGATGCAGAGGACGTCCCACATCGGGATTAAGACAACAAAGGTCTCAACTACTAATTCATGTTCAGTAAGTGAATATTTCACAAGGGACAATGTTTGTATCTGTATGACAGTACTGATTGATTAAATCTCCTGAGAGCCAGCATGACTGATGATGACAAGATATCCTTACCTGTCACTATTTTTCCAGCTCGCTCTAACAGACGGCATATTAGACAAACAAACATTTTTCCGGTAAAGAAGGTTATGTATGCGTGTGCGTGCTGGTGTGGATTATCAGAGAAATGTCACAGGCAGATTCTTGGAAAGCTTAGCCTGCAGAGCGCCCATTTCCTGGCTGCTCCCAGCTGACGGTCCACTTCATGACTCGCTCCTTCCGACACTTGCTCACCCCCCCTCCTAACATTTCTTGAGCTTTTAGTGCCTCGTCTCATTGCAAATTAGTAGTAATGGGTAGCAGGAGAAGAAGAGGGAGAAGAAGTGAGAGGGGTGATGCTGAAGGAGGTGTGTGTGTGTGTGTGTGTGTGTGTGTGTGTGTGTGTCTGAGTGTGTGTGTGTGTGTGTGCATGAGTGTGTTGAGTTTGGGAGGGGTACTGGGAGAGCCCTGCTGTGGAGCGTGCGTATGGCACCTCCACTGAAAGTGTTCGTGTTTTAAAGAGAGAGGAGAAACACCCAGAATCCCCCCCTGCAGATAGAGCTGCAGAATACTAAACAACTGAGGGGATCTCTCCCTCTTTCGCTTTCTTTTTGACACAATGACAAACACTCAAATATGTGCACTTGTTACATTAAATATCTAAATAAGAATCGAACACAAACTCAAAAGAAATTGAGAGTAAAAATGATCAAAAAGGTTAAATTATCAGGGAATTCTTTGTGATTCTATAGGAAAGAAGGGAGGAAGGAGGAACGATGCAGAGGAGGAAAGGCAAGGGAGAGAGGGGAAGAGGGGAGACGTGGGGGCGTAGAAGGGGAAAACCTGCAGTGCAACACAGTCTGAATTATTCATCAACGTCTGAGTGGGTCGCCTCAGACAGAGAGATGGAGGGAAAGACAAAGAGGTAGGTGGAGGAGAGGAAGAGGAAGGGAGGATGAGCAGGGTATGAAAGGAGGAGATAAAGGACAAGGAAGTTGTGGGAGATGAAAGAAAAGATGAAGGAAAGGAGAAGGGAAAGGGAAGGAAGGATGAGGAAGAGAGATAAGATGGAGGAGGAAGAAGGGAAAGAGAGCAATAAAAAGAAGAAGAGGAAAAGTGAAGGAAGGATGAAAGAGGGGAGAGAGTGGAGAGACATGGGGGAGAGGGAGAGATGGTGCAGGAGTCTGAACTCTGTGTTCCCGACACTTGAGTCACGTTTGCACTGTCTGCCTCCCTCCCCAGCCAACCACGCACACATACACACACACTGGCACCATTAATACACAAACACCAGGAATGCTAAAGCATGATGTAAACACACAAGTCTACACACTGTAGACCATTGCATTCACATAGACACCATATATAGTGTCGACATACCTGGCTGCAAAAACATTGTAAAAAAAATGGATACACACATATTCAATACATAAAACCTACTTTCTGATGATTTCTATACCTGTATGAGGTTAGAGAGGATACTCACACACACACACACACACACACACACACACACACACACACTCTTTTACACACACAAAGTGTTGAGTCCTATGCCGCACATCACAAGCAGACATCAGTACCAAATAGCTTCACACATATCAAGCATCTCCGTCGGAGGCAGACTTGACAGCTGCGAAAAAAAGATGCATCAAACAGTCTTGTTCACTCACACACACACAAATGCACACACACACACACACACACACACACACACACACACACACACACACACAGGGTAAACTATACGCACGCAAAATGGGAGGATCTGACATATACTGCCGAGAGATAGAGAGGGAGAGAGAGGGAGAAAGAGAGAGAGAGAGAGAGAGAGACAGCAAGGGGGGGGCAGTGAGGTCAAATGAGGAGATAGAGTGAGAGCAGCAGGAATAAAAGGGGTGGACACAAATACACACAGGTTATAAAATTCAAAAGCGCATGCAAGAAACAAAGATATACAAAGATACCTGCATGTATATTGTAAAAGGTAGTGTCATGTAAAGGGTGAATACACCCTAAAATGCTACAGTTATTCAAAGGAAGGTGAAATAAATTTTATGTTAACCAGACTTATAAAACTCTGGCAGAGAAACGGTTCATATAACTGTCATTTTTAACAGATAGCAACAGTCAGGTACATATAAGCAGGCTAGCAGATGTGGCACAAAATGTACAGACAGTATATATCATCCACGGACTGTGTGTGAAAGAGAAAGATGGAGATGCGTTCTGCTCCAAGATAGACAGAAATACCGCGAGATCATTGGAGGAGGAGGAAACAGACTCGCAGGTAAAAGAAAAAAAGACAGCCGAGCGATGGAGATGGGTGTGGAAGAAGGGAAGGGGAGAGATGTAGGCAAGGATGGAGAGGGAGAGGGTAAGGAGACAGACAGCACTGCTGCAGTGTGAACTCTTTGTCCCTGATGCATCAAACGCACACACACACACTCACACACACACACACACACACACACACACACAAATGCCAAAATAGATAGAGCATGCAGAGAGAATGTCATATCAATGCCAAGCACAGAGCACAGAGCCAGACAGCAAACTCCAGACACTCTAGACCGACAGACAGATACAACTCCACACGCAGCATCACACCTGTCAAAGTTCACTCAAATAATCTGTTACAGTTCAGTCATGCCTGAGCATCCTCCTAATGTACATGCTGAGCTGTGTAGTATATTGTTACTATTGCGCTCTACAACCACTATTGCTACTATTTCACTTGTGTCAAATTGCGTTCATGTAAATACTGGTTATAGTTCTTTCAAAAACACCTGCACCCACACATGAATGCTTTATGGCTAACAGTATTTAGAATAAGATAAATATTATCAAAAAATCATACTGGGCATGTAGTGCCACAGTGTACTATGCATCAGATACATGCCTCTGTGCATATGTGTAGACATAAAGAAATTCACAGCTTTTTCAGAAGTAGCATCAAACTCTGCCCAGCTGGCCAAACACAGCGCAAAATGGGTTTGAATGTCAGGTGTGGGGTAGAGGATTTCCGGAGCTGTTCAACCGTCTGACAAGCAGCCCTGATGAAGCATATCAGCACCTTTAAGTATCTATCTATCCATCCCTTTCTGGGTGCCCAGGCCAACCAAAGTAGCCCATATGTCTACTACTGGGAGGGGGCAGGACGCATCCAAGTCAGAGCCCCTAACCACTTCAACGAACTCCCTTTAATGGGAAGGAGCAGGAGTTCTACCCTGAGTTTGAGGTAGGTGAGGTTTTGAGCGTAGACCAACTCGCCTCACCTTCGGGCTCCCTGCTCACAACAATCATCCAGTAAAGCATCCGCATAACTGCTGATATCCATCCTATATAGATTTATCATGAAAGAGTTCAGGTAAACCCTCTCTAATGCTTATTTTTTTCTGATTTTATCATTAAAGAGTGGCTTAAAAGTTGTGTGACTGGAAGCTCATTTGGGATTTGATCCTGCATGTTGTTGCAGAAATAGGAGGATAAAGCAGATATATCTTCAGGATCTTAAATTGCTCCATGGTATCAACAGGTAAATATGGAAAACTATGTATAATCGAATATTTAATAAAAAAAAAAAATGTACAAGTTATCAGTCATAGCTGGTAAATGGCTGGTCCATCTAATCAGACCTCCAGCCAGCTGGTGATCAACATATAAACATGAGTGCTGTGGGATACTGTTTTCTTCAGACATAGCTACCTAGAATCTTTCAAGGAAGGTTTCAAGGTCCTAGAGGCTCATTTAGGAGCTTGTGTGTTGCCTTATGTGGAACTAAGTGATAAAGAATCATATGAGTCTTTTAATATAATGATTAAACCTTGAGTGCTCAGTAAAGGAAACAGAGCAGGACCCTTTAGACAGCTAAAGACTGAAACTTGTAAGGTTAAAAAGTTTAAACATAGAAAATAGGAGATAGATCAAGAGAGATAGAAAAGGAGGTAAACTGTTTTCTTTTCTGTATAATAAGGGATGGGTAGGCCTTCTTTTACTGTGGTAGGCAAGAGGCCTGTATACTGTGGCACTGTGGCCACAATCACTCAGGTAAGATAATAAACAAGTGAATGATTGATAATTAAAATAATCCATAGTTGTAGTCCTAGTTAGATATTAACAAATAAAAAGCCATTCCAACTCCAGTCTTTGTTGAAGCTCTTGCTTTGTTTGAATTAGCATTAATGTCAATACAAATCAATACTGGGATTAATTAAAATAAACATACAGACACACACATTTCTAATTTTTTTCACACAGTCTTAATAAAATGACATCGAAAATATGAATTCTGGGATGATTATTTTTTACAATCGTGTTTTAAAAATGCCTAGATATTAAAATTGCTGCCTCTAACATGCCACATTGCCTCCTATTGAGTCACAGCAGTGCCACTGCCAGGCACATTGGTGACATTTCACAGGTGCTGTGATCGCAGTTCCACTCCTCTTCACCTTTTCCCATCTATGCTCTATCTCTCTTCATCCCCTCGGCCAAATCCTCCCTTCTTTCATGCCCACTTGTTTTTCTTCCCAGGCTGTCGTTTCTAATAAGAATCTGTACTTGAATGGGGCTGGCTTGTTAGGCGAAGGATGGTTAAAAAATTAATAACACTCTAAATTGTGGAAAGAGAAGCATGGCGGCGCTTGTCCTTTTGCCTAAGTGAATGTCTTTGTGTGCCTGTGTCAATGAATATGATGCTCACTGTAATAATAGTCCATCACCATGAAAGAAGACTGTAATTCTGTAAATGAGATGAGGATAAAAGAGCACACATATCTGCATATGATGTACAGTATAATGGCCACTGGATGCAGCTTTAAGACCAGATAAAGCATATTCTGTTGCTTTTTATAGTGAATGGTGCATAAAATTTGACAATTATTTCTAACAGGCTGTATCTATGTAACAGTTTAAACAAACTTATATCATCTTGTAGAGTGATAACTTAATATAGGGAAGTTAATCAAAGTCTAAATTCAAAATGATGATGTTCCTTTTTGCAGCAAGGACCCTCTTGATGACTTGATGACTGCTTTGCGCCCTGCATGTGCAAAGATCAAATGGCTGCATATATGAAGCTCAACTGACTCGGCTGATGGCTTTAACTTTGGTAGGGTCCATTAGCTCAGTGGCATGAGCCGAGTTTGATGTCCATATAAGGCCATCTTAATATTCCATGACTAAATCTAAGTCCTTTCAGTTAAGACTATGATCCATCCATATGAGCCAACGCTAATCCCAACACTGCAGTAGCCACAGTATAGCGTGACTGAGTTGTATTACACTAGACAGCCCCTGTGGAGTGTGTATATTTATATGTATGTGTGTGTGTCGTAGATGAGTGCATTTCGTAGATGTCCATGTATGGCATCCAACCTCTACGTGTAATTACATATATCAAACTACACCCTTGCGTTTCAGCCTGCTTGCATGTGTATTATCAGTGTGTAAATGTTGCATGTTTGCATGCACACGTCGCACATCCATCTGTGTGGACCGGGTGCACGTGGAGAGGCTCCTTTCCAACATGTGTTTGGCTCAAGCCTATTACAGCAGACGACTCCTGTGGTGTGGCTGGCAGGCAGTGAGATATGAGTGTCCATCTCTGCTCTTCCTCGCTACCAACCAGACCAGCCACAGACAGCAGATGATTCCAAACTACTAGTCTGCCACAGAGGGGAGGAGAAGGCTGTACATGGTATGCCACATATAAGGAGATGGTTATTATTTATTCTAGGTGATTTTAGTGTTGGATTCGAATGAAGAAAAAAAGGAGGCAGGGGGGCAAAGACAATGTAAAAGAAAGTAAAAATGATATAAAAAATTAATCAAAAGCTCCAAATGTTGAATGATGTATTAAAGTGGAGGAAGTTAAAAAAAAAAAAAAAGAATTGGGAGAGCAGTATGTGGCCCAGTGGATGACGCATCTCCACTTTCTCCCACGGTCCAAAAATGAAGCCAAAATATCCCGGATACAGGCGCTGCCATCTTGCACTGCTGACGCGTTTGAAGCCACAGTCGGTACAATAGGGATCTGCAGGCTGAGCTGCAGTATCATGGATGTGATCACGTGAGGCCCTTTCTACTCCAGAATTCCCTGAAGGGGACATTGCGTATGGAGGACCATGGTGGTTCCCAAATCATAATAATTAGACGAGTTGGCTCCAGCCTCAGTAATGCCCAAAGTCAGAGCTCTCAGAGCCAAGCATGTATTTAGAGCAATCTCTTGAACATCTCAATTGTAAATTTCAGCTAATTCTATTGAAGGACCTGTTGCCATCCGCATCAATTGAGTCTTATAGGGGCCTAAAGGGAAACAATGCAGTCCGGTGCTTCTACAGCCAACAAAAGCACAAGTCCAAACCATCGCACCACTTTCAGTTAGCATATATTTGAAAATGGGTGAGGTTTTCCCACTCAAGGTGCTGAGTGACATTGGCTGCCCCGCTATGATTAGAGGGTGTTAACATTGTTTGTTTAATATAAATTTCATGACATAAAGATGTCCCAAATGGTTGACTCTATGTCAGTATTGGCCATGCAAGGTTCAGGATGATTTAAAACTGTAGATGCTATTCTGAGCCAATGTAAACACACAAAATTCCGATTTTTATAACTTCGTAAAGAAATATCAATATCAGCACAAGCATTGATGTGTTTCATCACAGTACAGTACATTTAGTTTGAAGCTCAAAAAAAATATTGAAGCGTGCAATAACTCTTTTATCACAAGCACAAAGCTGTCAATCATAATGTCGCGCCCCCTTTTCGTGGCATCAAAGACGTAGTTAAAACCAAAGGAAAAGTTAACACTGGAACATACATCGACATACATGTTTGATATGTACTGGGGTTTTTTTTTAAGTTTTACTCATGTCCCATCTGTGAATGTGGAGCGGGCGGGGTCTATGACCTTACTGCAGTCATCAACCAGGAAGCAAAATGATTAAGGTCACTGCACAGCCAGTTCAACTGTTTCCCACTTTTTCCCGTCTTTATCTGAAGGAAAAAATAAATAAATAAATGAATAAATAAATAAATTAAAAAAAATAAATAAATTAAAAAAAAAAAAAAAAAAATATATATATATATATATATATAGAGAGAGAGAGACATAGATATAGATATATAGATATATAGATATACAGGAACACAACTGTACAGAAAACAGAGTAAGTAAGCATGAAATTACATCAATTGACAAGACAATCAGGGCTCAAATTGATGTTTAAAGGTTTCCATGGTTACTGAGCCTGCTCACATGCATACAGAGACATACAAACACACACACACACACACAAACACACACACACACACACACACACACACACACACACTTCTGCGAATACACACAGATGTTTGGATATACCTGAAATTTAACAAGAGTTAAATTAGCCTTGTTAAATGTTGTCTGGGTGCAAAGTAGAGGTATCAGACATAGAACTTACACCCTGCAACATTAAAACTACTGTTTCAGACCACATAGAAAGAAGCACATCTACTATACGTCTCCTGCGGATACTCAGTTCAAGTGCCCTTGTTTTACCTTTACTAAATGTCACATGACCTGAGTGACAAGAAACCTAAATAGATCGGTCTTTCCAAACTAATTTTTGATGAAATTCACCCAGTTTTATAAAATGGGGGCATTGAATTTGGTCAATGGTATGCTGGTTCTCAAATGCTTTTATTCTAATATCTCAACAGTGAACTGCTAGGTTATCTTCAATATGGACATTAATCTACATCAGTTGTCCCAGGACTGTCTTTTGCAAGAGTAACCATCATTGGCTTGATGGTATCCTGATTTTAAAAGGCCAAAAGCCAAGGGGATACTGTGAGTTTATAGCAGGGGACTTTCAGTCAATCATCCGCCAGGCTATAAAGTCATCCAAACCATCCCTACATCTATACATCCCTCGCTCCATTCCTCTCTCTTTGGCTTCACGGTAACCTAGCAGAATATGAGAATGTCAGTGGCGGCATTACACCTAGGTCACAGGGCAGTGTGTGTGTTTTTCATTTAATGTGTATGTGGATGTGTTTTGTGGGGGATGGGCCACAAGTACCCCCACCATCTGATCAATCAGTAGGATCAGCGTACCATGTATTTGTAGCAGTTCTCTAGTCTTTTTGACCGCTGAAAGCACTTTTACACTAACTCACCCATTCAACAACAAACAGCGCTTTTCTACAAACATGCACATGACAAAATTTATACACATATGACACACGTCATCAACTTGGGGTTCAGTATCCTACCCAAGGAGAAGCTGGGATCAAAGAATCAACCTTCCAGTTGATGAGCAACTGCTCTACCAACTGAGCCACAGCAACCCCTTCGGGTGTAAGACAGTGTTTCGTAAATTTATTGATTAGATGAACGGCAGGCGTAAACACGGGTTCTTTTACATAATGCATGGGACGGAGCGGATAGTTGTGTGTGCATTTATTTTCATGTGTGTGTGTAAACATGTCAGCAAGAAAATATATGTGAGCATAATTAAATGTGTCTCTAGGTCCACATGTGTGCATCTAAATGTGTTTTTATTTTTACTGTTAATATATGTGTGTGTGTGTGTGTGTGTGTGTGTGTGTGGTTTTACTAAGTAGGCTAAAAGTGGCAGCTGCAGCAGAGAGCGGTGAATACAAAGACCCCCTCTACACATCAATCCGTCAATCAAACACTCTCAGGGGTAGAATGTTTGTGTTGATTTAATTGTGTTTCTGTCAATCAGCTCTATTGACGGACCACCCATCTGTCCACGCATCCATACATTGGCCACACTTACATGTGAATAGTTATGACACTAGCCGACAAAGTAAGTTGATGAAGTTCTCTCAACTCTATGGGATGCAAACAATGTGACTCGGTAGTTCCTTTTACACATCATAGCCCCAACACTGCCTGGTTCAGTTGTCCCATTAAGATAATTGTTGTCTAAATGATGGATCGTCTCACGTTTTTTTGCAATTGAATGGCTCATTATCCCCATAGCTGGATTTCTGACATTTCTGACCATCACAGACATATATATTTTAAAGGTAGCCGCAATATTTTATATTCATTGGCTAATTTTTGCACTATGATTTTAAAGATGCTCTAATCAATATTTCTAAATTAACTACCGATCAAATTACTTTATTGACTTTGAAGGGGGTCACTTGTGGTGATGAACCAACAAAAACCTCTCACCTATTTCTGTAACTCTCCTTAACATCTTTCATCTTATTGTTTAGGTTTCTTGGCCGGCAACTTTAACATGTTTGTTTACTCTCACTGCTCTCATTAGCGGCTAGCTGGTAAACATGCCAGAGATACAGATATTCCATAACACAAATCCAAATGAAGACTTATATTTCTTCATTTCTGCTGGATGTGTTAAGAAACTTTTTGCTAATAGGTTCATCATAACAATTTTATAAGGTGATAATATGTCAATGTTTACAACAGTTAACACAGTGTTTAACTGGCTGACAAATCTGTTACTGCAGGTTTTAGTCCAGATCCTGATGTGATTCACCTAAAAAGTTGATAATGGTGAGTTTTCACGCTTATGATCCATTTTTAGCAACATAGCAAGAGAAAAAAAAGATTAAATACTTCACAGATGTATCAGCAGAGAATAGCTTGCAAGGCAAGTTTCATGCTACACGATGTTGTTGTTTTTTTCCTCAGCAGTTAGTATAAAATGGGGGCTATTTGTCTGTTTGTAGCTCATTGGAGCCAATACAGGTAGTTGCACTCTCTTCAGTTGTGCATGTGGTTCCATTCACTCATACATTATCCTCCATTTTCCCTGCACACACTGATACAATTTCCCAGTGGTAAACACCTGCAATTTGATAAGCAAAGGATACACATGAAAGAATTGCACATATTAAATGTACTCCAGATAACGACAACGAAAAACAAGGGGGAAGGCAATCCACAGGGAACGGAGGGAAGGGGGACAGTGATACTCAGGTTTGGTTTCAAAATATCATTTAGTGAAAAACAGCCTAAATCCACTAACAAGCAGCTTTATCCCCATCATACTGCCTATGTGAATGTAAAAGCCTTGTTTGTGCTTTACATTTGTCCCCACTTGATATTAAGAGGAAATTACCACAGGAACAATGAGTTATGGTGAGGAGGCTTATTGTTGTTTGTTGCCTGTGCATGTACATGTACATGTTCCCATGTAGTGTACAAGGGGAATCATGTCGATTTGTTCATTGAAACAAATTTTTACTATTTGACTGTGTTCCAAAAGGCATGTGTTTTCTGCATGGGTGCTTTGTACCTGTGTAGGTACTGTACGTGTGGGAACAGGGTAACATGTAGATTGTTAGCCGAGTTGGTCAGTGTATGTGTATGTCCATGTGTGTTTACAGTGTGTGTGTGTGTGTGCGGCACCTCACGTGGAGGTTTGCCTCTCCTCAGGCCGCCTGGCAGCTAGGTGTGCAGGGACAGGGCTGGTATTGCTGCCAAGTTCCACACTCCATAACACTCACCTCACATGGCTCCCAGTAGTTCTCCCATCTCCAGTTTTGGTTATTTAAAAAGTATTTTCCTAAACTGTATTTGGCACTTTGTGTGCTGAGTGAGATCCAAAGAGCCTCTGAAATAAGCGCACACTGTGCAGTTTTATAAATACACAGATATCAGTGGACAGTTTACCTCAAACCATTACTTTTTGAAATTGCAATTATATTCTTGTTTTGGTGAAACTGAAAAATGGCGCTGCAATATTTGTATTACTTTGCCTGGTTTTAGGCCATGAAGTTCAAGTAGGGCAGTAATTTAACATCAGTAACTTGTGCCTTTTTGCTTTCTTGTCAAATGTTAGATGAGATACTACTCTCCTTTCTGTCCATTCAATGTGCTGCTGGAGTTGGAGTTTTGCAAGACTGGAAATGGGGGGGAAACAGCTTGCCTAGCTTTGTCCAAAGATTAAAACAAAATCTTGTGTACACTTGTATTTTTGGAGTAAGTCCTGCCTGTGAGCAGTGGCTTTCTGGAGTCTGCACTGATATCCTTCAACCTCACACTATCAAGTCTTCAGGAAATCACTGCTCCCAGGCCAAGATATAGTCTCACGCATAAACCTCCCATTGTCATTTTTAGCCAGGCTATCTATTTAACCTGCTGCCAGTATCTAGACAGTAGAGAGGTGTCCATTATGTCCCTTAACTCACAGGAAGAAAGCAAATAATCATACTTCCAAAAATGTAGTACTGTTCTTTAAATTTGGAGATTTTAGTGTTGAGACCAAGCGCAAAGGAAAAGATGGTTTTGCCCCCTCTACCGATCTCTGTTTTGCCTTGTATTCAAGCAAGTGGGGTTTCACAGTAAATCCGCTATACAGCACAAAAAAAGGAGGGTTCTATTCTTTCAGCACAGATGCAGTGAAAATGTTAAGAGTTTTTCTTGCAGTGTCAGATTGTGGAGGGAGTGAAATGCAAGTGGAAAATGGGAAACCCCAGCCCTCAAACATGTGAAAGAGCTCTAACAAGCACAGTCACCATCAATACCACTGGTATGAGAAAGGAGCTACTGTGGTCTCATTTTCTTGCTTTTTTATTTGTTTGTTTGTTTGTATGTTTTTTTTTTGTTTTTTCACAGCAATTAAGTGTCATATTTAAACTTGCCTGTTGTTGCAAAGTTCTGAATGTCATATGTGTTTGTAGGTGTCTTTTTTGTATTGGTCCTGACTATATGTCCTTCTATATAAGCAGTGTCCTCCTTTCATGTGCTTTGACATAGTTTTGTCTCCTCCTGGTATATTGTAATGTATAACATCAATATACCCAGGGACTCAATATGAAAATCTGTCCAATGGGCTATACTATTTCTTGGCTGTTGGAATTAGCCTCCTTGCTACCTGGTTGCTGCTACATCCTCCTGTTAAAGTCTTTAGGCTAAACTAAGCTGACTAGACTTAGTTTAATGTTTACACTTACAGACACCAGGGTGGTACCTATTGCCTCATCTATTTTTTTGTCAAAAAAGCAAAAAAGTGTATTTTCCAAAATGTCAAACTAGTCATTTAAAAAACGAGATTTTACCTCTAAGTCAAAGTAAAACTCAGTGGTAAATGCTGGAACAGCGCAGGTAGTCCGAGCTGTACTGAATGTAATAACTGTGACTTGTAAAGTACAGTGAGAACAGAAGGAGAAAAGAAAAAGGGGGCACACATGTAGAGTGTAAGACTATACACACGCACTCGACCCTCAAATGTTATTTTCCACTTAGAAGTAAAAATATGCTTCGATGATCATGCAAGCTTCTGAGAATGTGTGTGCATGTGTGTGAGATGGCTCTCATCCGACTGTGTGGTAAATATTTCTTCAGGAGGATCATACCAGTCTGTTCCCAGAACAGCCACCCTGCCTTCAGCCTGAACTATTTGTTATTAATTCCACTATTATGATCTTCTTATCTTCTTCCATTTGCCTCCCTGCTTAGAGTCAGCAGGTGAAGCCCCAGGGTGTATGTGCCTGTGAATGCCTGTGTTTGTGTGTGTGTGTGTGTGGGTGTGTGTGTGTGTGTGTGTGTGTGTGTGTGAGTGTGTGTGTGTGTGGGATTGTGCGTGCAAGCGTGCGTGCATGCGTGTGTGAGGAGCAGCATGTGACAGAAACTCCATGCACACACGAGAAGAATCAGGTGACGCCGAGGTCAGCTCAAAACAATAACACCCGTGCGTGCACGTGCGCATGCTCATCCACAGACAACTGCACCACTACAGCGCCCTTCTCTCATAAAAACACCCCTTCACATGCAGCTGTCAAAAGTCAGCCTCTTACGGGGGTTTGCTGCCTTTGTTTCCTCAGAGAACAACCTCTTTCACCCTGATCATGTGCCAAAACATTGTTAAGTCTTTTTCCAGAAAATTATTGAGCAACATAAATTTTCACTAAATCCACAAATATTTGACAAGTATGGAGAAGTTTTGTTGGCTTGCACAGTCCGTTATCGGTAAAAAATAATAATAATTTTTTATTAAGTTTCATCTTGTAATGGAATTCCATGTTGAAGAGTCTTCTCACTTTGCTTCAAACAGGTAATCATAACCATCAGTCCCGTTCGGCAGTGAGTTCTTGCGTTCTTTCCTCATCCCATCGGCTTTTCACAAAAGCTGGGTATGTCGTGATAGAGTGAAAACTCTCCTGTGGCTCCTTGTCTGAAAGCTTCAGTTTATCTCCCTACCATACCCCTGGCTGGATCTGAAGAAATCACCCACTCCTAATAGGATTATGAGGACGCCGACCCAACCGCAACTCAGTCCAGAGAGAGCTGGGTCGGCTTCGGCTTATCCCCAAAGTCAGACAAAGGCTACAGATGGCTCCTTTTGTGGCATTAGAGAAAGGTAGAAATAAACAAACAGTGGATATACATAGTGTACCCTCACGTTGTATTTATCTCCTTGTCCTTGGTGTAGGTGGGTGGACTTGGCCATTCATGAATGCAAACACCTGAAAAGTTGATGCCAAATAAAATTTTGACTTTATCATATCAGCTGATTTCTGCCAACAAATGTTTCTGAAGCTATAGGGGACAGTAATTGTCTATGGTTCTTCTTGCTACATAATATGCAAATGTTAAAAATGTGTAAAGTTTAGAGTTGCTCATCTCTGAATTGCTAGTAGGTATCTGTTAAAAAATCATATGATGGAACAGTGTGACCATACTGGAGCTAAATTTAAAGGCAGAAGGTAACAGGCGTTTTATTTGAAGCAGGCTTGAATTAAAAGCAGGCCTTTATTTCTAATTCCCTCTGTAAATAGGTATAATTGGACATATCTGAAGAGGGAACACTCCTCCATTCTTTGCATTTGTCTCAGCTTTCATATTCATACATCAAGATACATCATTGTCTATAATCATTTACTTCTCTTGGTGGCTGCATGATCTGAACTGTTGCATAAAAGTTGAAAAAACAATCACCACACAGGGTCCAATTTATTAGCTGTTCTTAGCTTTTGAAAGCTAAACAGACCTTGTGGTGAGATTGTTTCGTCTACCATCGTTTTCAAGGTAAACTTTCAGTCTCGAGGCCTCCATAAGCTGAGCTTAAACCTTGATGATTCCCATGCAGCCACCCTGGTCGGGAAACAACTACGGGTAATTTAAAGCAAAGATGCAACGAAACAAACACGGACTCTCAGACACGCCAAGGGTGGGGAATGGGTGTGAGCTGATGTACCTGTGCAGGTTTGGTGCATGTCTGTGGGTGAGGAGAGGACTTGAGCATTTTAATTATTCCTGTGAGAGTGTGTCTAAAGCAGATGTAATGTGACTGCAAACTATACAAACTGGCAAAATACTTCTACTACCTCTACTGCTACACTTTTTTAATGCGATTTTTAAATACTGGTGAATATATCTTCCTAAATTTCCAAGTCGTCGTTTGCCTGCCTCCAATCCACTGTTTATTCCCACAACATAAAGACATCTGAAATTCAAAAGAAACCATGGTAGCGGTTTCTGATCTGGTGTCTCTATTAGCAAGATGTCATCATTTTTTTGGTGATTCATTTCTACTTTTCCACTTCCGTCGTTTAGAAATGATTAGGTTAAATCCCAAAATGTCCATGGGTTAAAACTACTTGGCTACACATCAGAAATGATTGCTGTCATGGGCCAGCAATTAGTTTTTGGAGGAAACAAATAGTTTCTTCCAAGCATCAAAGTCAATGCTCTGTTGACCCATCCTTTCATCTCAACCTCCCTCTTAGGAGGTTGTGCTGTGATATACAGCAACAGAATCACACTACTTCCTTCTTTGAACAAACAACTAATGCTCTTGTTTTGCTGATGAGAATAGCCCTGATCAAAAGTAACGGCTGCAAGCCTCCTCTTTTCTTCAGTTTTTGTGGCTCTTTATGGTCTTTATCATTTGAATGTAAACATACACTACATAACCCTCATTGTAAACATTCATGCACAATGACTTGCAGCTTCCACTGCAGCTGATATTCACATTATCCAGACTCCTTTTAGGCTCACAGGAGGGGGGGGGGCATGTTTAATTTCATCCCTCTTACTAAAAATCACTGTCCATATTCCTCTTATCTCACCCCCTGGGCACTGTGGAGAACATTCCAGTATATACGCAGTTGACATGGTGAGCTTTGAAAACAGACACATAGCCGGAGTGACCTACAGAAGCCTGTAATAGCCCTGCATTACGTGACTTTCCCTTTAACCGTTTAAATACATTTTGAACGGAACATGGGACCGTTGTGTTTTACCGTCTCTCGGCATGAGTTGGAAAAGAGCAGCTTTTGTAGCTGAGGGAGTGTGATTGGGGTCATGGGGGAGGATGGTGGAGTAGGGGAAGGAATCATTCGATTTCCCCAAGAGTCACCCTGGCGGTAGCAAGTCAAGGATGAGGCATGAAGAATGATAGCTACATGTGTCTTAGCATGTACAGGCAGATTGGTAATGCATACTGTGCAGTCTTCTGTAAAGGAAAATCTGAGCTTTTGAAAAAACAAATAGAAAAAATAGAATTCAATCTGCTCTGCTCAGTTAAAAATAATTGATGGTTGTACTGCCAGGTAATGCTTTTATTTTCCTCTGTAAATTGCACATTACATGAAGTGTGCTATTATGCTCCTTCACTGGAGCTTCAATTTCATTTCTAGAAAAAAGGCCCATTTCAAATGCCATGGAACAGAAGCTTTTTCAAATTGATCATCGATTTGGCTAATTTCCTTTCCTGCTCAACTACGTCCTACCGTTAATCTACTCTATAATGTCCACATTTAGTTCTAATTATCGTCGCTGCATTTATCTTGCCTCACATGTGCGCTGACACTACAGTACTCCTTCGGATACACCGGCATCAGTAATGGTGCCCACAAAAAAAAGGCCCAAACCTCAGACTCTGCTTTAGGCAGTTGTATTGTATTTTATGAATGAAATTTAAAAAAACAAAAAAAACGACTGAAAGAAGTTCTCCCACACAGAATGATCAATATTAAATACAAATAATTATTTGTATCTTTGTACCTTGTTACAGCTTTGGCCCATGTATTTCAAAATTAATGAAACCTGTAAACCAACTGTGGTTTTCTCCAAATTTGAAAAAGTATGTATTTATTTATTCTGTACTGAATTACTTTTTTTCATGTCAGGTAAATTTTATTTATATGGCCCAAAATCAAAAATCACAAATCTGCTTCAGGGGGCTTTACAATCTGTACAACACACAACGCCCTCTGTTCCTAGACCCTCAAATCGGATAATGCAAGAAACCTCAGGATGAGCAATAGAGTAGGGATCCCTCTTCGTGGACGGACAGACATGCACTAGATGTCGCGTGTAAAGAATGGAGCAACAAAGTAGATTTACACAATGAACAATAGGGGTGGCAAGATTATTAACGTATGTGAAAAACACGATCAATGAGGATGTCATCAGCCAGATAGACCTGAGCCACTGTTTTTATTATTCTCACTTTCTTGAACATATGGTTAAGGTCTGGGAAAGATTGTAGTAATGTTTAACGAAAATTAACATGTGATGGGAGGATCAACTCCTGCATGAAGGTTAGACGTGCTACTTGCTCCTAGATACCAACCTCCAAGTCCTTAAAATCAGCCTCACTAACTAAAAAGCACATTACTCTCTGCATTGGTTGTGAACATTGGCACTAGACATTAATCATGAGATGCAGTAACATCCAATATTGTGTTAACTCCTAGGGTTACTAGACTGTGTGATAATGAAAATCCATCTGTGATCATAGAGGGGCATTCAGATTAATATGTTTAACAATTCAAGCATCTCAAGCAATGGCAACAAATACCAATGAGTTGATGCCACTATCCCGACTGCTGCTGCTACCACTGGAGGTCTTAACCTGCCATATTATGCCAAAGGAGCGAACAGCTGTACGCAACCCATTGTCTGTAAGTGCCTCAATGTGTAATGTGTATGTGTATTGACGGGGCTGTTAAAAGTTTGTTTAACCACTCACAAAGAACAGCAGCGCTTGTTTTCTTTAATTCATATTTGTTACTGTTGATTCCACTGGCAACAAGTTGCTGCTGCTTTACTCCTTTGCTGCTGTAAAAATATGGCAAAAATACTCTGCCCCTGTGCCACACTATGTCCTTCCTGAAGCTCAGAGGCTCCACTGGAAGTAGCATCTGAGGTCATGTTTGCTGCAGAGATGAATGTTTTGGCAAAACTATCAGAGAGGCATAACAGAGAAAAACCCTTTTAAATTAAATATCGCTGAAATATTGCTAAGAATAAATTAAAATTACCTTTGTCAGACCCACGAAATCCAGTAAAGAAGGCCAGTGGAAACCATTTAAACTTATTTGTAGTGGCAAAAATATGGTAAGCTAGGTAAGTGTGTTTTTCTTTACATGTGCATGTCATTCATCAGTGGTAGCCTTTGTGTTGAGGTTCAAGAGCAGCTAGTTTTCTGAAGATGTCTCTGAAGCTGTAAAGTTACACACCCATGCAAAGGAACTCTCTTTCTCTACCTCTTGTCTTTGTCCCTTTGCTTCCTGCCTCCTCCATATATGAGTGTTTACAGTCATTCAAAGTTTTGGCAGTTCCATCTAAAAATGGTACACATCCATGTGGAAAAAAAGTTAGTTGCCTGAAATGACTTGATAATTTTAGGGCTCTGGTTTAAATGAGACATTAGTTGAGAAAAAAATGGTTACATATTTTTACATAAAAGGAAATGTGAAATTTTTTTCAAAAAATTTGTCATTACCTGCTAAAATGTCTGCGTAGTATATAAAAAGACAGTCAGATAGCTTTGATGAAATTACACATGGACTTTACATGTGGTCAGTCAGTAAGACATAGTGATGTCTGACAAGTGATGTATGTATAACTCTTGAATAACAGTGGCTATAACAGTGGTTTGTGATCATTGGACATTTAAAACAAAACTCAATCAAAATAGTCAACTTCAAAGAGAAAATCTTATGGAAGGGTAGAAGGAGAAAGATGAAGGAAAAGACAAAAGGAAGGGCAGATTGATATTGCGGAGGTAAAATACTGAAAAGAGATGGACAACATTCATTTAAAAAAAAGAAAAGCCTGTTATCGTGATGATGTTTCTTATTCTTGATGTCAGACACAATCAATAAAAGGCTGTTTATGTCAGATATTCACAGATTATTATAAATGTATATATTCATGTCATATTTTCTTTTTTATGTTATGTAATATTTCCTAGGCCTCCGCCAAATATATACAGTAGGCATCACAGCTCCAAGCCTGTTATACATACAGCTCTGGGAATAACTATGAGTCAGTACATAATGTTAACTTGCTGGGGAAAAAAAAATCCTTTATACATTTTAAGTTTCTGGTCATATATAGAATAGCGTCTTGAATTTGTACCTGTGGACATACGTGTGTGTGAGAGTGAGCGTGTGAGGGAGGGATATATACCCCAAATAACTTGGCTGAGAATGTGGGGGCAGCGCCACTTGGATTTGTATGGTAATGCTTTTGGTCCCCGGCCAAAGTGGACACTGCAGTTGAGTTATTCCATGAGAACACACACGCGCAGAGACATACACACACCCCCGTCGTTTACACTGGGAAAATAGGGATGCCCTTTACTCTTTTGGATGGAAAAAGAAATATGTTTCAATTAGCAACTCAGTCCAAATACACCACTGTAAACACTGTGTGTAAGTGTGTGTACGTGTGTGTGGTGTCTGTGTGTGTGTAGAAGGGGGTGGGGGGCTTGTGAATAGGCCCATAGAGTTGCTAACCACAGGCTGGCCATTACACCTAGTTACAGTCACCGCTGGATCGACAAGGAGACAGACAGTCTGCAACACTGACAGAACTCCACTGTGTGTGTGTGTGTGTGTGTGTGCATGTGTGTGTGTGTGTGTCTTGTATCAGGTAGGGGATCCCCTGAGTTGCCCCCATCAGTACCACATGGCTAATAGAAAACGTAAACGCTCCCAAACAGGGAACAAGGGGCAGAAAGAGGGAAAGGCAAGCTTTTCTCTTTCAACAGAAAGAGTCCTCTGTAACCTGGAGCTCAGGACTTCAAGTCTGTCTCCTGGTCTTTAGCTCTCCGTCTGCATCGCTGTCAGTGCTGAAAGAAGCATTCAGATGATTTATGTGAGAAAAAGAAGTCATATAACATTGTTGAAGTTCTCCAATATGATTCCTGTTATGAAATATTGCTTATTTAGTGGTCCAGAAGTTTTATTTACATAATGCAATGGATTAAGAGCAGAATATGCAGGCAGAATGACTCCTGTCATTGTAAATCATAGGTCACAGGGGGTCATTCTGGCATTTATAGCAGCAAAGTTTCAGACTGAATGCAGTTCATCTCAGCTGAATCCCAATAATCACTGGATCACCAGACTGAATCCACTGCGAAGTACTGAATTGAGTTTTCAGGGAGTTTTGGTTTGTGTCATTATCGATTTTGAACCATCTTTACAGCATTGAGGAGAACAGCGCCTGTTCAAAACGTGTTTGTTATTTTATCAATAGTTAAATATTTTTATTCAATTATCTATTCATCATCATCTAATTTCCTCATCACAGCTGTGTTATGATATCAATAATATTGATATACACTTTTTGTCAGATACCTGATCAGAAAACACTGGATCACAAATTCAAAAGGATCGCTGGGACACATACAATCACTTGCTAATCAATTGAGTACAACTTAATAAAGCTAATTCAGTTTAGTACAGCAGGCCAGCAGTGAATCTTCCCTTCATGAGAAATACATTATTCAGTTTTTTTTTCTAATATATTTGAAAGAGGATGTTGATTTCTTTCAGTGGACTGTGTTGTTTATCTGTACTGGATTGTAATTGGAAGTTCTTCTCATATTTTGTCAATCTTAATTCATATAAATAGGATGCACATTTTTATAAAATAAAATTTGGTGTGTTTCAACCAGGTAAGAATTTATTATGCTTGATATGAACCAGGTCATAAAACATGTAAACAAATCCTAACTGAAGGTAACAGTGTTAATACAAAAAGCCTGCATTACAGCCTCCCAGTGGATGCAACCCCAATGCCCTTCCAATCCCCTCTCTAGGAGTTAGGTGTCTTTTGTGTGTCTTTGTTGACACAACGCAATGCATTGTTTAGATTTGGGATAACAGCGCATGCTTTTGAGGGCATCCATGCATTCAGCTGTGCACAGGAAAAGTGACAGAAGTGGTTGCATGACAAATGAAAAAGGAGAGCTTGGGAAAGAGGTTTTAAATCCTGCTTTTTTTTTTTTTGCCCACCTCTGCACATGATGCCAGTCGTGTGACCCGATCTAGATGTGCTGATCGGGTTGTCTATTTGTGAAAGTTTGAAATGGTCATCAAAACCATAAAAGACTAAAAGCATGGAGGGAGGCGATCTCAGATGCTGCTTAGCAATAAAACCAAGTATGTACCATACAGTTCTTACGTAAATGTACTCAGATACTTTCAACCATTGGTCCCTTCCTCTCTCTCTGTATGACTTATACACTGTGCTATTATTCTGTCTTAGCTTTCAGTCTGTCTCAGTTTCTGTCTCCATCTCTGTTGAACCACAATATTACTATTCTCTCTTCTAGTGCTCTCTCTCTCTCTCTCTCTCTCTCTGTATACACAGTGTTACTGTTCCCTCTCTTTCCTCTTTTAAGAGTCTCTCACTCTTGGACACAGCCTTAAATGGAAAGTCTATACATGCTGCCTGTTTGTGGAGGCCAAAGAACTCTGTTCAACAGCTGAGCATTTATAATGGTTTGTTTATGTTTTAAAAGGGCTTTCCACAGTAGCCCACTGTCATGTGTGAAGCCTGGTTTGAGCGGTAGGCAACAGTAGCAGGGGAGCAGGCACATACATACACACACACACACACACGCGCACATACATATACTGCTGTGTTTGAGAGCCTTAGTGATATGGATTTAATTAGTCTTATTACTCTAATCATAGGCTGTACATGACAGGCCGTGCCACTGGAAGGGGAGAAGGCAGGAGACGGGGAGGAGGAAGGGGGAGAGAAGCAATGACAGGAAGAAATGAAGAGGAAAAAGGGAGGGAGGGAAACAAGGTGGAAAAGACTGCTTTTGCAAGTGATTGCTGAGATAGTAGGATTATTATTGGCCATTTTGAAGCCAGGAAATTCTACAACAGCATTATCCTTCCAGGGAAAAAGCTCAGATTTAATAAATTGATCGCTTTCTGGTTGAAGCTCTCCCTCTGTGCTTCTGCAGGCTATGACTGATGTTAAATAGTTGTTGGTTTGAATGTAGCCTGACTGTGAGTGCGTCTACCTGCAAGCATGTGTGCTTGATTGTGCATCAGTGATTGACAGTTGTGGAGCCTCTCCGCACCTGTCTCTAGTATCACTAATGGAGCAGTGAACACAGGGGTAAGTGTGGGTGTGCACTTTAGGAAGGGGGGTGGGGGGGATGGGGTTGATGGAGTGGTCCTCTGTGACACACATGCACACACTTGGGTAGAGATGGGTGGTTGCATGGGGGCCTCCTCCCTGCTCTGTCGTTAATTGCCCCTACTCCATAACCTGCTGAGCTCCACTGGGGAGGAGGAGCGAGGGGGGGCGAGGATAGAAAAAGTAGAGGGGGAGGGGCAGCAGTGCAGTCTGCCATCTGCTCTGACTCCTGACCCACCCCACCCACCCCCACCCACCCCCACCCACCCCACTCCTCTCCCCACTGCACGTCAACCTCTCCCGCCTTTTTCAGGGTCTTCAGAGGATTGTTTCCTTTATTCCACAGTGAAAAGAAATTCTTGTATGTGCATGCATTTCTGTATGTATGTATGTGTGTCTATTTGTTTGTGTGTGTGTGTGTGTGTGTGTGTGTGTGTGTGTGTGTGTGTGTCTGTGTGCCTCCACCATCTTCACTGAACAAGAGACCCACCCCCTAATTACATTCACGCACTTTACAAATGATGCGCACGTGCCTTTGTATGGTTACTACAGAAACACACAATTTACACTCAGCAGTACAAAAAAAAAAAAACAATCACCCAAACAATGCTTAAAACACTCACATGTGTGTCTTAGAGAGCTTGTCTGTGTATCTGTGCAGCTGTATTTGTGTGTATAAGGTGGGTGGATGACTCATGTACATGGAAGCACACTCGCAAAGCACATGCTCATTGTTTGAGTTGGGGCTTTCAGTATAGAAAAATCACCACAGCCACAAAATACACAGAAAAGAGAGGGGGAGAAGGAGAGAGAGGAGAGGGAGCAAAAGAGTGGTAGGTGGAAGAAAAAGTGGAAAGACGGAGAAAGGATAGAAAGAGGGTGAGACAGAAAGAGAAAGAGAGACAGGATCCTGAGTGAGAGTGGTAACAAGTGTCTGGCTCTTTGTGTCTTGATGTATTGTTCCAGCAGCAGAAGGAGGCAGCCTGTCGTGGTTTGTGATTGACAACTAGATGAATTGTGGATCGGCCTTAAAATAGGTTGCCCGGCTGCGTGAGCGAGCACACCAGTGTGTGTGCACGTGCGCACGCGCAAATGTATGTTCCATTACAGAACGGCTATTCATCCATTACTGACATGCAGTGGCTTGGGTTGAAAATACTGAATTTTGACCATGTTTAGAATAGAATAGAATGGAACGGAATTTATATGATGGTAGACCTTTAATAGTGATGAGTATGTCATAGGTTGAACACTTTTTTGATGGTTAAATTCCTTAAAAAGGTAGTTACTGTTAAAAAAAAAAGTAACATTTACTATTACCAAGTGTTTGCTAAGGATTAAACATAGGTAATCAACTGTTTTTTGGACTTAAGGATGACAAGTTGCTCATTTATTTGACTATAAAAACATTTTACCTCTCTATAGTTTAGAGTGAATCAATTATGTATTCGTGACAAGGTTTTTGAATTACAGATGGAAAACAGTTAAAACATTATTTCTTTAACTTTTAATGACTACATAGTGAGTCAAACCACAAATTTATTTAGATGGACAATTTTTCCAACTCATCCCATTTGGTTCTTTAACATTTATTTTTTTAAAATTGGCATCGTTTAGAGCCAAAGACTAAAAGTTTGAAAATGAAAAGGATCTTGGGGTGGGGAGTGAGAAAGAAAGAAAGAAGCACGAATGTGCGGAATAAAACAGATACGTCTGGTTCTTGTGCTTCGCTTTTGACGCTTTTTTAACTGTCCATCATCAGTCTGACAGTCTTGCAGGAGCAATTTTAGACTGCAATGCTAAATAGGTGGAGTTTCTCTTTCCATTAATGTTGTTTTCCATTAGCCTTGCAGCCACATGTGATCTATGAATAATTGTAGTCCTTCTCAGCACTTATTTCCTTGAATAGGACGTAGAGTATGACAGAAGGGCATCACTTTACTCTGTGGCTATACGCACCCTTAATATGGGGGAGTGGGGGAGTTTTCACCATGGTAATCTAGAGTGAAAAATTCGAGAGGGAGCAAATATGTGAGGTACAGCTGATGGATTACTCCACTGCTTCACTGAAAATGCCATCTCAGCATCTATTAGCTGAGGGTGTTGGTGTGTGCCCTCAGCTACCCCTCCAAAACCTGAACCTCTCCACAACAGCAATCACCAACAGTCCATCAGAGCTTTGGCATTAATGAGATAGCCCAATGCCCCCCTGGGTATTGTAGTATAATTACAGGGCATTCACCCTCGGGCCTACTCTTATGTCCAAGCCAAAAGCTCTCCCCAAGAGGGACATCACAGAATGCGCTAAGAGGACTTCTACCATTTGAGATCAGGTTTGTTTAAGCCATACATGGATACCAGCTGGCTCACAAATGCAAGACAATGGACTAAACAGTTGCGGAAGTTGCTTACAATGCATATAGAACTATCGCAGGATTCATACAAGCATCCATCACGATGAATTGTACGAGTTGTAGTGCGATCCCCAGGGATATAGGCCTCAGAAAGGTCTGAGGGCCAACAGGGCCAAATCTGACCCCTAAGGTGACAATAATAATAAAGGCTCGGAGGGGGGTAGTGTGCTGTGTTAGGTACGCAGCGAGCATCATGATTATAGTTGAATTAAATTCCCACAGGGGCCCACGCCGGAATATAGGCCAACCATATGGATATGCTGCGATGATGAAAGACATTGCTGCGTAGGTATACAATGTGTATCCCTCAAGCTAAACAATGCTGTTGCCCCCCCCTTTTTTTTTTCTTCTTTTACTACATAAAGGCCAATGGGTTCATCTGCCACTTCACCACTGCTGCAATGTAACTGTAGTGTGCAGTGGCTGCCAGGGCCCTCTGCCAGTACAGTATTGTATATCCTCATATACTGTTCAGACTGGAACATTGGATACAGCCCAAGCTGAGTCACAGGCTTATATTTCCGATAGGATATTGTCTGCTGGAAAATAAAATTTGAGTGAACCACAGAGAAAAGATTAGGACAATAGTACCTATTTAAAACAATACTCAGATGCAGATACGTACATTAAATTTTTTTATTGATCACCGTAATCGTTGCTCCAAACAGTAGTGGATGTGAAGAGATCTATTCCTAAAGCCACTCAAACCACTTCACGCTGGTTGACACTCACTTTATTTGTGAAATTCAGACTGTGTGTGTGTGTGTTTGTGTGTGTGTGTGTGTGTGTGTGTGTGTGTGTGTGTGTGTGTGTGTGTGTGTGTGTGCCGTCTTCTCTTTGTCCCCTTTTGTTTCGCTTTCTCATCAATCTTTTTTTCCCTGTCTGATTTTTTTTCCTACTGTAACTTTTTTCTTTTATTACCCTCGTCTCTCTTTTTATTCTTCCTGTAATTAAACAGCTTCTTTTATTTTCCCATTCTTCTTCCCTTTTCCTTTTTCAGTTACTTAGTATTAGCCGATATCCCTCCCTCATCACACACACTTTCATCTTTCTTTGATGGGAATTGGGTATCTTGCATAGAATAGGACTGTGGTCTGGTGCAGGCCTGTACCAACAAATACTGTTGTACATGGGGGGTTGGCAGATCCCTCTGATGCCATGCCAGTTCCTGTGCCAAACACACATACACACACACACACATCAGTGATTATCAAGCAAAGACTGACAAGTGGGGAGCTTATAGAACTGCAGGAAAGGCCTGGCAGTCATCCACCCACAGGCCTCTTTTACCCCCACCCCGTCCCTCTATTTAGCACACAGTGGGGGGTCAGTACACGCACGCACACTCACACACTAATAACACACACCCACACCCACACACACTTGCATACACTCCGTCCACCCCCTGCAGAAAAAACAGCTTCTGTATTGTGTTTCCATGTTATTCCCTTGTTTTCAGCCAGTCCCAGCTCTTGCAGTGGAGACAGGAGTGCTGTGATTCTGCCGAGCTTTCGCTCTAACAAAGACATCTCGACACGATCAGAGCGTTTGAGCCTGAATCCCACAAAGACACACACTCACACACACACACACACGCACACGCACAGACACACACACACACACACAAAACATGCAAAATGCTCCGGTCATGTTGAATCACACACCTGTCTTCTTTGTTGAATATCATAATCAAAACACAATGGGATATCTGAGAGTGAAGCAACTAAGAGTGATGATTAAAGGGTCAGTTCACCAAAATGGGAAAAAAAAAATATCTGATATTATCACTTATCTCTTGTGGTTTTTATCCATGCAGTAAGTTTTAGTTTTATTTATGCACGTTTTGAGATATCTATCTCTATCTGACTCTAATCTTGTCCTTTGAAATTTTTGCAACCTTTCCAGTACATTGGAGGTTAATGAAAATATATTTGGTGTGTGTCATCATCGAAATATGACAGCAATAAAATTAATAGAAGAGGAAAAAATGGCAAGTTGTGGCATTGTACTGGAGTCTGACAGATATTTTTTCACAAATGCTAAACAAGAAAAACATGAAAAAATTTCTTTCCATTTCTCCCTCCAACGTAAATTTTTAAGTTCCTAGTCAAAGGAATATTGTGACCCTGCATTTTTCCCTCTCATTCTGCAACAATATTTGTGCTGTGTGAGTTCATTGTGTCCCACCACTGCCTTTGCCATTGTTTTTTGTCTTTATAGTACTGTACTGATTCTCCTGCCCACCTGACAATGTCTCACAGACACACACAGGAGCGTGGAACCTCCGCAGATGGCCAATCACCACGTGGCCTGACCTCAACTATCGAAATGTCAAGGGTCACAGGTTGCCTTCCAACAGATGGACTCTGGAGTTGGAGTGTGTGTGCGTGTCAAGGGTTGGTAGGGCTGATTGTTGGTGTGTACTCACATGGTTTTAACGTGACAACAAACACAACCAAGAGGAGGGGCGGAAGCAGGGAGCAGGCCTGGCGTGTGCCGTGGTCATGACAGGTCAGAGGTCAACAGAGCTGACAAAGGCCCGTGACTCCTCTGGTCACTAGCTCAGGGCTTCTTTAGGATATTCACAGTCTTTTATTGCTGAACTACCACTGACCTGGCATTTATGGTGCAATCCCTGCTGATTTGACCTAAGTCCTGTCATAAATGAGCAATATGGCTGCTAATCAAAAGGCAGAAGGAAAAAAAAAATCTAAAGGTTAGATTTGATTTGATTTTGTGCGTGGTATATACAGTATGTGTTTCATGGGGAGGGATAAATATTCAATCTTTTTAAATTGAGGCATTTACAGAGAGGCGAGGGATGGAAAGAATTGCCGCCACCACCACAAAATATTTCTCTCCAGCATAAACACTGAGCAGAGAGTGAGACAGAGACAGAGAGAGAAGGGAGGACGAGAGAGGATAAGAAAGAGTTAGCAATGTGAGAGAGAAAGGGAGGGATTTGGAGAGACAGCAGAGGGATGACAGGGAGATAGGATCCCATGGAAAAGGCCTTGTTTGCTGGGAGAGACATGAGATCATTGCCCCGTGCTATTCTGCGCCATTATCCCCCTGAACCCTGCACTCCTCCTCTCTCTGCCTCCTATTAACCCCCCCCCCCCCCCCACCACCTCCACCACCACCACCACCACCACACACACACAAACACGCACACTTACACGCTCACACACTCATCTAACTTTTCTGTTTATTGATGACTCAAGCTTGCCATTTCTTTCCGGATACACAGTCAACACTTAAGCACCGGCACCTCAGGGCCTAATGGACTGATCTCGACTGTTTACAGCTGTGCCCTTTCTAGAATGACTCACAAAGGAACAAAGAGGCCTCTGTGTGTGAGAGAGCTTTTCCTTTTCTCATCAACAGGACCTACCGATGCGCACAGTACTTTTTCTTCGAAAGTCCTCCCATTCTCTCCTCCCCTGATAAGTTCATCGTCTTTTTTTTCCGGGCTTTCTATCTGCCTGCTCGTCCTCTCGGTATGACAATCCCCCTCTCTCATCCTTTCATTAACAGGAGGTTCTTTACCTTGTCATCTGTCACTGCATCGCCCCTAAGTGCCTCTTACCCTTTTCCTCTTGTGCTTATCTCTTTATCCCTTCATTTTTTCACACACACGTTTTCCCATCAACTTGTACATTTCACCTCATGGCCTATTAACACAGTGGCTCCCAAACTTGCAGGTCAGGAGCCCGTAAGGCCTGAAAACCATGTTCATCTTACCAGATAGTTGAGTTTTCTCTGGTGTGTTCAAAAGACCCCTATAAGAAGCAAATTATTATGAGCGACAGTATGTATCACTTTGAATACGTAATCCATCTAATTAAAAAATCAAATTGACAGTCACTGTCCCTCATGAATATGAACCCTAATAGAAGTCTACCAGACTGAAACTTCTCATCTTCTAAACCCCCCCAATCATTCTCATTTTTTCACCCTTGAACCTTTCACCTTTGTCCCAGTTACCTAGCTCTCCTCACGTGTGTATGTATGTGTTTCCGGATATGTGTCTTTCCATGCATACCTGAGGGTGTGAGTGCCTCTATGTGTGTATACTCGCTGGTTTAAAGTCAAATTTCCACTCTCTGCAGCACTAAAAGGCCCATGTTTGTTTGGTTAGCGCAAAGCCCCGGCGCGAGCGCTGCGTCGGCGCTCACCGATTAGCCCGCCCGAGAACAACACCCCATCGGAATGTCTGGAATTCTACACAACAAGGATTAGCTCATCCCTGTCTGTTGTCTCTGGCCTCCGTGTTTGTCATTCTTTGACTGTGTGGGCTTAGATACAGAGATGGACAGACAGATAGACAGAGATACAGATGAAGAAAGAAGCATGGTAGTGGTTGTGTTTTACCTGAAGGCCGTACATATCATCCATGTTGCCAGTGCTAGACTGAAAAATGCTTTAGTGGTTTTTGTCCTTACTTTGTTTTCAATTGTTTTGAGAGAAAATTTCATCAAAAACAGCTGCTGGCACAGTACCTGGCATTTTCATCCCTGTGGCTAACCGGCCATGCTTAGACAGCATGACATCATGTTTAGATAATTCCAGCACAGTTACAATAGAGTTTGATTTTAGAAAATGTTTCAACAGTCTGAAACATCAAAGAAACACTCACTCAGAAATTAGTCAGAAAGAGTTTTTTTTTTTGTTGTACAATACAAATAGATTAGTTAAAGTAATGCAGCATTAAAAACATAATGCATTTGAATATGTGAATACATTTTTTCCGTTCTTCTTATTTTGAAAATTCTCCCTTTTTTCCTAATATTGTTTTAATCAATGTTACAAATTTTCTTTCCATAAAAATATAAAGAGTTCAGCTGAATGTATTAGATTTAAAGAGACTATCCAAAAGCATCCTGGGAAATGTAGGAAACTATTAAACAGAACCATACCAGGACCCTGTTTAAGGAAAGTGGGTACCTCAAATAAATAGATAAATTACAGAACTACATCTGAAAAAATATATTTAATCACATTAAACAATACAGGCTGGTGATATATCACAGATCTAATTTTACCTTCAACATCATTTTTGACACTTTACTGAGATTCTGTGAAGTTTTAATGTCCTTGAATAAGTGTATATCCAACATATAAAGCAAATAACAACTCCACTTCAGTTAATCACAGACATTGAAGCCTCTCAGCAACCTCTGTCAGACAATACTTTATAATTGTGTTGGCTTCACTCATTCTACTGATTTGTGCCGTGAACATGAATCCATCCATTTCTAGTAAATCACTGGTCCCAAGCTTTGATGAATGCTGCCATCTTATGGCCACTGTTGTAGAATACCATACATTCTGTGAGTCCCCTTCTGGTGAAAATGATATGGGTCACTATTGGTGATTCAATATAAACACTTGGGACATATATTAATATACCAATAAACTTAAGTACGATTCAGATGTAATGAATGACAATGGTAGAACTGTATATTTTATTCATCTGCCAATAGGTAAAGTATAAAACGTACTTAAATGTAATGTAAATAAACTGTATACTGTATAAGTTGGTTAGCATGCAGCTGTGCATCTATATGTTAACCAACTTAAATTCTATAACACAGCGGTAGAATTTTCTGCCACTGAACCGGCAGTGCACTGCAACTGGGTTTTGACTGTACTTTTAAGATTTCTTGTGTGTGTGTGTGTGTGTGCGTGTGTGCGTGTGTGTGTGTGTGCATGTGTGTGTGTGTACAGAGATGCCCGAGGTTTTCAACTGTGTGGCATTTTCTGAACCTTGATCTAAACATAAACATAATTTAAAGCTTTTTTCATTATAATAAAAAACAACCAAAGCACAGTAATTGCCAGAAATCTATATGGAAAGAAAATCACACCAAAGGGAGCATCCAGGACTTTGTTTCCTCTATTCATTCTGCAGCTGATGGCCTATAGCCTCTGCAATAATTAACTAGATAATAACATATTAAAGGCAAATAATATCAGGGTATCTGTTCTGTAGTTGACCTTGACACTAATCTCCGCAGATTAATGCAAATATCTATTTCTTCTGGAAAAACTGGCCTGAAGATGGCACTGTTCACTATGTATTTAACAGAATATTCTGTATACTGCCTATTAACCATTTACCGTTACTGCAAATTATTAACAGGCAATATAGTTATATCATAGTAGTTATAAAAAATTCTACTAAAAGCTTCTTATTTGTCAAACAGGGACATTTTCCCTATGATAAATACGAACATTACCTTGTACACAAAGTATTACTGCCTGCACAGTGCAACCTTTGTCCCTTTTGTAAGTTTGGTCACTATCCCAATTGTATCTAATGTTAATGCTATTTTTTTGTCATGTATCATTGTTGCAAGTCAGCCCAGTGATGCTGTGTGTATGATACAATCAGATCAGATTAAAGGTTCAGTCAAGTCTATTTTTTAAAGTCTTAGACTACAAAGGAAGCAGAAAGAAAACTCCTCATTGTCCTTTCCTGCTAACAGATACAGAAAGATTATTGTTTTTTCATGTTTTTTCCATGAAATTTCGCCAAATATATTTTCTTCCTCTTCCTTTATATCCCAGTGGTATTCTAGCCATGCAAATAGCTCGGAGTTTCCAGTTGCACATTTTTGTTGTCACCAAAACAGGCTTGCTCCGTTACCAGCGTCCACGAGAAGAAGTCCCAGGTGCTGAGGGAAAAAGATCACATTATGACAAAATCAAAAGGGAATACCTGCACACTTGCAGCCTCAATGTTGATTACTGTGCTCACCATCTTAGTGTAGTATGTTAATATGCAAACATTTGGTAAGTAGCACTAAACACAAGTGGGTTGACATTGGGCAAGACACAGGGTATACCCTGGACAGTTTTCCTGTCTATCACAGGGCTGGCACATAAAGACAAAGAAAGACTCGTGCTCGGATTCACACCTATAGGCAATTTACAGTTGCCAGTTAACCTGCAGGCCACAAATTTGTGAACATGTTGGTTTTGCTATAATAAGTACTGAGACAAATCAAAATGTTATCACCTTGTTTGAAAAAACATTTCCGTAAGGCAAGTGTATAATTATTTCAGACAGTGTGTTTTGTACTTCATAGAGTTCAATCAGATTTCAAGGATAGAGAAAAGCAACACAGATAATAACTGTTTTTAACATTAGAAAGTTATTGTGGTGAGATTTTCATCCTAAGCAAAGTCTGCAGCATTGAAGCCTTAACAAGGAGTTCTGAATTGGGCTAAGAAGGTAAGGCCCAGAGCCCTCCCAACTTATCAGGAGCATGCAACAAATCCTGACAGTTTGAAGGGACGATACTGGAAGTTGCCCTAAGTCAATTTTGTAACTACCACTTTCATCATAGTGTGATAATAGAAAAGACAATTCTGTAGACCAGAGGTTGAAATTGTCATTCTCTACCTACCCATTAACAGTACAAGGAGAACCAGAAAGACGATTATGATGCCAGAGAGGCACAAGACAACAAATAAAACGACCCAAGTCGAGTCCTCCAAGTTTCCACTGGCAAAGACAGGTTTGAGAGTTGAGGACTGATCTGTGAAGAGAATATACAGTGAATAGACTGATGGACACATGGCACTTGGTTGATAGGATTTAATATAAAGCTCTTAAAGGAATAGTTTGACATTTTGGGAACTATGTATTTTTGCTTCCTTGCAAAGAGAAGATTGATACCACATATACGGCCATCTTTTCAATATGAAGCTGAAGTCTGAAGAAAGTTAGTTTAACTTAGCATGAAAATTGGAGGCAGTATTAAACAATTAAGATAAAAGGATATACTTAGTGAGCTTTACAGGTGGTGGTAGGTGGATTTTATCACCTTTGGACAGACCAGGCTAGCTGGTTCTCCCCTTTTTCTAGACTTTATGCAAGCTAAGCTACCCAACTGCTGGTTCAAGTTTCATACTGTATTGACCAGAGAGACGTTGGAGTGTCATCGGTTTATTTCAAGTTTTTGAAATAATTCTATAAACCATATCTCTTGAGAATAATGAAAATATTTTATGTTTACGAGATGTCTGGAAGATGAAGCCAAAGGTATACATTCTGCTCCCTACAGGTTCCCAATCTTAAGAGTTCATACGGAGCTCAAATTGGAGCTCAGACGAAAATACTGAGAATAGCATCAAAGTTGGTATTCTTCACTTTCCTCAGAACCTTTATGTTTACATGTGGTTTAATCCATCACTGCACGGTAAAGTGGAGTGAAGTGGAGTTTAATTCAGGTGTAAATGATCCTGGTAGACAGAAACCTTTGAGATTTCCAAATGGTGCTAAAATACCATTTAGGGCAAACTTCAGAGGCACATACATTTGTGAATACCCTGTTATGTGGCGCATGACATTTAACATCGGCTCTATTACAGCTTCCAACCTCATTTAAAAAATAGTGCATTTCAAACTGGTGTTCTACCTGAGGTAATATATACAGAGATAAGAAGGAAAAGAAGTAGTGTAATACACCCAGATTAGAAAATACAGGGTGGGACAAGGAGAAGAGAAGAGAAGAGAAGAGAAGAGAAGAGAAGAGAAGAGAAGAGAAGAGAAGAGAAGAGAAGAGAAGAGAAGAGAAGAGAAGAGAAGAGAAGACTTTTTAAAAAGCAGTAGCACATAGACCATACATACTGCATTGCGCAAGACAGTGAATGACTGTGGCAGCATATTTCACATCGAGCCGCTTCACCTGTCCAAATACAGCAATTCATAATCATTGTCAGTCTAGGTTTCAAGGGATATGCAGTTTAATTCAAAGTAGATATTAACTATACAAACATACCTGTACACAAGAGTCGCATAGTTTGTCTGCCAGCTTCAAGCCAACAGCTTTGCTGTTATCCTGAGAAAGAGATAAAAGAAAAAAAATTCAATTAGGAGCTTTACCTTGCAGGTTTTATAAATTTGTCATGGTTCCCGTTTTGCTTTTATTTCTCTCCTTAATGTACATCAGCCAAGTCAGATCTCAGTACTTACTTAAGAGAGAGATGATTGATTGAAGAAGGATTACGGTTTAATGTTACACTTAAATTAGTGTCGTACTGCAACATTAATACCAGAAAACATCTTATTGTACATTTAAGTAGTCAATGCATCTCTTTAAAAGTTACCCTAAATCCATAGTGAATAAGGTTTCCCTTGGTAATGGTATGTGATACCTACCACATGCACGGTATATGTTTTGGTGATCCTGCACAATGAAGGCCCTGGAGACTTCACACACAGCCCAACAGAAAATGTTGCAGTGATCTGTGACACCATCTTCACTTCTTCATGACCCTGTTGTCTTGTCACAACCATCTCCCATGCTGGAATTTATTGAACAGGTATCATTATAATGAGAAATTTTACAAAACTACAGTACATAAAGTCTGACATTATCTTCATCGTGTAGTTTACTATTTAGCGCTTAAATGAATGCATGTTAGATTTATCGCCCTAGATAATCATATGAAACTCATAACATATGGTGCTGTGAGATAAAGGGCTACCTTGGAATTTCCCATCAGCAAAGAGGCACCTGGTCCAGGAACGAGACTCTGCAGTAAACTGAAGAGGATTGAAAATCTATTTATTGTACCAAATATATAAAGCCAATAAACATACAGTGACCCTTAGTGCTAAAAAAGAGATTAAAGTGAGAATCTGCTTCATTGAGTCCATTAAAAACATTCTAGCGTGCCCACAGCAAACATTTCCAGTGAACAGCTTCATGCTTTCATGCTTTTCTGCTTCATGATTCAATTACAGGTTCTGCCACCAACTTCCCTTTCCTCTGGAAACAAGCAGATGTTGCAATGATATGATAACATGGAACAGATAAAACTGAACTAATATGCACTCACTCAATGGTGAGAAATTTATTTAACGTTATTTGTGGGCTGAGAATTAGATGACAAGACTTATAACTCTTTCATGTTTGTAAGACAAGGAGTAGTAGCAGATAGTCAATAAACCTAGATCTTAATCTTAGCCCTAAACTAACTAGTTGTCAGCCGTAGCTTTATATTTAATGTAAAGACGTGAGAGTGGGATCAATTGCCTCATCTAACACTCAGTAAGATAGCAGATAAGTGAATGTCAAATTATCAATTTTTACACAGAAAGTTTTCCGAGCCGAAATAAAAACAACAGTTGCCCGATTGCGACAGCTGGTGGAAAGGCTATCTTACTGTATTCAGACACTAATACAACATAGTCAACTACGGAAAGGAAAAAAAAATATCTTTGCTTTGATCTTAACTTCTACGGGGTAAGTTAATAACTAAAAATGTCATCCCGTTATTTTTCCTCAGTTACAAACTCCTTAATCCTAAAGAGTCGAAGGGGGGAAAGTGATCATTACCTTTATGCATAGTTGAGGGTGTGGATCAACTTCAGTAAATATTATCTGAAAAGCAAAGATTGATGAAATAGTTATTGATGAAATAACACTTCTCGTTACAACTCCTTAAGTGGATATCCGAAATTTTTAGTTTAGATCAGACTAACTAAATTCTAGGCACCTTTGTTTGGGATCAGACTAAATTGTTCTGTCTGGTTTTTGAAAACTCTGTCCTCCCTTTCACATGGTCTGGATCCCATCTATTTTCTCTTTGGCATTCCTGGCATGCCTAACATCTATTAAGCTTGTGTATTGTTAGCTCCCATGTCGGCTAGCAGTGATCAGTGACCATCACCAGCAGCCAGAAACCTTGCAAAGCCACCACAGTAACCGTTTCAGCATATAAAAGGCTTGTACCTTTCCTCTACTAACATTCCGGGAGGCATGGGGCAGATCCACACAGGCGTTCTCTCTTTTCTGACACAACGTGACAACTGCAGTAACTGCACAGGCAGGTTCCCATGACAGCATCTTCTCCAGTGGGTCAAAGTTAACTCCAAACCACAGTTCCTCAAGACCTGTGTGGAGGGGGAGGTCAAAATCTTTCATATCACATATCATATGGTATCAGTTTTGTAAAAATGCAGCGCGCACAAATTTTTTGACTGAGAGGAAGCCAAGTGACTCACGGTCTTTGAACGGGCAAACCTGGACTCTTGGGGCATCCACAACAGCTGACCATCCCTGTGAAGAATTTAATAATTAGGGTGAAAAGTTCAATCTCTTTCTCCAAATTTATCACACATGGAAACAGTTCACAAGCGCTTAAAGGAGTCTTGACAGAAACCGTACTTCGATACAGAGGCAGGGCAAAGGTCGGGAGTATTGGAGGGTGGCGTTCTTTACAGGTTCCTCCTTCTTTATCTGTAAGGCAAACAAAGTCGTTATTTTTTTTAACATTTATCTGTATTACTTTGGCATGTGTGCATGCATTTGTATGTGTGTAAAGGTTTGTGTTTGAAGATTCTTAGTGATTCTTGTGTCTCGTGATTAATATGTTTTTTTTCCCCTGGCAGAGTCTTCGAGAGTAATCAAAGGTTTTCTAATTGAACATCAATTATGCATCTTAAGATGTCCCTGCATTACCTTGACATACTAAAATCAAAAGTAAGTATGGCCACTGTACCTATTATAAGTGAAGACAATGGTATTTATCTGTCTGAAATAAACTAATTCATGTTAAGTATTGTTAAATACAAAACTGCTCTGGAAATTTTGTTGATTATTGGTCAATTCATCAGTGAAGAAAGTGTCCAGTTGCCCAAGATGTCTTATTTAATCAAGCTTGGCCAAGGAAAAAAAGAGAAATTGTCAGTACATATTTATATGCATGGTGCCATCTCCATTGTGAGGATCATTCCCCTGTGGTCAGTTTTTAAACCCCTACAGTACGTTGAGTTAATGTGGAGTATAATGGTAGCCGTCAGTGTAACATATGTGGACACTGGTCTGGAGTCCCTGTTACCTGGCTATGCCCATAGATTCTAGGGAGGCAAAAGCAGCCATCTCCTTTGACCTTGGTTACTACACAAATGCTGAGTTTTTCAGAAGGGCTCTGATTTTCCGCAGATAATTTCAGATAACTGCTCTGCATCTCAAGGTGAAAAAAGAGTGTGCCTGGGAGCAAGATTTACTGGTCCCCAAGGCTCATGTTTGACCTGTGTAACCCAAAATAAAATTCCCTAACAAAAACATCATTCTGATTCTCAGTTTCCAATTAATAGAGGGACTAACCAGTGCGCTTGCTCCTGTGCCGGAACAGATGAAATCCTTGTGGCACAGACGGAGGTGGTAGTTGTAATCTTCGAGCATGTCTAATACACTGACGCTTAGCTCTTTCCTCTCTGGATTTACATTGTATAAGAGCCTACCAGCTGAAAGAGACAGAGGTCATTGTTAGTTAAATGAAAAAATTTCAAATCAAGTACTTGTAAGGGCCTAGATTAAAAGGCCTATGTTATGGTTTTCATTTATTAAAAATAATAAGCCTTTGATTAAGTTACTCAGGGCTAGCTGATATTTACACTCTATAATGAGGGGTTGTAACTAACTATGGCTTCGTTTTAGAGGTTTACCAAGCAACCGCTAGCTTGCAATGCTGTATGTTAGACATATCATTGCATTGCCTAGTTTGTTAAGGAAAATAATGTACTTACTGATGCATTCTGGGACATGTCTTCTCAGCTCTTTACTGGTGCACCCTGTGAAGTAAAGTCACAAAATTGAAAAGTCTAAAAGAAGCAATGTGGAAAATACGACAGCAAGACAAATGTGACATAACTCCTGCATGTGTGTTTTACATAATCCCCACCTACTAAAGATTTCTTAGTGAGAATCATTCACAATCTTGAAATAACTGCAGGTCAAAGAGTTTGTAATGTTGCCTGTTTCTCTCAGTTACAAGGAAATACTGGAGAGATTACACAATTTATTTACTGCAACTATTAACTATATCATAGATCTCATCTTAAGTTTCTTGAGTTCCTGTTTGTATGCTGTCATATGTACACGGGTGTGTGTGTTTGCATGACAGTGCAAATATGCCGGCTGTGTTCCTACCTGGAGTATCATAGGTGCCAGTCCAGGTTATGCCACAGTAGCTTGGCACAGTTTTCACCATGACTTGTACTTGTTGATTCGGAAATACGTCAGTGCAGTCATTCTCGACTTCCACCTTGAGAAAAAGTCATTTGGACTAGTATCAACTTACAGTTGAGTGGTTAAGTAATCTAATACCCCAGATCAATGTAATTTCACAACTCTGTGAATCATAACCAGACCTTAAATTCTCACGAACCGCATCACTAAACTGACACAGAAGATTGCTATTATACCGACGAGACATTTAAATTTAGGACGAACTAGAAGAGTTCCACTTGCATCAACCTCTAGATTAAATAAGTAACACAACTATATTTCTGCTGTTCAGGGCTGTTAACGTTACCTGCAGTCCAGACACCCTTTCTCTTGAAGATCTTGTGAAGCTGACGGTTTGGCAGTTTAAGATCATCCCTGCAGTGACCGTGCAAATAGACAAACCATGGATGGATTCTGTATAAAAAATGAAGTTAAAGTCAAAGGCCAGGAAGTGGCAGTCAACCAGTAACTGTGACTGTTAACCCATCAAATAACCATTTAAAAACAAAGGCATTTCACATGAGTTGGCAATAGTTAAGGTGTCATGCAGGAAGTACAGCATGTGTTACATTTTACTGGCTAAGTGAGCTAAAGATTAAAATTGGGAGATTTTCCCACTCCAGCCTGGACATTCAGGAAATCCATGGAGGTTAATACATTGTCCTGCTGATATGGACAAATGTTTATGCGTTTGCCATTGTGTTTTTTTACCACATCTTATCAGATTGTGCGGTTGTGTGCGGAATCTAGAACAGACATGTAATTTGTCATATTCAAAATGCAAAAGCAGAAGTTTGACCATGGAAAGTGTTTGGTTTTGTAAATGAAACTTCCGTCTCTGTGGAATATGCTAATTTTAAATTAGATGAACTTTAACTATTACAAGTTCTGCATTGGCTTGACTAAACTCAAAGAGCTGCCTTTAAAACTTCCTTATTAGGAAAAAGTTAAATTAGTTGTGTCACAACCTCCATAGGCATGATTGTCGGTTATAGAGCATATACAGTAATCCTACAAAATAGAAGTGGAAAAACCTGAACTTAGTTAATTTCTTTTAAAGCAACTAGCATGCAACATAAACAGTATTTGCTGGACCTGACACTAATGGCTAAAGCATTGAATTAACACTGTGTACTTGAATATGACCTGACTCAGCCACATAAGCTTTTCGGGACAAAACAACTGGTAAAAAAGAGACCCTCTTTACAATAGCATATCAAGTAACAGATAGAAATCCAGAGATCTCCATCATTTCATGTATTTTAAGCTATTACATTTACATACCATTAAGTCGTAACACAGTTCTGATTCTGAGGTGTAGTGAGCACTTCTGCCTCCCCTCACAGCTCATCACCGTGGAGAGGCTAATCATGTGGAAGACGGAGGATACGTTGAGCCCTACAGCAGCCTTCTGACACTGAGGAGAAAACAAGTCTGCACAGGACAGGGCCAGAAAAAAAAAATCATGTAATTCGTTCTTTTTTTCCTGCACATATTGACATCAGGAGCATATAGTCTTTTAGAAAAACATTGATCCCATGACAAAGGCTGCCATGGGTTGTCAGGGAAAAATATATGCTTTTCTTTCATCCTCCAATTTAAGGGTGTATTCTGATGCTCACATACCGGTCAGTGAGGCATTGTATAGCAGGGTTAGAAAAATACATCCGGCATTTATTTTCATTGCAGGTCAAGTAGTTATTCTTGACCTAAAATTGTCTTAATGTGGTTTCATGGACATTTTCCAAACCTGTCTTTAATGCAGTTGTAAGCACTGAAACATTTATTGATTATTAATATTGCTGACAATATTGACTCTGGGCAGCTACACAAAATATTAGGTATGTTATTGTCCAGAGTAGTGTCCTTTGTGCACACGTAAGTCCAAATGTGATTTAGCAGGCACACGTCTATACTCACAAGCTGGTTTGGTCTTGCAGTAAAGGCCCTGCGAGGAAAGAAGAGACTCGAGTGAAAGTCATGTTTGAGTTTAAAATAAGATACACCTTGAAAGAAATATTAAGATTTTTGGAGTGTTGTTTGCTGCCACAGCAAGACATTGATTCATGTTTTTGAGAGCATACTGTGCCAGAATAAAACTTTTAGAGAATGTTAATATTTTGGTGCATTTGCAACACTGAGAAAAAGATACAACTAGAACCTTCTGAATTTCAGTCTGTTCGGGTCACTGAGAAGGAAGTTATCATCGTCTTTTACAGATACACTCTTTGCCTGACTAGAATTTCAGCCTTAAAGACACCAGCATCGCTTAACATGAGCTCAGGTGAAGTTACTTGTATGCAAGCTCATTTTTGCAAGATGTGTCCTTATGACAATGTCTAAGTGAGTCAATAGGTGACTCATGTGTGACACGTATTTCTTCACAGCTTGAGCACATGCATCGTGAACAGGCTAAAACCGGAAGGGACTATGAGGAAATCCAAACTCATGGTTTACCTTGAAAGCCCTGTCATTACAGTCTACAGGAAAGCAGATAATGACATTATGATTGGTCTCTTATTAAACTGTTGTGAAACAAGTCGGCAGGAGTCCTAATAGTGATGTAGTTGTAGAAGTAAAAGTAGAAGTAGTAGAAATAGTAGAAATAGCAGTAGTACATAAATTATAGTAAAGATGGGTGTATTTCTTTAAACCACTTGAAAGAAACCTTCAGATAAGTAGCAGCAGTAGTAAAAATAGCTGTAGTTGAAGAGTTAATCATAGCTGTTTTACCAAAGTATTACGAAATAGTTGCCCAGTGAGAAACTGAGTTCAATTTCTCAAGTGTTTTTTTTTTTGTGTGATTTTAAAGCTTTTAAGGTTGCAGCTTTACCTGAGAACACCTAGTACCGCATTTCTGTATCCTCTCCAGTCCTGTGTTTTCTGCTGCATCTCCATTCAGAAACAAACAACAGTGAGACATCAGCAAGGCAGCCCACAGGATCATCTTCCCCGGTCAGCACTGGACTTCTTCTCCTCCTCTGCTTGCCCTGGCCCTTTAATCTGTTACTTGGTCTTCTAGCTCTTTATATTCACCTTCTCTTCCCCACTCGCTGGGCTGAGCGGTAGTGTCAAGTAAGGCTTGGCCTGGAGACTGACAGTTGGTAATTGACTGGCAGTTGGTTGGTGGTGACGCTCTCTTGTTCTATTTCATCCTGAAAGTGATGTTATCCAGGTTTTAGTGTACTGGGAGAGACCCAAGCACAAAGTGAAAGACAAGCAGCTAAAAAGAATGGATGTATTCCCCAGTGGAGGCGGGGCTTTCTGAATAAACGTGCCACTGGTCATTTTTCAGTGTAATGTAACTCTCACACTAGTCAAACAGACATCCTTTTAACTTCTTCATTTATGGTTTGTAATGGCCAATTATGACCACACTTTAAACCAGTGTATCCACCCAAACAAGCAGAGCAGCCATAAACCTGTATCTATCATCCTTTATCAGGATTTACAGAGAGAGCAAAATTTCTGAACTTAATGCACCAGTTGCTTCAATTAATAATGTAAAATTTAAATTCAGGAAAAAAACCATACTCCTGAACAACCTTTTTTAAGTGATTGAATACCAGAGGGCAAGGTAGGAGTGTTTTTTGCTTAAATATGATTACAAGGAGAATATTGAGATTAAGGGGGGGTGGGGAAGGGTTTTGGGTACTCTAATGTTCATGTACATCACTTTTCTTGATATTTGGTTGAAATCCCAAGTTCCTCATTGTAGTAACCCATGGTATTTAACTCCCCTTTATTAAGGAAACTTCTTCTTTGGCTTCATGCTTGTACTGAATGCCCTAACATGGACAACACACTGTAGTGTTGAAATTATCCTAGACTGTAACATTTTTTGGCCACTGACTTTTTGAGTTTTGAGTCTTTTTGAGTCGCAAACAGTTCCCTGTTTACACATCCAGCAGTACAACATGATATGCTGCATTAGGTCTGTTTCTACAAGCAACTCCTTTCATATAATATAACATATTATAACATATTATAACATATTATATTTCGATCAACTGTTATTTAAGAAAATATAGATTGTAGCAGTTTTAAATTAATTGTTTAATGTCTTTAAAATACAGAAACATGAAACACATCTGAACTTCCTCCAGATCTAATGTTGGGAATGCAACAGGAAGGAGATTACCCAAATACAGCTTCCAAACACTTCTGAGATAATCAGAGGTTACATGATAGCCTTGATGCAGTTAATTAAATGACAACAAAATTTGGATCAACACAAGAGGAGAAAGGCACACTCAATATCTGTATGGAAAAAGCAGCCCCATAGAAAACTGCCAGAGCAATAGCTTTACTTGCATTTCATTGTCAGGCACTTCCCTTCCTTTAAATGCAGTGTTGTGCAATAACATTCAAGTGCAGAATGATAAGGAGTTGGGACAAGTAAACTGATTACTGACAAATTCTGTAAATGCCCTTAAAACAGATTTTATCCTCTCACCATGTAGAGGAAAGACTGTGTCATCTGAAGGACACACCTTTTGAAAAAAAACCCAAAAACAAACAAAAAAAAAAACCCAAAGAAAAATTGACTTGTTGTGTCCCAGGTAAACACTTTTCTAATATTAGAACAGTGGTGATAATCCCACACATATTAGGCTATTAACTAGTTTGCATATACACTGGTAAGCAATAAAGAGAGTTACCTGGTTTAATATTGGCACTAAACCAGGAAGTGACTCCTTTGAGCTTCCTCGACATGAAGTGTGGTAAGATAATATTGATGTGACCTGTAGTCACACTTGCATAAGATGGACATATTTTTTGTAGTATTTCTTTTCATCTTTTTGTTACTATTTCAAAGAAGGTCGGTTTTGAAGAAATTTCCTGAATAAACACTGTAAAAGATGTAATCATTTTCGTGTGAGGGCTCTATCTACTGGGATACTGCGTGTATTACAATACTTGAAGTTCTCTCCACAGTCATGAAACTTCTCATGCACATTGCTGTTTTTTTGGTGGTAATAATAATGTTATAAATGCTAGTATAATCATTAATAATTAGTCATGAGTTTAGTATTGTTTAGTTTAGTCATAGTATTGTTAGCCTTCAAATCTGTAATCACAATGGTTTGTAATTCATTAATAAGGATTCAATGAAATCTCATTTTGTAGTTAATAAGCCAACAAGTGTTCAGATTTAATTCTAAGTTGTTAATAAATGATTTGTGCACTAAAGTAACATATCATGCCTGCAGCTGTAAATTTAATGTCCTTATTTATACACAAGAGAATCACTGAAGGAGAATCATTGATGGAGATCCTCATTTACAACGATGTAGAGTCAAATTACAAACACAAAGGAAAAAAAACAACAAGGAGATCAACTAAGAGAGAAAAGGCAATTCAACAACTAATTAAGGAATTCTCTTCAAATCTCCAGTTAAGGGAAGAAGGTTGGATAGATTAAGATAATTAGAATACGGTTATATAAAAAGGAAAACCATAAAAAATACATTCCAAATGGATTACAATAATTTAGAATATCAAATAAAATACAGCTATGTAAAAAAAAAAAAAAAACAACTTCAAAAAGGCTGTTTCTAAGTGTGCAAAACATAAAAGTCTATTTATTTCAGAAGTGCATAAGAATGTAATTTCCAATTCAGACCTTGCTTGTGGGACATGAAGCAGGTCTAATAGAGCCCATCTGAATAACAGGATTTCTGATATGTAATATGTTAATATTGTCATGAGGCTTTAATAGACGAAAAGATGCCAGTGGGCATCATATCTTTTCTTTTTTTTTTAAGAGAATACCACCCAACCTTACCATTTGCACTACAGTTGTGTGAACCATGTTTAAGAGTCAGCTTGAATCCTTCCTTTTTGATAAAGCTTATGGTGAAAACCGGCTCAGCATTAATTCAAGCCATCCCCTCACTATGCTGCTGTAGGCCTAGAATGCTGGGGGACTTCCCATGATGCATCGAGCTCTCCTTTCCACCGCCTCCTCCTCTCTATCAGTGTGCATCAATATCTCAAAAATGCTCGTTACTAACTGTCCTTCCCCTCTAACGCAGTTTTGTGCTTCCTCATCTCTCTCCTCTCTCCGCCTTTTGCTCTCTGCAGGTGTTTTGCCTCTGATGCTCTTGGGTCTGGATCCATGGCTGCAGTCCCCCCACTGCCCCATGAGCATGATCAACACCCACTGCTTTAATTATTATGATTGTTACCATTTCATTTAGTCCTATTAGTAATATTATCAGCCCTGATAGTATAACTATAGCATATATAGCTATTGGTCCCATTATTGTGCCCCCCCCCACCTTGTCTCTTGCTCTATCGCACTCTCTCCCTCTCTCATTCACTCTCAACACAGCCGGTCGAGGCAGACGGCCGCCCACCATGAGCCAGGATCTGTTCAACGTTTCTACCTGTTAAAAGGGAGTTTTTCGTTGCCGCTGTCGCCAAGTGCTGCTCATGGGGGAAATGTTGGGTCTCTGTAAATAATAACTATAAAGACTTGCTATGAAAAGTGCCCTGAGATTACATTATGACATGATACTATGTAAATGAAATTGAATTGAATTGAATCTAATTGAATTGAATTGAACAATAGCCATCACCAGTAATAAATCTCAAGGCAGGCGGAAAGACAGAGTCCAGAGCTTTACGAATGGACAAGGATGCATGACTATAAACGTCATCACAGCAGTCCGAGACTGAAATGAAGACTATCTTAACAACTCTTTTTCTATAAAATATAGGAAAATTTGTTTTATTTCTGTATGAATAGCCAACCTTTTGCCTGAGTTGTCACAGAAGATTACCTATGTTAAAATTTTTCATCGGTCCAGATGCCAAGACTCTTATGTCCATTTGAGGTAGATGAATTAGGTTCATCGTAGTCTATGGCTTTGGCTCTAGAAGATAGCTTGAACTTTGTTTTATCAGCATTCAGTAAAGGTTGTAGATCTTCAAGAGCATGTTGCAGAATGGGAAAGGAATGCTTTAAGTCCTCGAATGCTAGATGTACAGAATGAGCAACACAATACAGTACTGTGTCTTGCAATGATGAACCGATATTGCTGAAATAAAGATAGCTTTATAAATATTAGGACAGTGACACAATTTTTGCAATTTTGCCTCTGCACAAAAAAACAACAGATTTGAAAGGACCAAAAGAAAAAGATGTGACTGAAGTGTAGACTTTTAGCCACTGTGCTCTTGAGTACATTCAGTGCAGCAGCAGGAATTTTTCTTTGTACTTCTCCAGATCTGTCTCCCAACACGATCCTGCCCATGACCTCTACAGGCAGTTCCTTTGACCTGATGACTTGGTTTTTGCTCTGATGTGCATTGTCAGCAGTGAGACCTTATATAGACAGATATGTGTCTCTCCAAATGATGTCCAATCATTTGAATTTACCAAATCATTTTTGGAATCCAATCAGGGTGTAGAGACATTTCATAGATAATCAAGACAAAGCGGAAGCACCTGAGCTAAAAGTGTCAAATAGGCAGAATACTCATGTTAATCTGATATTTCAGATTTTCCTTTTTGATTAAATTCATTTAAAAAAATTCAAAAATTCAGGTTCTGTTTTTTCATTATGGGAAATTCAGTTCCGATGGGAGGGGAAAATGTGTTTTTTAAATTTCAGCATATGGCTGCAATGTAAAAAAAATGGAAAAAAATTAAGGGGTCTGAATAATTTCTGAATGCACTGTACCTAGAGAGTATGACAGCTAGAGACTTAATATATATGTTATGGCTTGTATATATCAGCCACATCAACAGAATCATTTGGGGTGAGAACAACTTTAAGACTAATTAACCTAAAAATAATTCAGCAAACACAGCATGTAACAAGGAGATAGAAAAACAGCTGTGCCCCCTCCCTTCCTGCTTCTGTCAATACTGAATGAACTATAATCCTTTATTTCCATATCAGAGTCACTGATAATCGTCTTTAAACATGATTTGGTGAGAACCCAAACATCAGGTTCTGCCTGACAAACTAATATTTCAACATAATCTAATTTCTGATGCCATAGCAGGTTTCTGAAATGTAAATTTAGAGGTCCCAGACTTTCCTAGATTTGAGAATGTGCAGTGTATTGAAACTAAACAGTGTAAGGTCCACAGCAGCTGGAGGAGACTCCTGGGCAATAAGAATAAGATTACTTTTTTCTTTTTTTCTTTTTCTTCTTTTCTTCTTCTTCTTCTTCTTCTTTTGCACCCATATCACAAGGATAGCAAAAGCAGTACGGGGACGACCATAGAGGAACGGGGAGTTACAGGGGTTCTTGAGTGAATACCATATCAGCCCAGGAAGGTGCAGTCAGACGGACTCACTGTAAGTCAGGATGCAAAAGCCTCACAGAAGTGCAGAGTCAGCTCAGTGGTTGTTGACAAGAGGCGTAAGCCCTCCTGGGAAGGATGGAGGGCCATCTCTTTTAAAAAGACGAGACCTAATTAAAAAGGCAGCAAAACTGTAAACAAAGAGGATATCTCTGGTTCATGCAGTAACCCTTTATGTAACCCAGTAACCCAGAATGGGAGCTGGCGTAAGTGATTGAATTTCACATCACCAAATCGCTCCACTGCAGAGCGGTGGGTGTAGAGTCCTTTACGCACCTGGATAGTCTCGACACCATGGGAGTGCCAACAACACACACTGAGGCTGTTGATAAGTTGTTAAAAAATTGATGTAAGATGAACTAATTACAAAGCTAGATAAAGCATGTTATGCTGGAGAATATTGTTAAGGATAACATTAATGAATAAGTTCCTTATCTACAGTGTATATTTCGAGGAATGTGCCACGCGTAATTGTGCAGAAGTGAAACAGCTTGTATCTACAATATTTTTCCCTGCGATATCACAAAATAAGTAGGACACAACAGTGAGTTTATCTACACACTAGAAGGTTGAACTATTACACAGGTTCCAAATATAGGCTATGGGCCTATATTACAGTGAAATCTTTTCAAGTGGGCTGCATGAGTCGCCCCCCGGCGTTCTCTTCATAAGCCCCACCAAAGATTTAGGGAAATTTCCTTAGGCGCAAAACCCTGACAAGTTTTCCTGTCGATCATCGAAATAATTTCTGCCATGGCCTTAGGAGCCTGTGTCAAAAGCCACAATGGGAAAGGACAGTCTCCTGAACATCTCAGCACAGACAGCGCCGAACGTGAAACGCTCACTCGAGGAAAAGGGCTTCTATCCCTGTGAGCTCCTTCTCAGACTCCTGTGGGTTTCTGCAGCCTGAATGACTACAGGCCTGAATTACCTTTAACCTGCTGTGAGCTGCTGTAAGCTGCTCATCCTCCCTCTGTGAGAATTGTCAATCTTTGCTCATCCTGCACTGTAAAAAAATGTCCCTCACTCCAGATAAGCCTATGGAGCCTTGAGATTTTGTTCGGTATGAGAAAGTTTAAATTATCCATCGGTTTTACATCTTTCCAGTAAAGTTGTTTACTGTTACCCTAAAATAACTATGTGAAAGCAATAACATATTGCACCTCCTGTTGCACTGGATCCCTGGAAATTTCTTAAACAATTACAATTTCCACATAATAGCAGAGCTAGGATCCATCGCATCTCACTGCAGATTTCGTATTATTTTCTGCTCTTAAGACTCGGTTTAGTTGTATCTGCATTCATACCCGAGTGAGTCCATGGATTTAGTTTCTTTTTGCAGTGTGCATCCATGGATGCATCACGTGATCCGCTAATCCTCCGTGTGTTTCCGCGTTCACGTCGGCCGAGCTGTTATCAATGACTCTCCGTGGGGGTGTGCAGGGTTTTTACTTAAAGCATCACTGCTGTTTTTATCACCCCGGCTGATGTCTCCGCTCTGAACGAATGAGACCTTAATCATCCGAAGGTCTCCTCCTCCTCCTCCTCCTCCTCCTCCTCTTCCTCCTCCTCCTCCTCCTCCGCCGAGCCCGTCACAGACCATCGCGGCCGAGCTGGGGGGGAATCCGGGGAAAGGGAGCCGCGGCGCCGCGCACCGGCCGACGGACGCCCCGCCGCGACGCGCCACCAACATGCTCACCCGGGTCAAGTCCGCCGTGGCCGGGTTCATGGGCGGAATCATGGCCGGGGGTAGCTCCGGAGCCGGGGGGAACCCTGGTTCCGAGCTGCCGCCGAAATTCCCGTATATGAGACCGGAGTTCCTCGGCCTGTCCCCGGATGAGATCGAGTGCTCCGCGGACCACATAGCCCGGCCCATCCTCATCCTGAAGGAAACCAGGAGATTACCGTGGGCCACGGGATACGCCGAGTAAGTAAATGCCACGAAAGCGGCTCCAGGTTTCACCCCGGCGGCCTCAAGCGTTCCTCGAGGTTCGGTCTTTTTAGGCCCGAGGGCTCGCAGGTGTTCACCCCCCCCCCCTCCCCAACGCTTGATCCCAGAAATGTGCACCTGTACAGGTTGAATTAAACACGAGGTCTGATAAATCTAAAGCCCTGACCTGGAGCCTTGGTCCACCTGCTGTGACCTGCATCCGTCCCCCCCCGAGGCCTTTTTTTGCGTCCGACCTCCAAAGCTCTGTTGTCAAATTCACACTGCGTGCGGTTGAAATGACGACGGGACGACGCACCTTCAGCACCAGCAGCATCTGGCTGGTGGTCCACAGCTGTCCTCAAACTCGTGGCCAGCTGTGACAGCGCGGTTGCATCTCACGGGCCTCTGGCAAAACCGGTTCAGTAAGATACAAGCTCATATTATGGCTCTGCTGTCCAAACTCCAGACTGCTCAATAGACTCCAGTTGCACTTAAGTGAGGAGTTTGTTGCTGTTTTGCCTTTGCCATCAGCAACCACTTAGTATAGTAGTGAGCCATTCGTGCTCATGTAATCATGCCAAATTTTAGACAGCTACTTTACCTTTGCAGATAAACTCCTGGACAAATCTGATATGGACGCTTGGAAAAAAAACCCAGGGTGCCGGCGTTATGTTTCTTCCCAAAAATAATAACTCATTTACAAGTGCAGTGCTGTTTCTGAACCTTGAAAACACGTCCCGGAAGCACAAATTTCGGGTAATTTTCAGCATCGTGCCACAGTAAGTGTTGCTGAGATGTGGTTGAAAAGCATTGTAGCATGTGCTGAATATGAAAATCGTTTTTTTTACATAAGTACACAGTCCCCGAGGCTGGTAAAGTTATAAATTAAAGGCGTGTTTTCAAATTACTTGATGCAAAACTTGAATGAGAAAATGAATGTATTAATTTATTTTGGAAGCACCACGATGGAGCTTTCGGGAAAGCCCGGTCAGTGCGACGCAGGTGCCTATAACCGGTCATTCATTAACCTACTCTACCTCTGTTAACAGGATGTAGCAGGACTTAGCCTGGGGTGCCGCACAATAGCAGGGAGCTCCTGGTTTGAGCTTAAGCGATTAAACGATCTCTCAATAGTCAGAATCACCTGGGTGACACCACCTGCAAATAATGATAAAAGTACAGGGAGTGGCATTATAAATACTGACTGGAGGCCAGCAGAAAGACTTCAGCTCTAGTTTAAGGGTTTGGTGCCACAAATATAACATGATTGCAATTAGTAGTAAATGGCGTTCGTTAATGACTTTAGCTTAAATGTCAGCATTCAGCTTTTGAGTGAGTGCGTCTTCTATCCTTATTTCACCGCCATGGTACATGACGTATAGCGTATCACTGTGCTTGTGTTACTGTTGCATTCTTTTGAATGCGTTCACTCAAAGGAAAAAACAAAATAAACAGATAAAAAAAACTACATCACAGCTTCTCCGTCACACAGAATACATGATACGATTTAGGTTTTGGAGCAGCTTGCCCCACCCTTGGTTAATGTATCAAAGAGGTTAGTTCCTAGATAGAAGAGTCTCTCTCCATCCTGATACCATTAATGAATGTGGCTGGCATTACATAATAAAATACACAGAATCTTGAAGAGTTACCATGGAACACATCTGGAAGATTAGATAAAGATAAGAATGCCACTGATATTATGGATTATTACACTTTCATACTTATCAGACATTGTCTGATAATACTTTATAGATAACTGGATATATCAGTTAACGTATTTGTGCCTTTTTTAATTGAGTGCATTACACTGAATTTCTGGTAAATGTGCATCATAGCATTACTGCATGGTTACTGTGCCATTGCTGGCGCATCATAGTTAATGAAAAAAGGCAGACAAAAAGTCCATTAGCATATTCTGATTGCTCAGCACTGAGATACTGTATGTTGCCTCTTGCCTCTCCTGATGCAATTCTGTTTAAGATTTTTTCCACATTCTTTCATTTACATTTAAACATTTTAAATTAGTTTTGCAAAGCCAAGCTCTTTTTGCAGGGAAAACGTCTGTTCCCATTTAGAATCCTTTAAGGTTTTTCTTTCAAAGGGTTTTTCTTTGTCATTAGAAATAAGTGGTCCCTTTCTCTCTTCTCTGCCGCTGGATTATCACACTCACACTGACACTCAGAGGAGGTAACAAGTGTCTCTTTGGGACTGGTGTGGTTAATGAGTTCACCTCGTATCAGCATTTATCTGTAATTAAAGTCTCCTGTGTTGTCATTACAGCAGCTGCTTTGACTCTCCACTCTTCTATCTTACAGCTAGACATTCATACTCTTCGCGCTTTAGTGCTTGCATCCATAGATGCTGCCAACATAAGGTAGAATAGACATCTGGATTTAAGTTTCCTCAAACATTTTCTTTTTTTAAATAAAAAAATTCCATGACAAATCAAAGTAATTTTGCCAAATCTTTTGCTGTAGTGATCGCAATTTAGCATTCATTAAACCCCACCTCTGAACCATAATTGTCCAATCGTAGCATGGCAAAGATAACTAGACTTTCACGCTTAGGATTTCTCCCCACATTGAACCGGTGCTCATGAGACTGTAATAAGAGTGATAGTTGGTATATAAAGAGCTTGGAGGCTGGTGTTTTAGGTTTTTAAAGAACAGAAACACAAGAACAATAAAGCAAACATCTAACCAAGTATAATTATACTAAGCAGCCAGTTAGTTATAATAGATTGATAGAAACAAGTATAATCTTACATTTTTCATTATGACTTTTTCTCTGCGACACGATCATAGCTTCATTTATCAAGTGTTTTTTTTTTTCATCCCTTTTACATGGGTCTCATTTTAAAGAGTCACAAAGAAACATAAAGAAGTCTGTAAGAGAGAGAGAGTTTTCAAACGACTCGTGAAGCTAATGCCAGCTTAATTAGCTAGCTAGTTATTACTTGTAATTACCAGCCACAGTTGTTATTTCAGTTTTTAGAACTGATGGTCACCAACTAGAACTGAGTGTGTGCTTTTGTCTATCTCGACTCAAATCAAAGACCCAGTGTTTCAAAAAATATTAAGAATCTGGAGAGGGGAGTCTTCCATCACTGTCATGTGCTATTTTAGTGATGTGGCTTCGCAGACCCATTAGAAGTACATACTGAAGATGATATCTAAACCCATCTATTCTGAAATTGCATTCAGACTTGAATTTTTGCTGTTGTCTTTTCCTATCTCGTATATTCAGGTGGTAGTGCAACCCCGAACAAAAGTACTTTTTGAAAGACCGTCTTAGTATTTTACACATAGCCGTTTCGCTGTCATTGTTCCTTTCACGTTCCATGTTAAACAGTGGCAAAGCTTTGAACCATTGTGCCTCACCAAGTACTTGTTACATCCTCTCGGCAAATGTCTCACCCAGAATTTGTTGCTGAGGGTAGAGAAACAAAGAGGGCACTAGATGTCTGACAGTGGAGGGGGAAATTAGGTTTTGTTCCTAATGAGAGGAAAGGTAATTTTTCCAAATGATACTAAAAATTTGATTGGCAAGGAAATAAAATGACTGTCATTCTTATGCAAATGGTGAAATGAGGACAAATGAGTTGCAAGAATATTCCCGGTCACAAGTACACAATGGCACCAGCTGTACCTTTCATGAAACACATAAGTATTAGTAAATGAAATGCACTGTAGTTGAGAAGGATGAGAATTCACTTCTGCTGATAGTTTTCACATTCAGGGTTCAAAGTTCACATTAAAATGTCTTTTTCATCACACATACAACAATCGGCCACACAAAATTTGTACAACACATAGACAGGTCATTGCATTACTGTGCTTCCTGGACTTCTGTATATCAACAAGCTCATAAATGGTCAACGCGTCACAGTGTTTTATGGTTTCAATAACTCAGAGTGCATTTTAAACTGTAATTACAGATGCAATGGTAAGGCATTAGGTTTGAAAGCAGAGCCGAAAAATTGGAGTGAAAAACTGTTCCCCTGGACATAATGGCTTTTATACTATGTGTGCATGATGAATAACACATCACAACCAAATTAGAGGCCTATTTGGCTCAGGAGCTCCCTCAATAACACAAGATATGGCAACAAGATTTTCAAAAACATTTTTAAAGGCACATTGGTTGTTCACATGTTTGTTCTAAAAAAAAAGGAGAAATGTTGTTTAAAAGGACTTTACCATGGGGCCAAAAAAACTCTTGTAACAAATGTTTATTTTCATAACCAATGTCACTATTCTTGAATAATGGTTTCGTTCCTAAAATCCCAAGGTGCAGTATAATATACGCTAAGAAAAAACAATGCAGCACATCCTAACATCTATGAATTTTAAAGAAGGCAGTGATTGGCACCTTTTGTTTGAAAAAACACGATCAGTCATCATAATCAGAATTGTTGCTGGATATTTGTCTGCTGATCAACTAATCATTTCAGCCCTAAGGGTATCAAATCAGTAAATACATGTTCATGTTTCATGTTTTCAGAGGCACTAGGGATTTAAGTTAGAAATGAAAATAAGATTTAACTTTTTAACACTGCCCACGTAAGAGTAACATGAGAATACACATGGATATATTGGTTGTTACTGATGTGGTCTCCTCCCATTCAACCACTGCACATTGGGAGGAGGACCAGGGCACTGTTTTTCCAGCACCCTCCCTACATCTCCCTCTATTCTTTCTTGAAACCAATTACTATCCAGTTAGGTGAAATGGACAGCCACACAAGCATTTCAAGAGAATGTTACTCTCCTCTTTTCTCAAAATAAAACAAGTTTCATTTACATTTATTGGCCATTGTGGCAAGCAGGTGTATGCCACAATGTGACGCACAACATATGTAAGAATTTACATATACGCAATTATACATGCTTGCACTCTGACTCCTGCTCTGTGTGTTTTGCTGTTTCTGCATGGCGCTGTTCCTCTTCATCTTTCTCTACCTAAGGTTAACAATCTTTTGAAGCTAAGAACGAGACAGTATTGCCGCCTAGCAGGAAACATCCCACAGACACTGACTCTATAAATAGAGACGCCAATTTCTCTGCTCACACACACAGACATTCTCAGCACCCTCCAGAGATATGTCTGACTTGTCAGTCTCACTCTCTTCACCATTTATTGGAAGCCCTATTACATTATTTATCATTAGCTATTGTTCTGCAGGTTTAGTGCCATTTGAGATGGCCAGTAAAGGCTTAGTGCTGCAAATCAGGTGTCTGTTTACTTTATTGCAGAAAAGCTATGTGTCTAGCTCTTAATGTAGAAATTTAATTCAGTTGTTTTTGCAGGTAGAAACTGGAATATAATCAAATATTACAGGTGTGTTAACAAACTGTCTTAAGTTAAGTACTACTTTCACAGTCATGGCCATAGCTAAACGATGCAGACAGTCAAGTACACGGTATTTCTGGAGACTTCTAAGGATTTTAGCAACCTAGGGCAATTATATATAAAGCCATGCTAGCAGCTCCCTTGAGGATGAAGTTAGGTACAGTGGATCCTTGAGCTAAATGTAAACATCAGCATGCTAACTGTTAACACTCGGTGTTTATGATTTTGAATACTTTTTTGAAACCAAAAAATAAGTAAACATGCATTTAAATCAGTACATCCTCAGTATAAATATGTCCTCACTTGAATTTTATCCCCGGTAGCGTGGAAAAGTCTGGAGAACCAACATTTAGATCGCAATCATTCTAAATGTAACTTAAAAAAAATACAGAAAGGATAATCAAACTGTTAACTACAAAGATAAAACTTGACAAATCCGAAGTAATAAAACATTTTAGAGACTTTTTTTTTGTTATAAACTGTTCAGCCCGGAAGCTAATTTTAATGTTGTGGTTGATCAGTGTATTCTGTGATTGGCCTTGCTTGTTACTGGGTCATGGCATCATCTCTCTGTGTGGTCTGCGTGCTTAAATAAGGAACAAATAAAGCTGAATAAGACCACACACACACACACACACACACGTGCACACACACACACACACACTAACACACACCCACACAGCTTTGGGCATGTACAGTCTCACACACAAACAAAGACCTCTAATTCAATCAGAGGCGACTGTACCGATGCATCAGGACACTCCCAGCAGAGCAGTACCACAAACAAGCGCTCCTGTTTGATTTTCATCAGGAACATGAAACGCAGAAAGGCAGCTGCTTCGCTTTATGAAAAGAGAGAAATCTCAGGCTGAGGCTCTTACTAAATTGTTGTGATCCTGCAGCGAGCCATGATAACCGTGAGAGACTGCAGTTCTGTTTCATCCAACAAAGAGCATCTGAAGTTGGCTTTAATTCAAACACGTGTTCCAGACCACAGTTTGTCAGCCTGGGAAGTCACAGAGAGCATCTGTCCCTTGTAGCAAAATATAGCTAGCAAAATAAAGCCAAAAAGTACATTGGCAAATATGATTTTAATTCAGAGGGACCTCTGAATGGCTATAGACAAGCTAACAGTCAAAGCCTAAAATATGCCTCAACCTGCATATAGAATTTAACATGTCCACTGTCCTTTCTCCTCCCCTCACAGGGTGATTAATGCTGGTAAGAGCGCGCTGAATGAGGACCAGGCGTGCTGTGAGGTGGTAGTGGCCAGAAGGAGGCCGATAAGCTATTGCCCCCCCTCCACCCCTAGCAAGACCCCAACCCCCAAGAGACGCAACTCTCTGCCCAATGGGGAGGGTCTCGGTTTTCGCATGGAGCGCAGCGAGCTTGGAGAGGTAAGTAAACGTATAAACACAAATGCACATTAAATTGAATGCAATAGTATATACACAGGATATACGGTGTATATACATAGCGCTTTTCTAAACAGTTTTGCTCACCAGCATGCATATAGATTGACGTTTTAGTAAATGTCCGTGAGCTGGATGAGAAGACTGATATCGCTCCCATTTAACTGTCTGTTAAATCTGAAGCTACATCCAGGAGACAGCTTAGCTTAGCTTAGCATAAACACTGGAAAACACATGGAAACAGCTTGCATGGCTCTGTCCAGAGGTGCCAAACAGCATCTCAGAAGATCACAGTTTCTACATTATATCTTTAAGTGTGGAAAAACAAGAAATCGTAGTTTTACGTGGGGTTATTCACCAGACTTTTTACATATTAAACAAATGATATCTCATTTGTTATTTACTGAGCATTATAGGTGCTGGTGGCAGATATATATTTTACCTTTTTACAGAGAAAAGCTACCATTTTTGGAAGGGGGGAAAAAATGAGTGGCATGGCTTTCTTTGGGGAACAGTTTTTATTTTTTACAGACCCAAGTCAACCATAGCCGACCACCAGGTTTACAAGTAGTTTTTATTAAACCCCAGGAGTAAGAGATTATACAGCCATTTATAAAAACTACTAATAAAATAAAATGAATGGATACTGACAGTAGAGTTTAATTCATTTCCTGTTTTCTCATATAGCTCCTCTTCTAGTGGCAATCAGTCACCATAAAGATATGAGGACCGCTCACTTAGAGGAGGCAGTTGAGACAGAGACAAAGGTTGTCTTTAGCAAGCCTCGGCTGACATTCCAGCTGAGAACCAAGACTTTATTTGACAAAAAATGTGTATTAAAGGTCAGTCAATACCAAGCACACCGTGTGTGCGTGACAAAGGAAGGAAAGAGACCTTTGTTATTTTCCTCTCTATAGAAATTAAATTAGGTGATAAGAGAGTGTGACCTTTTCAGCTCCGCACACTATTGGACAGAAAAAGTCATGTTTCTTCCTCCTTAGTCTCTCTTCTCACAGAGAAGTCGCCCATACTACTAAGTTCAACTAGCTGTATTAGTCATTTACTCTTTTTTTCAAAACCTCAAATTTCAAAATAATAAATACATTAGTTTAACTGAAAGTATGGTATGATTAGCTGGAGGATGATTTTTTGCATATTTTTTGTCAGATTGCTATATTTTGTAGTGTTTGCAATAATGTAATTTGTGGTATTCTGGGCATCTAAACATGTGCATCCTTATTTGTTATAGTTCACAAATACTGCAAAATAAATTAGAATATATTTTTTTTTATTACTTAACATTGAAAAAGACTAGCAGGATAATTTTTTCTCAATATTGATACATAACAGTTGGGTCGAGGCATTTATTTGACCTTTCACTGTTGCCCTATTTTCATTGGTATACAGTACATTTATATCTCATCATACTTTGATTGTATATGTTTTATATCATCTGAGTGTGGTATAGACATGTTTCTGGAAAGGCACTGAATCTTCTTTAAGTAGGTGTGCTTAGGTAAATAAGAATCTGTAATGTGTATGCACATGGCTACACACTCCAGATTCCACATGTAATACCTTGTTTCAGTGTATTGAAATCCACTGTTAGAACTAAAACCCCAATGTTGAATTTCGCTCTGAAGCTGATCTTCTTGTAGATCCTCTCCATGAAAACTCTAATGTGCCATTGACAGATATTGGGATACTGATTAGAGGGTGTGGAAAATATGCATTTTTCTTGATAAAATACACAATAGGAGCTAAAATATTACAATACCATTATCGTTTTTTGTCAAATTGTCTGGTTGAATATGATTGTGGGTATTTTTTTCAGTGTGCATATCATTCTATATGAAATTGATATATATTGTGCATATTGTGTCTATAGGACAGTGAAGGACTTGTATTCAACTACTGGGCCTTGTTCGATGGTCACGCTGGTTCAGGTGCAGCAGTTGTCGCCTCCTGCCTGCTGCAGCACCACATTGCCTGCCAGCTCCAGGCCGTTATCGAGATCTTGCGTAACCTGGCCTCTCCACCTCCCACCGTGCTTGGGGAAGAGCCCGACAGCAACCCGTACATCCAGGGAAATACCCCAGGTCCACACCGTGGCCTGACCCGGGCGGCTTCGTTGCGCGGGGCAGCGGGTGCTCCTGGTTCCCCATGCAGCACCCCGCCACCGCCTCGCTTCTTCACGGAGAAGAAGATCCAGCACGAGAGCCTGGTGATTGGAGCCATAGAGAACGCCTTCAAAGAGATGGTGAGAGACAGAGAGATGTGCAAAGTCATTATGTACCACACTCACAGGAAGTCACTCTGTCATACATCATTACTCAACATTTTGGATTACGGTCTTTTGGCCGATGCTCTTATGTGGGCTGATTGGTAATGAGGGCGCAGAAAAATGTTAATTATCTCCTTCAGGGGATCAGTTTTCTGACCTCACAGTTACAGAATTTTAAACACCATATTTAGCACAGATGTGCTAAGTTCCACCCTCTAAAAATATCCAGCTCATGTTATTTTGGCTGCCATGACCCTTCCAAATGTCAGGAAATGCATAGTCCATACGTCCATGAGTCTTTTTCAAACCATTCCACAAGTGTTATTATGTCACTAGAATAAAAATCCACACAACAATTGAATTGATAGACATTGAATCATCTCACCACAGATTCCATTTTAATAATAATCAACACACAAATGCATCAAATGTAAAAAAAAAAAAGATATTTCTGCTCTACCCACATACATTTTCCCAGTGTGTTTGCAGTAAGCATTTATATGGATATCAAGCAGATATGGAAATTTAAATACTTATTGAGCCAACATATGCATATAAGTACAGATAAACGAGAGCTGGTATCAATTACTGTATTCCTTGGTTTGTTTGCTGCCATAATATAATGTGTGCTATACTAACTACATACTGATGTTCTGACCGAAGGACAAAAAAAACACACATATCTGCCAACATACACACTTTACACACAAACTTTTGCATCTCTATTTACATTTTATTGGAATCGAATTGGCGTCTCATGTAAGAGACCTCACCCGTATACATTAGTCTGTGGATTTCTCTCACCCCTTCTAGTTCAAAGTCAGCATCTCACTAAGCATCTCTCAAATAATTTGCTTATGAATCAAAGGCATTGAAGAGGAAACAGCTACAGGGGAAATCTACTTTTGTATCTACTTTTGTATATTGTAGTAAATGTATTTAAAAATAATTTGTTAATGCTCCAGAACAGACCAGTTTCTTTTATGCCGTTCATAAAGTTTATTTAGAGTTACCACTAGATGGCAACAGAAAGCAGTACACGTTGTTCTAGCCGTACCCTATGGAACCCAGACTACCCCCCCACCCGCCATTTCCATTTTGTGAAAAGAAACATTCTTACACTTGATATGACAAGAACTCCACCCACGGGAAAAGGCTTCTCATCAGAGAGGTCTGTCTGCAGGGTTTCTACACAGACCTGCAGATCAGGAAAAATTCATATGATTATGTCCCAGTTGTATCAAAGTAGGGACAGAAATAGCATAAAAGGAGTAGTTGAACAATCAAAAACATAAATATGTATTATAGAAAGATGAGAAAGGTAACTGCACTCTGATTATGTGCACATGAACCGCCAGTGCAAGGCTTCTTAAACCTGATTATCAGTGAAGATAGACCCTTCTCACATATCACTGTCTGCATTGTTAATGCACCACAAGCTCCTGTTTGCTTACACATGGTCAACAAGAGATACAGGTTAAACCAACTGATAGTCGAAAACTATGCCCTCACATTGTCTGTTTTTCTGAAAAGTTGATCAGATTTTCTCAGTCTTGCCCCTTCCTCGCTTTCTGTGTCCGAGTTACTGAATAGAAAAAGACAGAGACCATGTATTTAAAATCTCCTTGTGCCTTTGTTACTTGCAAGCAGTGTGGATTTTATTTTTGACAACGGTGAGCCTTTCTACGGTCTTGTTAAATGATGCTTCTTTAAAGACTGACAAAACTGTTCCTGTCTCTCTTTTCCCCAGGATGCACAGATTGAGAGGGAGAAGCAAGTTTACAGCATCACAGGTGGATGTACGGCTCTCACTGTGGTTTACCTGCTAGGAAAACTTTACATTGGAAATGCAGGTGACAGTAGGTATGTGTGCTTATGCTTCTAAATGAAAAGGGTCTGTGAAGGACGCAAGATTAATGAAACTGCAGGATCATCCTAGGAATCCTGAAGATATATGTATAATGGCAATTCATTAACATGCTGGGGCAGGGATAGAAATTGCAACTAATAGAGCTGCTTGTTCTTTTGAATGTAGGGTTGCATGTACATGACAACATTTTGTTTATGCCTGCAGGGCTATCATTATTAGAAACAATGAGATTGTTCCCGTGTCGACAGAGTTCACTCCAGAATCAGAGCGACAGCGACTCCAGTTCCTCGTAAGGAAAACATACCATTATTTCTTTATGTGTTTTCTGTTGAAAGTGTTGTGATGCTTCACAGTGACATCTAGTCATTAGTCTGACATTTCTCTCTACATCTAGACAAATATATGTAGTAAGGTTAATTCAGAGGGAACCACACAATTGAAGATCTTATACAATATGATGCTTTATTATGGGTTTAAATGACCTAACTGAGGCAATAATGTGATTGATGGAAAAATAATTGACAGCTATTGATTGCATCATGTAAAAATACCAAACTTTTCATGTTTTCAGTTTCTGATATTTGAGGTTTTTAAATTTTTCTTTAAATGATTTTAATAATTTTGAGGTTTTGACTATTGCTTGGGCAAAACCAGGAGTGGCCAAATTGGCCATTGGATAATTGTCACTGGAATTTCTCACTATTTTCTGAGTTTTTTTACAAATCAAACAAATGATTGATTAATCAATGTAATAATCACAAGATTATTTCATTTTAATCCTTATTGAAAAATAATCATTATTTGCAGCCTTAGATAAAAATGAGCTCCACCTTAACAAACAAAACATTAAAGTATCAACTACACAGTTGTGAGTGTGTTAACCAGGTGTTTGCAATCAAAGATTATATTGATCCCAGAGTCCTTGATAAAAGTACAAAGAAAATTCCTGAGTGCTATTCCAATAAACAAATTTATTGGATTTTTGTTTCTGTTATGTGTCTGGGTTATAAAAAAGAAAAAGAATTGTGGCCAGTATATTGTCAGTAGATTTTTTTGTTCTCCGATCTGACATCAGTCAATCTTGAGGGTGATGTGACAGAGGGCAGAAAAACAAAGTAATGGAAAATGACTTTCATTATATCTGTTAATCTGCCACACATTTAGTCACTTGATTGACTAAAAGACCATCATTGTCTGTCCTCCAGGGTTTCATGCAGCCTCACCTGTTAGGAAATGAGTTCACGCACCTGGAATTTCCCCGGAGAGTTCAGAGGAAGGAGGTAGGCAAGAGAATGCTCTACCGAGACTTCACCATGAACGGGTGGTAAGTCCCCTCAGTCCCCTCAGTCTTTGATTATCTCTCCTTTACACACTACTTTCACAGAGCAGACAGAACACTTAATAATGGCAGACTCCCACATTCACAAAACAGAATGTCTTACCATGAATCATAGCTGAAAGATTATGAAAACCGTTAATTTTCTGGTTTTCAAACCCCAATCCAGCTACATCCACCTTAATCTGAAAAAAGATTCATTTTTTTAACACCGTGTTCTGAATCCCTGCTTCTCTCACTCCCTCTCCCTCCTTTACTGCTCCTTAAACTTGTCTATACTGCAGAAGCTGACGAGAGCAGCGAGGAGCTAAAGAGGGAGCAGTCTAACCTGATATGATATAATGATACAGCATATAATAATACAGTCGAGATGGGCCTGTATGTGCAGTGTTATGTGGGTTAGCCAGGCACCATGTTATTTAACTGTGGCTGCAGTGGAAGCCAGTAATGAGATGTGCTTCTACTGAGACACTCTCGCTCACTGACACACAGAGGTACATACTGTACTATGTTTTGCGGTGTGTGATGTATATTTCACGATAAGGCCGCTCCCTTCGGTCTCAGGATGTGCCACTGTATGGACTGCTGTTGTATTCCTCTTAGCACTGATGTAAGGAGTCTGAATCCCTATGTAGACATGGTATTCAGGTTCTGCTACATCAGCCAGAATTAAATTTTTTTGGCTATTTTGAGACAGCGGAAACAAGCCGTAAACAAAACACTCTCATCTTATCGCCTTTTAAGATAGTAAACTTGTGAGAAAACAGTTGCTTATTTACATAGACATTAAGTCTGGAGTAGTCTATCTGTCAAACTGACAAATAAAAATCCTCTCTCTTTTGCCCAGTTTTTGTTCTTCAGCTTAGGAATTATTTCACTCTTTATTGGCTAAACACTCCACTGCGATCACCTGCGGGCCATTAACTTTATGTATTTGCTGTAAGGTGCTGGGCAGATGGTGAACAGTGGGTTTATCATAGCTAAACTGCTTTTGCCTGCTGCATCTAGAAACAATTCTGATGAGCATGAGAGTGAGAGAAAACCAAAGAAGTAAAGCTGTGGGCTGTAAAAACCAAAACAATGAGCGTAAAGATGCTAAAACTGGCCTTGAGGTAAAATGCAATTTGTTGAGTGATTATTCTCTGTGAGTTTGTCACTATGAGAGACCTCGCTCAAATTACACATAGGCATTTGATCTGTTGTTGATATAGTAATACAGTTGTAGCAGCTTTAAACATATTTTTCCACAAAACATTTTTTATAAATAAGCCAAACTTCTCAGTGTTAAATATTGTTCTGACAGGAGCTTGCAGTACAAGATATGTGTATTTGTGTAAATAAAGCTAAAACTGGCAAAGGTTTTATGTCATTCAGAAACTATATGATAAAAGAACACAAGATTCAGAACAGAAATTCAGTGGTACTTGATATTATTTGAAAAATTAGCGAGGTTCAAGGGATAGTCCTTTATCTCTGCTGTCCATTACTCTGTCTGATTCTCAAATCTCCTCATCTTGAACATTAGCCTTGGTCTCAAATTGAGGCAGCTGGAGAATAGTTTTGAGGTATTTGAAAAGTCAAGAGACTGTAATGACTGTTTTCGGCTACTGTGGCATGTTTACCTGAAGCGACTACTGTTATGATGCCCTTGAGCAAGGCAGTAATCATATGGAGCTCCTCAAGAGCCAAACTGCTCGTCAGAAATTCTCAGAGCCCGAGGAGATGTCTGCAAATTGCTCGTTTTGTCCAGCCAACAATTCAAAACGGAAAGGTTTTTAAACATAAACTAGAGAAAAGCAGTAAAATCCTCTCATTTGAGAAGCTGGTAACAGTCAATGTTTGGCATTTATGATTTTTATTAAGGTGTGTAACTATGAGATGCAAAGTAAATAATACCGAAAATAGGCATTCTCATTTAGCAGCCCCCTCAACGCCAAGATTAAATAGTGGGAAGGAAAATTAGTGAAGTTTGTGACTCACTATTGTCTCTCTCTGAGGAGAGAGGGGACGGTGACTAATGGATGTTCCATTTCTACCTAAGGAAACAGAAAGAAAGTGAATGTTGTGTTTGGGTCACAGAAAGTACACATCTCAGTTTTGAGACAGATGAATGGGGCAGTGAGAGAAGCATCCTGACTAGACGGAGCAAACCCTTGTCAGATTTGAAGCCGTTTGAAGTTGTGGATATTCTCCACTGGCTGGTGATGCCAGGTCTAATCGAGCTAGTTTAAGTACATCAGCGTCAACCGCGGAGTCTTTTGGTCTAACATCAAAGATCCATTTCTAAGTGTGTTTTCAGATCTTCTGCTTCCATTTATGCACTTGTGAACTTATTTTTTTGTGGTTTTCTTGTTTGTTGTAGGATCCCCTCTCTCTGACTTTCTTACATTAAATTTTTTAGCAGCAAAACACTTATAATTGCTCTCCAGATAAACATTTTTGCATTGAAACTTAGGCAAAATCAAAGTCTTGAAAACCTACAAGAACAATGGCAGTCACTTTGGTTCCTACTTTTAAGTATATTAATAATCTTCCTCCATTATTATTTATTCAAAATGAGTGGTGTGTAGTTTAAAGGGTGTGGACTTCTACAAGACATTTAGGGTCTAACAGATGTGTATAGGAAACTGTGATGTTCATGTAATTAATATTTGGTGACTCAACAGTATCTCGGAGTTGCACCAATCACAGAATCCTGTGTTATTTTGTCTCAGAAATAGTTTGGAATTACACCAGACAGACATAACTTGTCTCCCTTGGGAGGAGCATCGGGAGTAAGAGGGTTAAAAAAAAAAAAAAAGGCAAGAGAAGAGATTATGCAGATGTTATATTCTGCAGACCTTTCACATATCAGACTTGTATGTGTACTTTTTGTTAATCTAGGACTAAAATAGGATGATTCAGTATAAAATTTTGTGTTGTCCTGTGTCTTTGATTCTGTTCCTATGAACCGAAGTGTGAGTGGTCAACACCCTCTCTTGAAGAATTGAACAGGGCAGAAGAAAATTACCAACAGATGCTATCAAGCATTTTAGAAGTGCATTTTCGATGATAGCCTCATACTGGGGACTAAAAGTCAGTGATTCTCAACCCCTGCAGCACCAGTTTTAACCATTTTTTTCAGAAATGTACGTCGGTAAGCCGCTCACTTTTATTAATACTAAGTGCTAAATTGAATTTGAACAATGGAATAGCGCACGCAGATATTGATGCATTTATATATCAACATGATCCCATAGCAGCCTAGTTGATTTTTTTGGCAGAACAAGCTATAATCACAAGAATGACATACTGTAACTTTATAAAGTTGTTTCAGATCTTATGCTTCCATTTGTGCACTTGTGAACTTATTTTTTGTGGTTTTCTTGTGTTTGTTTGTAATAATTTGGTCAAATTCCTGGTTACCCAACAGATGTTAATACAATATTCTCTCTTCTTGTTTTTTTGCTCCCCAGCAACTGCATATAGAAATATGTTGTTCTTTTAGTGATTTTTGCTGACATGTTCACCAGCTGATCTCTAACTTACTCTGTCTGCCTTTCGGTGCTGGGCAAGTAGCGAACAGGTAATCAGGTAATCTGAGCATTTTTGCCGAAACAGCATCCTGGTGCAGCTGGTAATGAGGTGGATGAGTGAACCAAGAGAACCAAAAAAGTAAAGCTGTAGTCCATAAAACCAAAAAAAGGAAATGAGAGATGTTCTAACACTTTGTAAAGTTGAGGGTAACTGCAAGGTCAGGTAATACTCTATTAGTTTGTTACTACAAATTACACCTCTCACATTATACATAGTCATTTGATTTATTGTTAATATAGAAATATTGACTTGTACAGGTTTAATGCATTTTGAGATTCCGTATCTAAAGAGGTATCGAAAGAATGATAATAACATTTGAGTTTACTTTAGCAAATTACATTAAGAAGGAGGTTTTGAATTACGTTTCCCTGTGAGGTATTGAGATGGTGAAGAAAGAGACAAAAAGGGCCCAGTAGTTAGTCAGGTGGCAGTTGCCTTTGGTTGTGCTCTATCTGGATGGGTAACGATGTGCCTGAGAGAGAGGGCACAGAAAGTGCTGACGATGGAACTGCTGTAGAACCAAAATGGCTCCAAGAGCCAGTGTGACACAGGGAAAGCATTTAAGAGGGTATAATTAAAGAGACCTCTAAAGTTTCCATTTTCTCCTCTCAATCCACTCATGTACCTCTTTTTCAAAGAGTGTGTATATTATTGCTGTATGTGTGTCAGACTGTCTCAATCTACTTTTCTTTCCTCAATCACAGGGCATACAAGACCATTGAAGATGAAGATCTCAAGTTTCCACTAATATACGGTGAAGGGAAAAAGGTAAGTGTGTGCATGTACGTGTGTGTAAGACATGTGCATGTGTGTCTACTCTGGAATTCATAACTGCGGAGGAAAAAAGTAAATCAGTCAGTCTAATCTTGTCAGTCTGATACTCACACACACACACTACATGCCTGCCAGCCAGAGAGTGGGCGAACGCTTGGTCTGTGATGTGAGTCACACACTGTACATGTGCGCGCACGCGCGCGTGTGTGTGTGTGTGTGTGTGTGTGTGTGTGTGTGTGTGTGTGTGTGTGTGTGTGTGTGTGTGTGTGTGTGTGTGTGTGTGTGTGTGTGTGTGTTTGTGTGTGCACGTGTGCGTGTGCATGCATGCGTGCCTTTGTGTGTGAATGAACACTCTCACTAGAGATCCATCTGTTTCACTCCAGTGGCTACTTGTAATACACACACACACACACACACACACACACACACACACACACACACACACAAATGGGTGTTCAGACAGACACACAAGACTCAGGAGATGAGAGTCATCTCTCTGAGAAGCCAAGTTAATCCTCACTGGGACAGCAAGGGGGAGATGAGAAGAAGAGACTGAAACTGAAAACACTCGAAATTGCACAAAACACTTCAAGTCCTCAGTCACGACAGTTTGTTCCATATTTTCTGACAGTTCAGTCTGATGTGAAGACGTAATAAGTCTCGATCAGACAGGGAAAAAGCCTCTGTTGACCACACAGTGCCTGTCTATCGAATTCAGAGTTTTCAGAGTCTCTGAGTCTGAAATAGGCGAAGAATATTGAAAAAGATTTCGATAGTTGAAGGGATAGAAAAATTACATTGTTGAGTTTTAGTGCTTTTAGGACAATGGACAGCACTTTTAACAGTATCACATTTGGTGATATTTTTTGTGAAGATCTTTGGAAATTGTGCTCTGTTGTCTTGCTGATGGACATACAACTCAGCAACCTTTCGTGCTATTTGTAGTTAACAAATCCATTTATGCAAAGGAGGAACAATAACAGATCAGCTTGTTTGTGATGCTGCTGGTAGAAAGGTAAATGATAAGCATCAATGCAAAAAAGTAGTTTCACAGAGAAACTCTAAGTCATATTCTGATGGCCTGATTCCAAAACATTAAATTTTCCCTTGATGTTTTCAACACATGTAAGATTTTCCCTCTGTCAGACTGCACCAGCAATATCCCAACTTGACATTTAGGTATTTACCCATATATCCAATGAATTAATAAACTAGTACACTAGCATATGAAACCTCCCTAAAAATGCAAATCTGTATTGCAGCACACTGTACAATGAGTAATCGTCGCCTTCTCCATCGCAACACTTATGTCGTTCATAATATCCATATATTCATCAAGAGCTAACTGACAAGTATTGTACCTTTTTTTTGAACCTCTGAAAAAAGTTCTTTGTAAAAATAAAAAAAACAAGTAGGGAACTGAAAGTAAACCGATCTGCGTTTTACAGGCTCGGGTGTTGGCCACTATTGGTGTGACCCGCGGGCTCGGTGACCATGACCTCAAAGTCCACGACTCCAACATCTACATTAAGCCGTTCCTTTCCTGTTGCCCTGAGGTAAGAGAAAACTGTTTTTAACTGCTTTAAGTGTAATATTTAAGTTTCAGTGTTAATTACTTACTCTTTTATACTGTTAAGCCCGTATGTATTTGGGCAATTTATGTCATTTTGCTACAGTACACTACCACTATGGATCTGAGACAAAGCCATCAAGATATGATTGAAATGCAGAGTTTCAGCTTAAATTCATGGGGTTTAACGAAAATATTGTGTGAACAATTTAGGAATTACTGCCATTTTTATGAATGGTCACTCATTTTCATTTGCTCAAATTGGAAAAATCAACATTATTAAAGATACAAGGATTAGTGTAATACTTGGATGAAATCCTTTGCCAGGCCTTTACTGCAGCTGCCTTCAGTTGCTGCTTGTTTGTGGGTCTATCTGCCCTTGGTTTTGTCTTCAGTAAGTGAAAGCATACTCAGATGGGGTAAAGGTCAGGTGACTTACTTCGCTATTCAAGACTATTCCATTTCTTTGCCTTGAGAAGTTCTTGGGTCGCTTTCACAGTATGTTTTGGGTCATTATTAATCTATACTTAAAAACACTATCCTATCACTTTCGCCACATTTGGCTGGATCTTAGCAGATAGTACAGCCCATTACACGTCAGAATTTAATCCTGCTACTTCTATCAGCGGTAACAACATCACAAAACAACAGTCACCCAGTTCCATTCAAAGCCATACATGCAAATGCAATAACACTATCTCCACCATATTTGCCAGATGATGTGGTGGCTTTGGATGAGCAGTTCCTTTCCTTCTCCATATTTTTCTCCTCCCATTATTCTGGTTTCATCTGTTCAAAAAAATCTCTTTCCAGAGCAGGGCAGGCTTTTTAGATGTTTTCTGGCGAAGTCTAATTTGGCCTTTCTATTCTTGGAATTCTGCTATCATCCACTCTAACTATCTTCTGTGGTCTTCCAGGCCTTTTGGTGTTGAAACTGTTTCTGTCTGATAGTTTAATCAACTCCAGGCCTTTTATCTGTTTAATTTGTCATTAAATAACAAGAGAGAGGCCACATGTGACCATGAAACTTATAAACTGTCGATTGTCCAATTACTGTTAAGCCTCTGAGAATCGGGGCTCCCAACATGCAAGGCAATATTTTGTTAAACCTTGAAAAAAAGCTGAAAGTCTACACCTCAGAGGCAAAATTATGAAATTGTTTGACCGTCAAAAATCTTTGAACCAAAACCATAACTGCTGAGGAGGAGGCAAAGCTTTGTACATGTTATTTTCTTTTCTTCTTCTTTTTTTTAATTTTGTAGATAGGACATTTAGGATCCCAGTGCCCCGACTGAGGTGACACTGTACACTGTACACACTTGTTAATGTCTTGTCCTTCCACCAGTTCATAGATTTTGGCAACATGGGGTACATAGTTTAAAAAAAAAATGTGATTCCAGCCCCTGTAACTTAGGCAGAACATAATGATCTTCTCCTGTCTGTGGTGCTCATACCAGTAAAGAACACATGGAAATCCACTAGATATCAGCTTACGCCTGTGGTTGGCCTGTGCTCCATTCTGTCATGCTAGGCTTTCCAAACATGAGGAATTGTGGGCTAACATGTCAACATCTATCTCCCTAAACCCATTAACCCTCAGACTGGGGTTATTTCCCGTAGCTGGTACAATTATTACAAAATCTGATGTTGCAGATGTTTCCTTTTTTTTCTTTCCTCTATCTCATCTAGTTTTCTTGCCAGCCCCAATTCCTCAGCTTGTTTTGTCTCATGACTTCCGTCACATGACTAACCCTCTTTCAACCAGTCAATCCTGCACCACAGTCACTGGAAGCAACATTTTGCTGCATCTCTGTCTAAACAAGGTCCTGTGTTGCAGGAGAACCTGAGCTCACCTGTCTGACTGTCTGGCACATTTTTTTTCAAAGCGCTTTCATCTCCTGTTGTAGTTCGTCTTATAGAGTTTTGCATTTTTCCTCCCAGAGCTCTCTGCTTGATCTTTAATTCATTAATACCCGGGTTCATACTAAGTTCACATAGAAGACTTAACTCCTCTCAGCACTTTTTGTCCCCGACTGTGTGCCTCTCTTTCTCTCAAATACAGCTCTCACCTCTTACCAGAGTCTCTCAAATGTTTTTTTGAAAATGCCTTCAGTTAGAGAAAACTGCATTGAATTTATTAGGCTATGGAAATGCAAGGCCTTTGTAGATTTCATTATGTCTGGAAAAACTTGAATTTTTCAGTTTTTGGATAACACTATAATTTGATTAGCTCACATCCACCGATACTTAATTGACGGCATCAGTGCCAGCTGACGGTATCTTGTCGAATGAAAATGCCTTTAGTGGCGCTTGTTTGCTGTTGCATTAGTAAAAGCATACCTGAAAAACCTTGTAATTACCTAGAAAACACTAATTGAATGAAACTGTGAGAAAGACAGGTTAAAAAAATGAAGGAAATTGCCCATAAACGTGTCACCTTAACCCAAAAAAAATAAATAAATAGTGAAGTCAAATGGTAGATGATCATTTCTACTGTGAGCACACAAGTGATACTATCCAAATAAGAGTGTCATTGTATGTCCTTAAGAGCTTTTGATACATTTTCCAGGTTTACTTGAAATAAGTATTTTTTAGCTAAGCTAGAATCACTGAGACAGTCCAGTACACACTTGCCATGAAAAACCCCTGTAAAACCGATGACATTCCCAAAACTCTTAGTCTTCGTTATCATACATTGAAGATGAAGGTTGTAAAACAATTTTGAATTTCATCGGTTAGTACAGCATCAAAGTATTACCAGAGTGAAGTCAAATGTGGTCAAAATGTACAAAATGAATTCTGGTGCTTCTTTATATTTGAAGATCTGAAACATCAAGAAGTTAACTGATGAAGAGCATTTCAGAATGACAGCCTTAGTGTTTTGCTTGTGGGCATGCAGGTGAAGGTGTATAACCTGATGCAGTACGAGCATGGCGCTGATGATGTTCTGGTGATGGGAACAGACGGGCTCTGGGATGTCCTTTCCAACCAAGAAGTAGCTGAGGCAGTCACTAATTTTCTAGCCAACTGTGACCCCGATGACCTGCACAGGTGGGATACTTTACTTCTTTTTCTTCCATCTCTCCTTTTCTTTTTACTAATCACAGGTTTTTTACTTAGATTCTGTTTGTGCCATGCATCTGTTTTTGCAATAAAATACAACCTTGGCCGCTTATTGCTTGCTCACGGTACCCTGGCACTTTCAGCAAAAAATTTTGGCAACGTTAAGAGAAAGTATTAAAACACATCACAGACCGCCATCAACCTCCACATTTCAAGAGGGTGCAAATAAATTTTCAAGTGGCATCTTGTGTCAGGAAGCATAAAACGAGCCACACACTATAACATTATCAGTAGGGTCCGAAATCAACACCCACTAATCGCCAAATGTAGGTAGATTTTCTGTTTTCTGTTTGAAGATTGAATCTCATAAGACCATCTGCCAAACTGGCGGGTAAATGTTTGAACTCAAAATAGTCATAAAACACTATCCTGGGAATCTCTGCTACATTTTGTCTTTCGGGTGCTTTGCTTTGGTCTGCTCTCTGTATCAGAGCTTCACACACACACATACACATACACATAAACACACACTCATGTATTCAGCCCAGCCCAGATGTTCCCATCACGGACTACAGGTAACCTAGGTAACGTTTCTGAGGTAACCTGCTTGCCGCTGGTCGACTTGTAGCTTCTAGCTGACAGAGAGAGACACAGAAAAAGAGAGCGGTGAGCACATATAATAATATTATATGGCAGTAGCCTATAATATAGATAAGTGTTCAGAAACCCTCCTTGTTCCAGTCTGCCAAACATTGCTCCTGATTCTGACTTTGAGATACCAGATACTAGATACCAGTAAGTACATGTAGATACGGATAAATTATTCACAGCAATGTGGTGATATTTAGAAGGAGAGTAAGCCAACCTTTAAAAAGAAAGGAGAAAAAAAAGAAAACAGGCTGAAAAACACATACTGAGAACAAAGTTCCCTCTAAAGAGAAAGTGGTCTGAGAAATGGAGGTTTGGAGGTAATGTGGAGGCGACGGTTATGAGTTGTTCTGTGTCGCTAGTTATGCCAAAGACAAAAACAGCAACAACTGAAAAGGAAATTTATTATTATGGCCAGTAAAAAAATTTTGGGGTATTTTCTTCTACCAGCCAACTTGGCCGGTGAGTAGAAAAGTTCATTTCAGACCCTGCATGACCGTTTCAAGGGCCTTACACACTGTGACTTAAAGGCTTCATCATTGTTCCCACTCTTGTCCAGGTACACAATGGCAGCACAGGACCTTGTGATGCGAGCCCGTGGCGTGCTGAGGGACAGAGGCTGGAGGATCACCAACGAGCGCCTGGGCTCCGGAGACGATATCTCCGTCTTCATCATACCATTGATTTACGGCAATCGTCAGCCCTGAGGAGCCTGACAGAGATGCTGCAGTTCAAGGGCCCCTGAAGAGCCTGTAGTTTTTAAACTAACAGGCTGGTTAGTCCTGATCTCAGAAATCCCCTTTCAGTTTCCTCAGTGCTGTTTGCACTTTTACTTTCTTCTTAGACCAAGGTCAAGTTAAACATGCAGATTTGATGGCGCTTCATTTCTCTGCAGGAGTTCGGGATTGGTCTGCTGCCATTTTGGCTGCTCAGGGGAATAAAAGTTGTAACTTTGTTTTTTTTAAGTCAGAAAATTCTTAGACACATGGTCATTTAATATAATTTATGTCATAAATCAAAATTGAGAAAGGAATGTAGCAAGTGACAGCAGTTCTCTAGGATGGCGGAGGTGACTGCTCCTGGACTCCTACAGAGATGTGAAAGCTAAAATAGGTGAATGCTCTTCCAAAGTGAAGAATTGACCTCTTTCTTACTTTCCTTCTCCTTAGATGTCTTGTGATGCTGTACAATACTTGGCTCCTCCTTTTTCTACCCTCTTTTAGTCCCCTCTTTTTCCCCTATACTGTACTGTCAGACTTGTTTATTACCTCCGTAATCTCCTGGACATGGACGGAGCTGACAGGTCAGCTGTATTTTCCGTTTTGCCACAGTGTGGCTTTGAAGGATTATGTTGCTGAAAGATGAAGACTTGAAGTTACTCACCTCATAGTAACAAGATAGATAAGGAATCTGTTTTATCGTTGGGATACAAAACCCCATAAGAGGATTTGAGCATGTATGGGTCAACAGAAGGTACATAGTTCGATATGGTTTGTGAACAAAGTTTGATATGAAAATTGTTCAGTCATTTAAAATTTGCTCAGAAAAAAACGTTCACTATTACAAGTCATTTAATCTGATATCGAATAACAAAATTTGAATGGGTTCAAGTATCTTGTCTCAGTATGTCTCATGAGCTGACATGAAAGATAATTTCAGATCAACATTTTGGGGAATTCATTTATTTGCGCTTTTTTTTTTGGCCAAGAGTTAGTTGAGAACATTGATACCACTCTCATATCTAAGTTATAGGAGGCTATAGCCAGGAGACTGTTCACTAACCATAGGTTATTTCCAGTCCTGTCTTTATGATCACCTAAGCTAACTGCCTCCGTGCTTTAGCTTCATTTTTGATACACAGATTGGAGACTGTTATCGATCTTCTCCTCTAACTTTCAGCAAATAAGCAAATTTATTTCTAAGTTGAACAACAAATATGTTATTTAATATCATTAAAATTAATTTTTTAAATTCCCTAAAAAGGGAAAAATCATTACAACTAAGCATTAGATAAAATGATTTGTACATCAGTGTAGTTGCACTTTAGGCTAACCAACATTACTCTGAGGGGCTATAATACATGTAATGATGAAGAGGCAACTATTCCCTGCAGCAGGGAGGATTACATAAAAACCATGAAATGCAATCAAAGTCAAGCTGAACAAAATTTCCACAGAGAAAAAAAACCCTGAAAGCTTCCTTTCGCCTTAACATGTTTTGCATGTTACATATATTTTAGATGGTTGATACAGATCGCATTTGTCTTCAGAGGAACAGGTTTGGGAAAGATGATGTACTGTGTTTGGATATTGTGATTTACTGTGTGTCAGTGCATGCAGTGACATATTGTAGGCCTGGGAATATGAGCAATGGTGCAATGGTTTACACTGCAGTTTGTTTATATGGACTGAATTTACATTTCTGTAATTTATCAAAGAGTCAGTGACAATGTTATTTGTTTGTAAATGTGCAGAAACCAAGCATATATTTTTGACATTTAGCATAAGAGCTAAAGGATGTGATTTGTTGTAAAAGAAGGGAATGAAATGAAAGAAGAAAACCTGATGGCCAGATATGAAAGCAAATAACGTGTGTTTTACACTTTTTTAATCTGGTTGACTGGACTTCAGAAAAAAAAGCGACCCTCAAGAGTTCAGTTTGTTTCATAACTGTCATGGCCTCAGAAACTGCATATGTAAGAGTTCACCTCTTTCCTCCATTACTATTCTGTATTCATAAAGGCTGCACTACTCAGCCAGCTACATTGGGTTAAGATGCAGGAAATGAGAAATAGTCTGGGAGAAGAAGAAACTTGCGCTTCAGAAGATCAATAACAAAATTTTTGAGAAGTTTGATTCCCAGCTGTGAAAAGATTGACAACGTAAAATTAAAACAAACTGCATGTTTTAAAGGAACAATTTTGTCCTTGACTGAAAAAATAAACCGTGATAGCTTAGGTTTATGATTTTTTTTTCTTTTATATTGAACATGCAGAGTTTTGGAGAAGCACTGGTTTATTGCAGGCTTGAGTGTAAAGTGGGAATATGTCTTGTTATTTTATAAAACAAGGAGTGCAGATGATAGACTGAATCCAAAGAAGCTCATTTGGAAATTGTGCCGTGCCAGGATGAGGAAGCCATTGTTAAAGAAATATTTAGACTTTTTGGGAAATACACTTAATTATGATAAGATTGATACCACTCTCCAGTCTGTACAGTAAATATGAAGCGACAGTTAGCAGCTATTAATTAGTTTAGCCTAATGTAATATCCAGACTGGACTAACCTGGCTCCGTCCAAAAATAACAAATTAGTTTAATCTGTACAAAAAAAAGCTCAAAAATTACAATTTTCTGTTTTAAGAGGGAAAAGTTGGGAATTATTTTAGCTCATAACCTTTTGTAGAACTGCTTTTAGGTGGATTTTGTTACTTTTGGAAAGAGCCAGGTTAGCTGTGTCTCCCATTTCCAGTTAGTGACTTAATATTTAGTTGAATATTTGGCATGCAGACATGAAAAGTGCCAGTCTTCTAACACTCAGCCAGTGTTTTCCCAAAATGTCAAGCTATTCTTATAAGTCTCTTGATATGTGCCATCGTGTTGCATCGGCTATTTATCATCTTAGCTTGGATTTTTTTGCAGTTGACAATTGATATCATCATTCATCTTACAAGCAGCAGTCAGTTACATTTACGTGAAGTTCATATGGTGCACTTTTTCCTCTTGTACATTCCATGAAAGAAGTATTTCATTTTAAAATGATGTATCATACTACATTTAAATGTTATGTGCTGTTGTAGCTTGAGCTGCATTTGATCTTCCATCATATCAGCTGTTGGAAAGTTAGCATTTTTTTTTTTTTTGAACGTGTTCTCTATTTAATAATTTATTGAAAATGTTTTTAAATTACTTTGTGAAGTCAAAACTGTCCTGTCGCCACCTCAGCTGTGTCTTAACATGCGCCCCAGTTAAACACAACAAATTCAAATAACCAGACTTCTGCCGACATCGCCTGCATGTTTTGAACTCTGAGCATGTTAAGACAAAGTATGAATGGGACACCATATGTGTTGAATGTTCATCCTTCTACATGTCATTAAGCCTTTTCTATTAGATGAATGTCAAAAAATGAATATATCATTTATTTTTCTCATCCTTCTGTGCCACCCAACTGCTGCACATCAACTCAGGTTCAACTGTCGTGTAGTTAAACTGGACACGCTGTTAAAAGTGGTTGTCTAAGGACAGGGGGGTCCTTCATGATGGTTTATTAGTTCCACTGCATTTGTACATAAATGGGAGTGGATCAGTGTGTACAAGAAGCTCATAGACTTGAAAGTTTGCTTCGTCCCTTCAGCCTGACTATAGGTTTCCCTTTTTTAAGTTTCTATATTGTTAAAGTAGTCACTGCTGTTGTTTTTTTCTACCTTAGACTATAAGCTTCGTTATGGGATAATAAGAAGGGCTCGGAGATTTTTTTTTTTTCTGTAGCAAAGAGGAAGCCCGAGCCCAGTGGGGAACCATTTTTAAGTGACCATTGTGCTGCCCTCAACCTCTTGTGAATGTGAAATGTACGTTTTGTATATGAAAAAAATAACATGAAGTCAAAAAGAAATATTTTTAATGTTTCTTTTCGTGCAACTTGGACTTCGCTGGGTGGGCTGGCAAGGTTTACCTCTAGTGTTTCTTTTCCAGAAAAAAAATACAATAAATGTTTAAGATCAATGTAAAAAATGTAGTTTGTATCATTAAAAAAGGAAAGCTGTGAAGAACCTAAGCTCAATATGCATGCACCCAAACCGATATTTTCTAAAATCTTTCCTCTCATGAACTAAATCAGTTACCAGACCAAATCGATCTGAAGGAACAAGAAACAAAAAAAAGATGAAGTATACGAGAGTTAATCAGTTGTGTTGCTGCTTGTATTCCCTAGGTTCTCCTTGTGGGAAACCAAAAACTAACAAATGTGGTCAACTGGCTTCCTAAAGACCGGTCAGATTTTGTGAGAGGACAGCAGAGGGATTCATTAGAGGCACTACCAAGTGCTCACAGAATCTCAAACATTTTACAGGGAATGCTGAGAGAACAGGGTAAATTCATATACTGTGGATGAACTGAATGTGCACAATAATACAATTCTTACATCCACATTAATCAGATTAAATGCAGAGAGAGAAAGATAAATGCCCCATGTACTTTGTAAAGTACTAGCACTAACTGGTAAAACTGTAAATAATTAGGTTTATATACTACTAAGGTTCGTTTATAACATTTAATGGCGCCTTTATCCAAAATCATGTGCCTTGTAAAGGATTTTATGAAAATTATTGCTATAGGGAGAGTCAGTTGAACACTGTGTTATACTTTTTGGGGAGCAATAGAATAATCATTTTCCCATAGCCACCAAATCCCACAACAGAGGTAGATTTATCAATTTTTCAAAAATTATGAAAAAATATAAAATGATGCCTCACGTTAAATGAACCTTGCAGTCATTTTTAATTTATTTACCAAGGAGCTTCCAGTTTTAAACGTTTGACACATCTTACTTTAATGCAGTTCTGCTTTCTGCTATGACGCAGAATACAGTGAAGGTGGGAGCTGCTGTGGGATATTGACGAATGACTTACCCCCTAAGGAAATAATATTAATTCTCTGATCAGCCTCTCTCACTGGCCCCAAGACATTCGACCGACCCTTCAGCAATATTCTGTACAGTCCATAAATCCATCATAAATTCCAACAATTATGTTACACGGTGCCAAAGACGAGTTCCAGCCTTAGGAACAGCGGTGGTTGAGAGCAGTTATATACATTTTCTCAAGTATAATGTTGAAGTACTTGCACTTTACTTAAGTATTATACCTTATGGTTTACCATATTTCCTCAACAGCACCGGTTGATGGTTAGGACTTTACTTTCAACACTAGTTAAGCTCCACTTTGACCAGCTACAACTGCGAGGTGTTACTTGTGCGCTACTGTGCCATAACTAACAATCTACCGTTGCATGAGACTGAGGCTTGAAAGTGAATTAAAACAAGACTTGGAGAGAAGATATACGAGTGCACATGATGCATACCATTAGAAATCAGCTTTATTTAAACAAATAGTAAAAAAAAGCAGATCTATTTTAGCTTTGCACGTGTTTCGGTTGATCTTAACTGACACAGCTCACACATCCTGTACATTTTCACGCTCGATTTAATAAATACTTGATAATTAAGAAAGCATGCGCGTCTCCATTCACTTTGTTCCGGTCCGGTTCGGTTCCTCCGTCGCAAGTCACCAGCGCCGGCAAGGCAGTAGATTGCGCAGTCATCTCCACAAGGGGTAATATGACAACCCGACCAACAGCACAAACTACTACCTCAATCAGCACTTGGCCCCTCGGTGCTGGCTGCTTCCCCCTTTTTTCCTCCTCCTCCTCTTCGGAACCTCTTCACTCCAGTTTCAGTCCGAATATCCAGCGGGTCAGTCGGCGTCGCTGTGCGTAAAAGCGCACGGGGGGAAAAAATGGCGTGTGCGCAAAACGTGGCCGCAATAAAAAAAAAAAAAAAAAGCTAGACAAAAACCCCACCCAAAACATCGACTGGGAAAAAGAGAGAAAGCTCGTGTACCTTTCCCCTATTTCCTCCACCCGCTGTTCTCCTCGGATGACCTCCGCGAAAACGACATACGGCAGGTACGGGCGGCGGAGCCCTCCGTGCATTATCCGGGGGGAAGCACGGCCGACATCCATCGCTTTCTGGTCGGACCACAAAAAGTGCATTGTGTTATTAATGCTCCTCCAAACGCGACCGAGACTGAAACCGAGTCTGGGTGATGTGAATTAATGATGTGTCAAAACGGGGAAAAGGATTTATCCGTAGGTTGAGGGGGAAGCGAAACGGTTTACTCTTCACTTCAAACCCGCTCAATTACGCGTGTGAAATATCGCCGCGAACAAAGCGCACGATTTACAATTCAAACTCGTACACTTTTCAAATTTAGCCTACACATAGGAAGAAAAACTGATTATAGAAAGAGTCTCCCTGCCGCCGTTCAAACCACAGGGAGGGTAAATATAGACAAAAACTCACAGTAACTCAAAGCTCTAATTCCATATTATTGCGATTTCGTTGGATGCGAGAAAACGCTCGGGATCTTACATCCACTCCTCATACAATCCTTCACATTGCAACTGAACCGCAGCAGCCTCTAATCTATTGTTGTCTGATTTCTGTCTCTGCGTCGGAGGGAGGAGGAAAAAAAAGTTGTACCGGTTTCAGATCCATTCGATTTAAAACCGAAAAATCTTTTATAAATCCTCAACGGGGCGATGAGCGATTATCTGCGCCCTCCTCCACCACCAACCAACCCTCCTCCCCCCTCCAAGACGAGCGCCGTGTGTCAGCCAGGGTCAGAAAATGAATGGATCTGGAGGAACGGGGGAACGTCAGGACGGGTGTAGGCGCGACCAGAGATCAGACCCCCCCCAAAAATAAAAAGAAATCCACAAAAAAAACCCCACATGAGGCTCCAGAGGAGAGGAGAAACTGTCGGAGAGCGCCATCAGCTGGCTCCAGCCAGCAGAAAAGCCTATTTCCCTGGAAAAATAAAGAGGGATGGTGAGTGTCAGATTGTTCTGCTTGTGTGGAAATTGCAAATTGGGACCAAAATTTAAAATAAAATTTAAAAAAACAAATCAAAACTATTAGTAATTGTGTCCAATTTGAACCCAGCTTTAAACTTTACATGTCACTGGAATAGAATTTTCTATTTTTCATGTCTTTCCACCGGTTAATCAACGGAAACACATCTGTGGATGAAATTATATTGAAACAGTATGTGAACTGGTGAACAAAAGATTTCATTAACAAAAAACATACAACGTACATTTGATCTTTTAATTTTGGTCATTTGTATTTTTTTTTTCCTAATTCTCCATTTTTAACACTAGTCATTAGCATTTCATTGCACATGCAAGTGACATATAAATCTTTTAAACTTTCAATTTTCTGAAAAATGTATTGGGGCTGCAACTAACCATTATGTTCATTACTGATTAATCTGTTGATTGTATATTCTTATTAATTGATCAATAATCCACAATGCCAGGAATATTTTTAAAAAATGCCCATCAGTTTCCCAGATCCCAGTGTGAAGTTATGAAATTACTTTTAATCAGTTTAATCATTTTAAATTAGAAAATCAATGCAGCTCCACTTATGAACATATATAACCTGTTCTTGGCCAATTTACTGATAAGTGATTTAAAATTTATTATCAATTACTATCCATTTTTTTCAGCAGCAAATAAAAAAATAGGCTCCAAATGTCTGTAATGAAGTCTCAGGAGTTAATTTATTGTGTATTCTTAGGTCTTAGGTTAAAAATTATTCTCACTGACTGGCAGTGAGAGCTAGTTTCGGTTTTCTCTTAGCTAGTGATACACTGTTGTGCACATGGTCCATCCTCCTGCTCTTCCCTCCTATTGGTCAGAGGGATGGGGGAACCTCCCAGCTGTGAGCAGACAGAGAACCTCTCAGAACCCACAGAGAACATGGTGTTCCTCCTCACAGATCAGCCACAGCTGCTCACCCTGAGATAGAACAGAAGAGAAAATGGAGGCCAAACTACAAACCTGATTTAAATTCAGAGCACTGAAAGGTGCTTAATCTTTAGTCTTTATAGTGATGCCAGTGAAATTTAGGCTAGTGTAAGAATTATTTACGGCTGTCACCAAGATCTGTTCATGCTTTTAAAGATGATGATAAAAACAGAAACTGCATAACTGGGTCACATATTGCGCTTTGACAGCCAAATTACTGGGGATTTCCCTTTAACTTTCATACAGATCACAGGCTGCTAGTTCTTTCTAGGAGTTAAGGAGACAACTTACAAGTGTATCTTCCACGATTTATGAAAAGTATGCAGTAAAAAAAAAAAAAACATCATTGAGAGTGATGGGAGTCTAGCAAGAAAACCAAACACACACAGACATATATATCACAGACAAACAGAAGGAAAGGAAAAACCAGAGGAGGATGAAACAAGAAGCTTTACACAACTTTATTGAAGATTGTGTATAAATACACATGCACATTTCAAATGTAAACCCAAGTGAACTGAAGTGGAGCAAAACCTGGAAACCCCTGTAATGTCATCATGCAAGGATGTCTGGATTATTTTTACAAAAAAAGTCCCAAAACAACAGAACCATCCTTTTTTTTAAAAAATATTCCCTCCCTGACAAGAGCGCAGGCAACACTTTGCAAACTAGTGTGTATGTGTGGACTTGTCCCACATTTCACTTAGTCTTGCCAAAGTTTTAAATATATTTTTTGTTTATTATTAAATGCTTACATATAAATAAATAAACTTTATCAAATGTGCACTCACAGAGTGAACTCTTATGTACAGTATTGTATAAGCCTATATTAGCAGTCACATCTCACTCAGTTAGGATGGGGTGAGTCGCCCAAAAAGCAAGGCAGCGCGTGGCAATGAAGCCCAATGAAGTCAAAGCACAGAGATGCTCATAAAGGCATGGTACACATCTAATATTCTGAGGCAACAGGTACCTTAATGCTGTTTACAATGGAAAGAACAGGTAGAAAAAGAAAACATAACACTCCACCATGGAGAATAGAGTTTTATCATGAGTTACATCAATGGAGGAATATCCTGCAACAATCTGCCACAAAATATTTTCACTGTATCCTGATCCCAAAAGCTGAAAGGCCTTTTAGGCAGACTCACCCCGCAGTTTTCAGTCTGTCTCCCCTCCCATTCCTGACCAATCCTCAAAGCTCAGGACCACAAAGATGCACACCTTCCTCCCCCAGAAGGGACGCATTCAGCAGTACCCAATAATTCATACAGCTAGTATTAAAGGTGAAAAAAACCCATTTCCATCACAGTCAACCAAACTAAGAAAGGGAGCAATGAAAAAAAAAAGAGGGAATAAAACAAATCTGGCCCTATCAAGAATCAAAAGGCATCAACCACATATTTCTGGTCAGAGTTCATTCCATTCAGAATACATTCTGGCCCTCTTGTGAGTTAGAAAAAAAAAAAATTGAGATGACGTAGCTGCGATATATCACGCAAATATGGACATTCGTACTAGAGTGTTGATGTATATGGAAGGAGACATGCAAGAAAGACGGCCCGATAGTGATGTGCAAAGAGAAGCCAACTGATCTGAGATTAAGAGTTAAGGCCGAGGTGATGCAAACAAGAGAAAACACATCTGATGTCAGCGAAATCACCAATGTTCTTAATCTCACAGCGCCTCTGATGTGAAGAAGAAAGAGTGCAGAGCCATGGTAAAGCTTTAAATACAACCTACGACTGGAACTTAAGAGGGAGAATTGAAAGGAAAGATGCCAGCTAAGTTTTCAACAGATATTTGTTGCAATTCATGCACAGTATGTTGAGTTCATTGAGACAGAAATTTAAATTCTAGGAAATTCTGAAACATCTCCTGATTATTTTTTCAGCTAAAATATGCATAAACAGTGTCGGTTTGGTTATTCTGCAAACTCAGCTGGTTAATAATGCAATCCTGCTTTATTTTAGATTTTTGGAAATATAAATTATCATCAAGAGAGGAGACCAGAGAGAGACAGCAAAAGCAGGACCTTATAAATCGACAAGGTTAACGCCGGTATACTTCTAATTTGTCTAAAAATGCAAGATCCCAGCACTAGCAGCAGCAGCAGCAGCAAAAAGCTAGGACAGTTTGGCTGTTTGACACTATATAAAACCACACAACTACAGGCATCACTTCTCTACGTTAAGTCTAGACTGTAGACGCGTCTCACCACTGGCTCTGTATTTGAGAAATCCCTCTGAGACGACGTCAATGTTAAACAACTGCAGTATGTCTAGAAATGATACATATAAAAATGTGGATGGTTGGTGATTGTGCAAGTTCAAAATGTTTCAGCGCATCACGAAAACCAAATATGATTCAGTGATTAAAATATTTACAAAATATCTAAATGGTACTAAAATGATATGCAAACAATGCGTTGCTTTCAAGAATATATATATATATAAAAAGAACATCAAAGAAACACAAAAAGCAAAGGGAGATTCAAAGTGCTACACTAACATACTGTGAAGCCTCAAAAATCAATACCCGGTGTCGTTCAGTGAGCAAATCCTCAACGAATGGATATGGCGACACACTCACACACGCACGCACACGCGTACACACACACACACACGCACGCACGCGCACGCACGCGCGCACGCACGCACACAGTGATCCAACCACAGGAGGGCCCTGATTTCTTGCATACCACAGCAGCTCCCTGACCTAAAAGCCGTCATCCCAATAGTGGCTCCGCCTGTCGAGCGGCCAAGTCCGAGCCGCTGGGTGGGACTTGTGGTGCCTGCTGTCATGCTGTGTGTCCATATGGCTTTGGATGGAAAGATCCCAGTCTCTCTCCATTTATCATTGTCCTCCACGTCAACTTCAGTTGGTTTTCATGGTGATGTCTCGATTTGGCTCCTGTTCCTCCTCCTCCTCCTCCTCTTCATCCTCCTCTTCCTCCTCCTCCTCCTCTTCATCTTCCTGCTCGTTGTCGTTCTTCCTGCGCCGGTTCTCGTTCAAGTCCTCCTCGTCATTCTGAGCAGCAACGCCGGCAGCGGACAAGGCACCCTGAGAAGAGGAGGTGGTCTTTCTCTCCTGTCTCTCCTCCTCGTCATTCTCCTCCTCTTCCTCTCCCTCTTCTTCCTCCTCTTCATCTTCCTCCTCACGGTCGAGGGCAAAGTAGCCAGTGCCTTTCACTGTGTCTTGGCGCTGGTAGAACAGCACATAGCCGGCTTTGGACTAAACAAAAAAAAAAAAAAAAAACAACACACATGCAAAAAACAAACTTATTAGAGTGTCATCTGTGTATCAATCTGCATCTAAAAACAGTCCCCAATGAGTGCAGTTGACTTCTACACAAGTAACGTTCATAAAAACAACATTACCCAGCTGTTTTAGTAAATGATGAACTGTTTTTAAAGATTTACATCATCATTAAGAACAAGTAGGCTTTGGGCTGGGGCCACATATAGACCGAACAAGCAGTAAAGTATTGAGACTGAAACACATTAGTTTTGGTCTCTTCACTTAACAATAACAAAATACAGAGAATCTCCATAGTTAACCTTTAAATTCTGATTTTGACAGTTTCTGATTTTAAGATCTACAATCTGACTGAGTGTCATGACTCCTCAGTCATGTCTGAAAATCAGACACCTCTTAATGAGAGTTAATTGAATATTAAACACAAGGACAAGCACAAGGACAAGCAGTGTTCAGTATCCTCAGCACTAGTCAAAGTACCAAATATCCTAGTCTGACCAACACTGGAACCAAACAAATGAATTTACTCAAGACCTGTATCTCTAACATAACCATATGCAAACAGGACAAAAAGTGACATTTATGACCTGTGGGGAAGATGAAGTAATTTCTTTGTGTTGGTGGAGCCAGCTCTCCTCTAAAATACTTAAAGTTTCCTCTGGGCTCTGAGGTGTAAAAACCTTTACAAACTTTCTCAATACCACCCCACTGTCACCACATTCGTCTTCACGTAGTTTGAGTCTTAGTTTATCATTGAGTTGCCTATATGTGCAAATGACTAAAAACCTAAACTGCCTAAAAACACTAAGAGCAACAAAATACCCAGAAAACAGAGTCCTAAGTACCTTATAAATGTTTTTTGTCAGTATGAGTACAGTCAGATGTCTTTAAGAAACCCGAATGTTTGGCAATGTCAAAATGAATGAACAATTAGTCACAACATAAGAAGCTAATTAAGCTGATGACTATAATTCTTCTAGTTTGGGTACAGTAGGACTTCTGCTTGGCTTTTGCAAATGAGGACACTCACCACTATCTGGTCTTCGTTGGCAGGAGACACACTGCTGTCATCAAAGTTATACCATTTTCCATCATCTTTGTTCTTAGCATAAGCAGTATCTGAGCAGGATGAGATTAAAGACAAGAATAAAGCGCAAAATCAAATAGATTACTATAGTATTATATAATTTTTCCTCTTTGTAGGTGCAATTTTATATACTCACATTGATTTTGCTGTGGTTTATATAGTGGTTTATTACTTTGAAAAAGTATCATTTCATAAACTCAAAACTCCATTTGGGGATTATATGTTTTTAAATTTTTTTTAAATCTACTCCTATTAAAACGAACTACATTAAAGTTATCTATGAAGACCTAGGGATACTTCTAGATATCACATATTCAAACTCCTACACTGAAAAGCATATCTATAGCACAGGGTTGGCCACAACTACAGAAGAAACTACACTACAAACTCAACACGAATAAAGTCAAGAAGTCCTTAAAACAAATAGATTTGTCTTTAACAATACAGAGATCTGCTGCTGTAAAGCCTGTAGTGAGCTTCAGTCAAACAAAGCTGTGTTTGACAAAAAGCTACAAACACCACCAGTCATGACTGATGTTAAAGCTTGCTCAGTTGCTGCAATCGCTGCTTTTCAGGTATATGAAAAATACTTCATTTTCTCAGGTCTTTTCTTGATGATGCAGAGTGTTTGTGTATAAAGAAACACAGCTAGAATAAAAGAGAGGATAAGCATAACACAGACGTCTGCTGTTTGCAAGTCAAAGTTCTATATGCCAATGCAACATATTGAGAAAATTTGAAGTCACTGAATTTAAGTGATCCTGTGATGTGTGTGTGAGTCTTACAGTGGCCCCCTCCCATTCCACCATAGTGGTTGGACACAGCTATGAGGTCGTAGCGACATGGCCCAGCATTGGGGTTTATCAGGAACTCAGACATATCCAGATCTCTTAAGGGAAAAAACAAAAAAGTTGTCATGGGCGTGAGTGAGATGTATGCAAGAGACTGCATAGCATCACACTTTTAGCAACACACATTAATACAAAACATCAGTCCTATGGTTTCTTTATGGTAAGAGCTGAAATTCAAAAGGTATTATTGGTATCAAAAGGTACTCAGAACCTTTGTAATTCATATTAAATACAAACTACATTTGTTACTATCTCATGGGTATTTTAGAGAACTTTATTTCAAAAAGCAAGTTTCCGTTCACAAAAGCTAAAGTTTAACTAATAATGGTTAGTTTAACTAGGGATTTTAGCGTTTTAGAAAAAAATCTATTTTGGGCATAGGATTCTGAAAATAAATGCCAATGGTATTAAGTCATTTTTATCTGCATCACATTTTAGAAATTTTATTCATTTTAAACAGAAAAACATATTCTTATTTTGTCAGTACGAAACAAAGAATTGATTTACAAAAATATCCAGCAATCCACAGCACGTCACAATCCTGAACAATGCCAAAATGCAACTGAAAAATAATATAGCAGGAAAACCACCAACAAGCTTGCATGTGTGAATAATTTCATAGTTATTTGCATAAGAGCATGCATGTATATTTATATATTGTGAATATACTGAGCTGCATGTGGATGATGTTTAAATAGAAACAACAGATCCAGAGCTGAATCCACAGTATTCTCCTCTGGTGATAAACTACTTTTCCTCTGTGAGTGTGTGTGTGTACCTGAGTGGAAAGTCAACAAGGGAGTCCAGTTTATCCCTCATGTAGCGGCTATAAGAGAAGCGTTTCAGATGGACCACCAACACCGGCGGCAGAGACCACAGGTCCAGCTTCTTAGTGGCCTGCTGGTGCTGCTTACAGTTTGGACAGTACCTGTGAGACCAGATACAGATGAAGAAATGCATCATGATACAGCATTTTGCTGATAGCTGGTGTGGCCACCTGCTTGTGATTTTTTGTTTTGACATTGAAGCAAGTGTTTCTCACCATGGGTCCTCTGCTCCCAGTTTTTCCTTTGTGGTAAACAGCTCAATGCAGTCCTTCAGTTTGAAGAAAAACTTCTTCTGAGGCTTGTACTCCATACTCTCATGCTTATCAAAGTCCTGCTTGCGCACACACACACACACACACACACACAAACACAAAAACACACACACACACAAACGTCGAAAAACACTTCTTTTAGCAGTGCAATGTCTAAACTGGACATAGATGATGTCCCTGTCTAAAAACAGAACAGAAACCTAGAAGACTTTAAAGTCTTATAGAGTGACATAAGTGTGTAACATATAAATTAATTCTAATTAAGACAATTTTAAATTTAAAACAATTTTAAAGGCAAAGTTTTGTGCATCAACAGCAACCAAACTTGCTTAATTGCATGTGAATGCAAAAATGCACAGGAAAGATAACATTTGCTGCTTACTTACATGCCTTGAATTTGTAGCCAACACCGGTATATATGTCTTATTTGCTTATAAGTACTGATTATTTAAAACTATTAAATTGATTATATCAATATCTATGACGCAGAACCTGTAACAGTGCTGTATTTATATTATAATATCAAAACAGATGTGCTTTTTTATTGCATCTTGAAATGTGCTAGCTGGACATTAATACCTTTCATAAGATTTGAACTTTTGATTACAAGACCCCCATGCTCATGACCAGGTCTCCCTGTTGCTCCCATTCGGGTGAAATTGCCATAATTTGTAACATGGTATTAGATTGTGTTTTATCTATACTAAGGGTATGTGCACTAAGAGGTACCCCAGCTCTGCTACACTAGCGCTGTAAAACCAGGTATCTGTATCAAAGAACTTCCATAGTTTTTGACATTGGCTTCACCTCAACAACAGTCTCATCAAAGTACTTCTTCTTGATCTCTGGTTCCCAGTCCAAGGAGAGATAAGAGCGGTCTGTGAAAAGGTAGACAGAGTGCAGATAGACAAATCAGATGAGTCATCTTTATTTTACTCTACACTCTCATCACCATGGTTTAGTCGCTTTTTTCATTCCTGTATCTACTTTATCATTTATTGTGATGCTCAAAAATTTCTGCATTTCTATGCTGTGATAAACTGTAAACTTGTTCATTATTCATGTCAACCATTTGTAATATATTTCTTCCAAAAACTGGTTCTTTATTTCCATGCTTCTCCACACTTCCTACCACTGAGTCGGAGGTGTCCCTCATCAAAGCGGATCTGCCTGGTGTCTTCCTTGATTAGCAAGAAGTCAGTTTTGCCCATGTTGTTGAACTGGAATGTAAAAAGTCTCTTTCTGTTGTGCTCGGCTGTCTGCTGGCCTTTGGTGGAGTTCTGTGGACCAACCACTCCATTCTCCAACTCGTTGTCTCCGCCCACAGAGTCCTCTGATTGGCTGTTGTCGTTCTCGGAGGGCAGCTCCTGATCCTGACTGGATTCATCATCCTGCTCATCAGTCTCCATCTCACCTGAAGGACAACAGAGCAGATTTTTTACTCACCTCTGCTGCTTCTAAACCACAATAACTTTAAGTAACAAATGCAACAGGGAATAATCAAAAAACAAAAATGCAATTTTTTTTGGGGGGTGTCACACTTACTCGGTGACCCCTCCTCTAGGAGTCCATTAGTGGCGTTACCATTGACAGTGTGTTGTTTGGATGGCTGTGTCTCTTCGCAATCCTCATCATCCTCCTCTATTTTAGATCGCACAAACCGGCTGCGAATAGAAAGACACTTTTATTGGCAGCAAGTTTTTTCACAAGCAATTTTTAGAACTTCATGGTCAGGTTTTCTTGAGTGGATTATCAGCCACCATCAAAACTCACAAGCACTTCACTTGTGTCAATTTTCCCACACTGAACATATGATCAGACACTGAGCCAAGTGAACCTACCAGAGGCGCAGGAGCAGCATGTTGTAGAGTTTGTCTTCACTCAGGGTTCTGGGTACAGCGATGAGGAAGGGCTGTCCGAACAGTGGTGTGCTGGTGTGGTTGTAGCCCGACTGTTTATACTTCTCCCTCAGGTGCACTGGGATCACTACGTGGTCTGTGTCCTCAATCCTGTTCACCGCCACCTCGAATCTGCAGAAAGAAGTGCAGTCGGTTTTGAAGTCACATATACAAGATACGTTTTAAGTCCACTGCAGGTGTGAAATCTATATCTACTATATTTATCTCCTTGGCTATTAAAGGAGTCTAAATGGTGAACAGCTGGCCATTCTGTGCTCTAAATCTCTGGAATCAGAAATTTTGTCAGTCAAAAATCCATACATTTATTGTATCAACGAAGTCTTCAAATCAGTGGTAATTGAAATTAATTGATACACTGGACTTAATGCTACATTTCTTAAATTATACTATGATTTGTGGGGATTAAAAAAAAAAGTTCTTTATATGGTAAAAAAAGGCCAAAAACTTAACATGAATGCCGTCTGATTTTAATCGGAATTTAGATTATGCCCTTGTTGTATTCAAACTTTAGATAGCAGGCTTGTCAGCCAAGCTCGACACTCACACATAGATATCATCTCTCTCCATGATGCTGCTGAGGTTCTCATTGGTGGCAAAGATACGGTGGAAACGGTGGTTGTAGATGTCAGTTACAATCATCTGGTGGATAAGAGATGGATAAGAGATAAACACAAGTCAGACCCTCTTGAAAATAGAGGATGATGAAACGGATAAGTGAACCTAACCCCATGGATATTTTAGTATACCTTCAAGCAGCCTTAAAATACTGAAGATTTAGACAGTATAATCCAAAATAAAGGAGGAAATGTTTTCGGAATCATTTTACTGCTATGGGATGTAAAATAGTTTCACAGAGAGAAAGGGGTGTGTATTTATCCAGCTCCTTATCCTTCCCTTCATCTAAACGGAAAATAAAACCTACATATTTTCCACCAGCTGCTGAAGCCAAAGTGGGCAGGGACGGTTTAAAAAGGAATGGACAACTTTGGTGTGTGCTGTCTGAACAGAAGCCAGCATTATATCGTGAGGGCTAAAAAGAGAGCAAGGTTACTGCCCTGAGCAGAGCTGACCGTGATGTTTATACCTTCTCAGCAGGAACCCCAGACAGGTTGGAGAGGGACGTACACAGGTCAGAGATGGAGCCCACCTTTGGCACGGTCAGCTTGTACTGAAACAAAACAACATAGCCATTTACCTACTGTCTTCACATGAAATCATAATGTTGTGATATCACACTTAGTGCATTTGCATGTTACCTGCGTGGGTTTGGCCAGAGGGTCCAGTCTGACCAGATAGACCTCCAATGTCCGCTCCTTCTTCATGGGAAGAGGAAGGGTCAAGTAGCAAAAAGGATCAAAAGTCACAGAGACCTTGGAGCACACAGGACACACCAGTGTGGACTTGAAAAGGCCGTGGAAGATGTCTACAATAATGGAGTCGTTTCTCTTGATGTGGTTCTCCCACGCTTCCTCTGCCACTACCTGGAATAGATGGTAAAACACATACCTGTCATTACTGGGGACCACAAAAATTTGAAAAATATGAATAAATACCGACAGACACATGTATATAAAATCTATCATTTTAAAAGGAGAAAGTGCTTATTGACAAAGGAAATTTCTAGCAGAAAATATCTGAATGCTTGAGAAAAACATGTATAAAGAGACTCATTAGTTGTTGATCAACGTTTACAATAACTTATATGAAAATGTGAACAACAATATTGAATCATATCTTTTACTGACAGTGAGAAACACTTTTCTTTCATCATTTTTAATATGTTTGGTCAATTACACAACACTTTCAGATCTGGACCTGATTTAACACATTTTCAGCGTTTTTGAAAACTTGTATAAAAGGCCCTGATTATGTTATGAGCTGACCTTATCTGGCCTGCCGTTAGCATCCTTTAGCTGGATGTAGGGCTTCTTCCTGATGCGGTTCAAGTCTTCGTGAAGGCCGTCCAGGAGAAAGGCCAACAGCTCATGAGAGTCCTGCTGCTGGTAGCCCGAGAACTGGGGGGCAAAGCGGCCTACTTGGGTCTGGAGGATGAAACACATACACAAATTTAAAAAAAAAAAAAAAATGACAGGCATTCTTTCAGAATGGAAGTGATATTGATAGTAGGCTGTAAATTCCAAAAACATGTTTTTTTTCTACTGCAACTGCCTGTACAAATATTTGAAATACAACAGCTACTGTGTGTGTGACAAGACTTATGTATTAACTACAAAGTGTTTTGTGACTGAACATAAAAAAAATAAAAAATACTCAAAGAATTTCTTTTTCCTGCTTAATGTTTTTTCCTGGTAGTCACCTTGAAAGGCCGTGGAGTGACGTAGCTGTATTTTCCCGACCACAGCTGCTTGATAAGCTCGGCATAGGCTCTGGCAATCTCTCCTTTCATGCCCAGTGGGTTGTCTTCATTCAGCTCATCTGTGTACTTGTTTTTGTGGAAGTACTCCGTAAGCGGAGGGATATTGCTTAAACACTGGGGGGGGGGCAAAGAGGAGGAGCAGGAGTGGACAATAATAAGCAGGGGATTTATTTAGGCACTTCATGAGATGTGCATTTTAAAATTCCACTGGATCACTTTCTTTTTTGTTTTTTGTTTAATACCTATCATAATATTTACATTGTGACCAAAAACACAAAAATAAATTGTCATACTACTGTGTAGCACTTAACTTGGGAGATTTGTCTATTCAAGCAAGCAAGTCTATTCCAAAAATTCATCTAGACCGTCTAAACAAACCTTTGAAAACCCAAAAAAATTTAGGATAACTTTCCTTACTTTCCTAGAACCGTGTCGAGCTCCTTGAAGGCGGACTTGTTACCTGCACAGCAGAGTTCATGAAACAGGTGTTGCCCAGATTGGAGAGTCCACAGAGGCCTGAGCGCTCACTCTGCCTGCTCTGGTCTGAGTAGTCATAGCTGTTGCTGTAGGGGTGGTAGGACGGCAGACTATAGCTTGAATTCTTCACACTGTGCAATAAACATACAAATGCACAAACAGGCAGGTTATACAATGTTGGGTAGCTGTTGGTCAAACTGCTAAAAGCAAAGAAAACATCAAGAATATCTTCCTGTACAAAAATGTATATTGCTGAACCTATGTTAAGAAAACCAGTTGTATTGTATCAAGATTAAGTTAGAAGCACACTCAAAAAACACAAAAGACCATAAGGAAAACATACAGCTTCAGTTTCCACTATTCTCTTTTATAGACCAAACTACAATCCAATCCTATGACAACCCCTCCAAAGGCTTCCTAGACAAATCACAAAGAGCTTAAAGCTAGGTCTCCAAAACTGCAGCAATTGGCAGACCTCTGGGGTGGCTGCAAGTCAGTGTTAGTTGTTTCAGGCTCCCATTGGTCAAGGGAAACAGCTGTGATGGCGGTGGTAGCAGTGGCCTCGCAGTTCAACACACGGTGGTCCACCCTCCTGTTGTCCAGCTCCACCGCCTCAGGCCTCAGGCACCACCAGCAACACAGGAGCATGACATCTCAGCCCCGCCCCGGCCCATGCCAGCCCACATGTCCGCTGAAAATTACACGGCCAACAGCCTGAATGAGGTTTGGTTCCGGTCAGGCGCATGCAAATCTTGGTTTTTAGGGGCCAGGCAGGAAAGTCAAGTGCCAGTCTTCCATTGTTGAGTCCTAATTTCAACTTGGCTCAACCTCCTGCAGCTCCAGCGGCAGCTTCAATATAGTCCAGACGAAGTTTAGAGCTACATCTGACTTTCAAGTCCAGCACAGCCAAACCAAACCACAAAGCACATAACCGCAAAAAGAAACACACTCTTCCTCTTTCTTAGAGCAAACTAAGCAGCTCTTCTCTTTGCTTCCCCCCCCTTTTTCTTTTTTGGGCTCGACCGCCTGTCATCTTGTTATCCTCTCTGCCTCAGATGTCCTGTGCTGTCCTGTCCTGTCCTCTGGTCTCCTGCTCCTCCCTCTGGCATGCCTGCTGCTCTCTGCCACTCTACGGCTACCAGCAGATATTTATAGCAGCATCAGCAGCAGCAAAGATGCTCAAGACCACTGCTACCGAAGCTAGAGGTGCACAGAGAGGGAGGGAGGGAGAGAGAGAGAGGGAGAGAGAGAGAGAGAGAGAGAGAGAGGGGGGGGGCATGGGAAGGGGGGGAGGGGCGGATGGGGGGGCTGAAAGAAGAGAAATGAGATGGGGATGGAGGGAGCAGCTGATCCACTGCATCCAGCTGAGGCTGCAGTATTCACTGGCCTGACTCTCTTAGTATCTCTCTACCTCTCTCTCTAACACACATATACACATACATTAGTACATTCACTCATGCCTACACAATATTTATCCCATTTTCTTACACTTGGCCACACATCAGACTGCGTCCTCACTCATCTCAACACACTAAACACACAAAGTCTTGCTCTCATTTTCCCTCTCGTGCTGTTAAAATTAACCATATGCCGCCATTAGCACCCCTCCCTCTCTCATCCTCATTTATATGCCATGGGTGTCTTTATGAGAACTTTTAAAGGGGAGGGTCTAAATAAATAAAATATAAACAGGAGAAAGGGAATAGTTTCATCATAGGCTGTGGAGGTAAGTGATGAAGGGAGCAGAAACGGATGAAATTTTATTCTGAAGGTCACTTAGACTGCAGAATGTATGCATCGCAATGAGCTCAGAGGAGAGGAGAGGTAAAGAGACCAAGAGACAGAGAGAGAGAGAGAGACAGAGAGAGAGAGAGAAACTGCCTGCCAGAATTCGGGGACACTGCCTCAGAAGACAGTGACACTTACTGCTGTAACAGAGCATTGCTGCTGAGGCTAAACTGACCAGAACAAAACTGCAAAATCAAAAAGACAAGTGTTATCTTATGCAGGAACACTTCAAATGAAGGAGAAAAAAAAAAAACAGAGCCCATTCATAATTTAGTGGCAACAACAGCACAGGCACTACAGTGAATAAGGGACAAGAAAGCTGCTGATACTGAAGATACAATTTCCCAAAGTCACCCATGCTATGCATTCCACAATCCACCAACAAACACTGTGCAGAAAAGGATGCCACTGGCATCAAACGATATAATGCAGAAAAATGACAACATGAAACAATGTTCTAAACTACAAGCCAGTAGTATAATGTACTGAAATATAATTGGTGAGATTATCCTTTACTTGGCAGCTAGAAAGTGTAAGAGGGAAAGGCTCAGTTCACTTTGACACCGTCCTTCTTTATCAATATTGATATTTTTCGGTGGCTGATATTGTGGCTGTAATTTCTGCATTCTCACAGTGTTCAGAAATGCAAGGCAGAGGGTCTAAGACAAACATACACACAGATGCACTCAAGCACACAGTAAATCACACACATTAGGTGGAATGAGGGGACAGTGAAGTCTACTGGACAGCAGAAGCAGAAAACTCCACCCACAGTTGAGCAGTGCTCTCTAGCAGAGGGCCGACAGATCCTCTGGGCCACATCGCTTTGGGGGAAAATCTAAAACAGGTTACAGTTACATTTTCAGGGGAAACAGAAACTGAAAGGTAAAAAGAAACTGAGCTGTGAATTCTAGACTGACTGATATTTAAGATGGGGTTTGACCTCATATGCAACCAAAACTTGTGTCACTTCTCCCTCTTGTGTAAAGATGGTAAAGAGCACTAAAGATCTGAAAATGTGTGCTAGTACTAGGGCTGCATGTTTAGGTATTTAGTGATTTTAATTGATTAACAACAATGTACTTTATTTGTGTATTACATTTTCTATATCTCTGAAACTGCTCATGTGGTGAACAGGGGCACTGTTATATACCAGAATGATTCACATGCAGCTGCAAAGACCTTTAACAACCAAAAAAAGAGTAAAGATGGAGATCTTGGTAATCAAAACTTAAAGCGGCCAGTGCTGGAAATTAGCAAATTAGGAAAAAAAAGGATGTGTCCGCTGTAGAAAACAATTTTGCTAAATCAATGTAGATGTCTCTCTCTTATTCGGAGGATTGTTGGTCTTAACTATAAGAAATAGCTGTTACTCAATTATGAAATCATCAATAATATGAAATCCATACTATGATAATAATCAACAATATGATTATATTAATAATATTATTGAATTATATCATATTAATCACTAATAGGAAAACAATTTATTTAATTCAAGTAGATCACGTTATCTGAATATCTCTAGGTGTTAAATCGGGTAACAAGCAGGTGCAAAGATTCTGCATGCCTCGGGCTTGTAGCTGCACCTCAAATATACTGCTGATAAATTTTTATCTGAATATTGTGATTGACTGTTGTATAAGAGACTGTGAGGGTGAAATCAAGACCTTGTGGCATAGATTAATGAGTAAAATAATGATCACATTAACAATAATCATGCAGCCCTTGCCAAAGCTTTCAATCAGTGAGGTCGAAAATCTGATCCAGACAATTACTAACTTAATTAAAAGCTGACTAAGGCACCCAGAAGCACCAGTCGGCCATTTATAGAGAGCACCGCTGTCGTTGAAGCAAATTCCAAGGGGATCAATCCCTCATCAGCCCCTTCCCCCTCCCTGCTATCAGCTCTTAAAGCTGAAACTACATCATCAGTAGATAGCTTTGACTCTCAAACAGCCAGAGACAGACCTGTAGAAAACAGATTTTGACACCCTTAATATTGGGAAACTGCTTCAATAAGTACGACTGAAATGTTGAATGAGTGTAAACAGGACTGAACAGACCTGAGAAAAAGTTTCGCACAGACAAACTTCAGTCATTTCATTTCAGCAAGAATTTTGGCAGACTTTTTTTTTTTAGCCAACTACAAATTTATGAGGCAATCCAGCCAGAAATTCCAGTCAGAGCTACACCTCCAGGCTCCATCTCTGGCTGTCAACATCCAAACCCACCCCTCAGCTATTCAACGCACTACTAAACCTTACTTCCTGCTGTTGAAGCTGCTGTTATGATTGTTTGTGAGAGATGAAGGCGAGATCTTTGGCAAAGCAGAGAGATTGGAAGCACCAGATGACCTTCAAAAGATAAAGAATAGATCATGAGTTAGAGTAGAGAAAATAAGGAACTGTTCAAAAAGCCGTGTGAGTGTCCATTAAATAAAACTGAGATGAGATAAAATTAAATAGAGGGACATGTCAGCAACAAAATGTCAAGCAAAAGAGGTAGGAAAAGTCAGAGAGAGGAAGAATTTTTTGAAGATGAGGAGGTGTTGTAGTGATGTAGCAGGGAAACTTTAAAGAGTCCAAATTTTACAATTCTGCAGAGGAGGCAGTTGGAAGGTGTTTGAAACAACTACCTAGACAAGGAATTCTGATACCCTGTCATATCTTATTACTTTTTTCCCCTTCAAACTGACCAAATAAAAAAAAAGATCTTTAGCGATTCAATAATACAGTGCCTACTGTATGTGTAATTGTTTGGAAAATTGCGAGCAGTGTTTAGATTCAGCCCATAAATTGCAATCCATTTCTGTGCTGACTTCCTTCCGTCAACAAAGAAATATCAGCCCGGTGATGTGATGTTCACTCACTTGGGTGCTGTGGAGCCTCGGGGCCATGTGCCATCCTCGTTCTTCTGCTCAATGACAAGAACCTGTGGGAGACGGCAGAAAGAAAAGGTAACTCCACCTGCCTTCACAGGTCTTGAATAGGTAGAGACAGGTTGCCAGATGGATGTTTTCTGCTGTCTCACTTGGTGAGGATTTGTCTGAGGTTTACCAGTCCTCTGGAACAGCTGCTGGTTAACAGGACAGCGCTCTGATCTGAGGCCTGTTGGCTCACCGTGGCCAGGTGTCTAAATTTATCTGTGTTAGAGTCAATTGACAGGTTGATGCCAGGGCATACGTGTTCAAACTAGGCAGCTTACAAAGAGAGGTTGAGTGCCTCGAATGGCAGGTGACATATAGGTTTTGAAGGTTTTGATATTTTACACTTCTCATTACAGGACAGTCCTACTGTATCATAGCAAAACTCCAGCTTCACTTATAACGGTAATTTAAATAATCTGTCCTGTTCATTGTCTTATAAGTAAGTTTATTTTTTGCTATTGCCCATTACTGTAGGCTTTATGTTTATTGTATTCCTTTCTCTAGCAGAATCAGAATTAGAATAAGAATCATAAAACTTTATTGATCCTCAAAGGGAAATTGCTTTGTTACAACTATGTCAAGGTTTGCCAGCAGTGATGCTAAATGTTTACCCAAAAGAGAAACTGGGTAGACAGCAGGACCAGTAATGAAAAGAAAAGACAAGAACATCTACAGAAATGAAACTTTAACAGCAAAGAAGAAACAAAGTAATATCTATGTTATTTATATGTCATGGTGCATTCTAAAGAATTGAGCCCTAAAAAAGTAATTCACTTGATTTTAAATCAGTTTTTGGTATTATTATGTATGATTCTGCCCTTTGCAGGTTATGATAACTTGTTGGATACAGATTCAAACAGAGAAGTAAAAGTAGTTTTTTCTCAACCAACATTCTGCTATGACCTAAAAGAGCCGACTGACAGAGAGCACAAATAAGGAAAAGCTAATTGATAAAGATTATTTAAACTAGGGAATATTTCACTGAGCTCAGGAATAATAATCAAATAGAATTTTGAAAGCTCTGTGACTGTGTGTATTAAGTCAAAAATGTTGGCCATGTCAAGGAAAGGGAACATGTGGTGCCGTTAGAACTGTTATTGTATCCTTGTGACAATTTCCGATAAATGTTCCTACCTGTCCTTGGTAGAGGCCTGCGTCTTGGATGGTACTGTCAGGTTTGTTGAGAGGCTCAAAGGTGTTGCTCATGTACCTGTTCCACAGCCTGGTCTCCTTCTCAGTAGGAATGCTGAACAGCTTCCTCATCTCCTTCTCTATCATATCTTTAGCAAAGTGTGAAAATTATCCAAAAAAGGGAAAATACAACATTAATTTGGTTTACATTATTTGGTTTAAAATTTAAATAGCCAGGAGTTTATTGACACTTACTAGCTATACTATGGCAATGTTAGCATTGAATCTAAACCTGCATATATTTGGGGTATGAAAGGACATGGCTAATAGTGAGTGACATGATTAAATATAGTTTTATGACAAAATAAAAGCATTGAAGTCTTGATTTTAGAAGCAATCTTGTATTTTATTCATTGCTAGTGTTTATTATTGGTGTGAAGGACTATAGAAGTGAAATCTAAAAAATAACAAGTAACAGCAAATAAAGCGCTTTCATCATCAACAGAGTAGTGTGCATGTTTGTTCAGACATTACACAATTACTCAACAATAAAATGGCCACTATGTGTAATTATTACCTTTTGTGAATGTGTACAGCATGTGTCTTATTATTTTTGGGAATAAAAATCTTCTGTAATTCATGTACAAAATTCAAAACAGTTGCTGGGACTTAATGTCTTAAGTAATGTTTTAAAAAAACAGACATTTACTGTGAACATTTTGATAAAGATCCATTTCATTTAAAGGTTTTCATGTCCTTTGTATGTGTGTCAAAAAAAGGGTAGATGAAAAGTAGTGGAAATCCAAGTTGTAAAAACTTAACCTCTGTTAGAGTCACGGGTCAAATTGGAACTCCTTGGCTGTCACTTAAGTATCACCAGCATTGTTACTCCAGGGTAAGTCGGGCCTACCTATTGTGTCAGCTTTACTGAAGCGTCTGGTGATCACATTATCCATGTTGCTGTCTTCACAGAGCTTCAGCTCTGTCAGGTACACCTCCACCTTGCAGTGCTTCACAAACATACCCTGTTCCACCACCTGGGGGAAAAAGAGAGCTGTTATTGCCTACAAACATCTTTTAATATTGAATCCATGATTAATTAAATGAAAATATAGTATATCGCAGATATGCAGGTGTCAGTCGTCTAATGACAGACACAAGCTTTATATACATGTAACCCTCAGTTTTTGCTGTGTGTCATGTCTGGATAACATTAGCTGATTATTTGAAACTTAAAACATTATGTAGCAATAGTAAACATTAAACTGAAAAAACAGGACCTGGTGTAATCAAAACTAAATAAAAATTTTGGCTGCCACCTTATATTACCTGTTCAGATCCATACAGAAGATAAAAAGTAGCCTCCTGCTTGACAGAGGAGCAACACAGATCACCCAAAGACAGAATCTGACTGAGATAGTAAGCTTGCAATTGTACCCGCCAGGCAGATGCAGTTCTTATATTATGTTATTCTACTTATAATAATTAAACATCTAATTATCAAATACTTTTTAAAACAATAAAATAAAACAGGTAATTTGCCACTTGTACTAGTTACTGTTTCTAGTGGATAACAAAGCTGGGTTTGCTGCCCTGGATGCCACTCATCTGGTGTTCTGATAGGAGCAGAGTCAGAAGTGCCCAAATTAGCAGCACCTCGTGGAAACAGCTGAGGGGTCCCAGCCTATCTATTTCACTCCTGAGCAACTCCAGTGCCTCACTCTCATACATACACACACAGTACCAACTTCACAACTGTCCCTGAGAACTGCACTAGTCATGCATATGCACTCACAGCTCAGCCCCCCCCCCAACCCCCACCCCAACACACCCAACTTCCCACCCACCCCCAGCCCGTCCCCTACCCAAGCCCCAATTCTCCCGGTGGGCCCATCCTACCCCTTAGCGGGCACCCATGTGTTTTAAGCTCTGAGCAAAACCCCCAACTCATGGCCAAACTGACAGAATTTCTCAAATCAGAGCTCATTTACCCCACCCACCCGACTCCTCCTATACTGGTTGTGCCTCTTGCACTCCTTTCAAAAGCTTGCACGCTGCTCCTCTCAGTGTGACCTCAGCTGGCATTCCTCCACTTCAAAAAAACAAGGACACATAGGAACACTCTGTCGGCATTGGCAATCAGACCAGAAGAGGACAGTGGAAGGAAACATAGCACCAAACCTGTAACTAAAATCCGCCTAAATCCCTTTTTAACACTTGTGTTCCCCCACACCTCAGGATGAAAACACCACAAAGGAAACAAAGAGTCAAAAAAAACAGATGAAAATTAATAATGGACCTCCTGCATGTTGTGTCCTGCTGATCGCTCCATGTAGCTTTTCAGTCATCCAGAACGTTGCCTGAAAATAGAAACCCAGCAGCCACCCGATACGTCCCACGACATACATGGCAAAAGGGGAGGGTCAATGGAAGGGGGGAGACAGAACGAAGGAGAGAATGATAGAGATGGAGGGGGAAGAGGAACCTCTTCTAGCAGCCATAATGCCATGACTAGCCAGATTTGAGGCAGGGATTTGATACTGTGGTTCCAGTTAAGTTGTAGCCTCCATCATGAAGAATTTTACACACAAATCAACTGTAACCACACATAAAGCCACTCAGTGATCTGTTTCACTGTAACAAAATGTTCACCAAAGTACTCATTAACCCCAGATTAATTAATTGCAGTTCATGACTCGAATGAAAGAAAAGCACCATCATCGTTGCGTTCTATTAAAGCAAGTTAATATCCATTATATGAGTATTATCTCCGTTTCTAGCCCCTGTGCACAATGTATCTTTTGACATCTAAATGAAACTCCAAGCCAACTAATCAATACATACTACAGCATTTCTTATGGTTAAACAAAAGCAAAAAGTTTTCCGCTCTGAACTAAATGTAGCACCTACTTGTCTTTTGCTATTCTTATTGTTCTAAGAGTATAATGAACAGTAGAGCCATAAGAATATTATCATTAAAAACTATAGTTCTCCAATATCATTTCCCTTGTCCAGAACTCAAGCTTTACAATGTCAATTTCTACAATTTTACAACTGTGCCGCATTCCTGACACCCTGATTTCAATTTCCCTTATTTGCACATATTTCTCCCTTTCAACCAAACATGAAGCAAAAATAAACACCATACATATAACCACGACCTTTAAATTGCATCAGAGAAGACCACTTTTACTTGCGTTCTAATACCCTATGGGTTCTATTATCGGTGTACTGAGAAGTGTACACTCCATCCCTCAAATCCATACATAGTCTAATGCTAATGACTGAACCTTTACCTTACGTGCAATTGGTTCCTGACCCTCTGTCAGTCCATACCAACTGACAAGCTTATTCCAGCCCTCTGTAGGGACTAGGATGTAGTCCAGTTCATCGATGAGGTGCTCCTTGATGGCCAGCACATCTCCATCTAGAAGGATGGAGGAAGACAGAGGCAGAGAAAGTGAACTTAGTGAAACTACATTAACTAGTCTCTTGCACTACTGACCCTGCACTGGCTGTCTCACGTAACACAAAACACACAAAAAAGGTATGCTGGAGAGCTTTCTATGAACCCCCCTAAAGCCTACTCTATAGAGTTCATCAACAATGTTGCTTTCGTTCCCTTCTCCTCTGAACTCTTTGTTGCTAATTCCAGAATGATTAGGCTAAACTTTCCTGAGGTCCCCAGAGTTATTTAAAGGCCACAGGAAATATACAAAATCTTCATTACGGTGATTTAGGATCTAAGGAGATGGAGCATCATGTGCCTTACCTCTGAGAAGACCAGAGTTATCAACTGGTCCTGGGTACACATTCTGGTCACCCATCTGGTATTTGTCCCAACTGTCAAATCCCACATATTTCTTCCACTGTTTAAACCAGTGACTGTCCACCAGGTACCTGCAGAGAAGGCAGGGAGTAATATATCAGTTCTCATAAAGCAGGGTGGGGCAAGGTTAATCAGTGTGGATTGTTCAAGGGTCATGCAACGATCATTAATTCGTCAACCAAAGCTTTTAAACTTTTTTTTTTACACGTTAAATGGTCATAGCAGCAATGCTTCGGCAGGTGAGGGCCACCTTTCCGCCGGTACCCATAACGGATCTGCCTTCGAAAGGCAAAGATCATGCGGACTGATAGTTGTGAGAGAAGCTCTGTCGAAGTCGAGCCGAGTTCAGGTCGCTGCATGCCTGGCCAGCTGGCTCCGTGATACCGACAGGTGCTTATTTTTTCCCCACCGACTCCGCCCTACCGATGTCTACAGACGAACCCGCTGACTGACGGACCGCTCGGAGCTCCGGTGGTCTAGCCAGCTAGCTAGGTATTAGCCCACTAACTAGATTCGAGAAAAACGACATGTAGCCTCGCCGACATCATGTCATCAGAGAAAAAAGTGAGGCGGTAGTTTGTTTAAGCGGTGAATACAACCGCCGGGGTACGACAATTAACAGATGTGTAGGATTTCTCCTTCTTCATTGACAGTCTAGGGGCTAAAGTTAGCTAGAGCACCGCTAGCCTCCCGAGCCGACACACATGAAGCTCGCTGAATTCCGTTAGCTGGGTCGGAGCTAACTGTCAACACGGCCCGTCGCATCGGCTTTCTTATCCCTCATGGCGTTGACAGCCCGGACGGAGCCGGCCGACCGCCACGCAGCATCTCCGAAAAGGTTTCAGCCAGAGTCTCACCAGGTGTCCCCCTTCCTTAGCTGTGTTTTCAACAGTGCCGCGACCTCTCCTCTCTGGGTATCCAGATCAGCCGCTCCTCCTTCCGCCATCTTTGCTCGGACGTCGCCCGCTGCATGCCGGGTAAGTGCTGGGCGTCACCGGGGCGCGTAGAAAGCGTCGTCGCCGCTTCGGCCAATCAGCAGCTCCGCGACGTGACGGGGAGCAGCGTGACACCCAGTGGTAAACTTATTCTAGAAAAATGCTCCAAAACTGCCCCATCATTGTAGCTACACAGCCTCCAGATGTCTAAAAAACTGTGCACCTCTGTAAAAACACTCTCCTCTTTCCCATGGCATAACAATATAATTCATAGTTTCCACATTTTTGCTGAGGACAGCCTGAAAATCTATTATTTGAGTGCAAGGTCCTCAGTATGGGACGCACACCACTGTAGGAGACAGACATATTATGCAAACTAAGCCTCTGCATCAAAATCGATAAAGAATGTGTAGCGTAAGCACATTTGTGAATAAATCATTTCATGATCAATAGGTTAAAGGCGTACTTAAAAACTCTAATAGCGCACTTCCATAAAAGTAGGGTATTTTGAGAGAAAAGGCAGTAATAGTCCGACTTTTAGTCCTAGAAGGACGATTCCAATAACGTAACTCAGTGGTGTCTTGTCATTAGAGCCTCTCAAAATAGTTTATTGCCCATATGACTCAGACTCCATGCCTAAAAGTCATAATGAAGGTTTTCCTTTAAAAAATTTGAACAAAACACTCAAATAACTTCAGCATGGTTTTCTCTCAGACTCCCACCAGAGAGAAGAAATGAGAGTTACACAATGGTCAAATGGTTCAATAAAACATTAAAATTAGATATTTTATTTAAAAATGTACTTACAAGATTCACATTTATTTGTACAGTGATATTATGTTACAGTACAAAATATGAAACTACGATGTATGCACCATGCTAGTCCTAAACCTACTCCACTGCTCAAGTGTTAGAATAATATTTATCATATAATTTTCACTTGCATTCTATATTTTTACAGTCTAGTCATGTAATATATAACATTTCATTTCAATTCCTGTAAATAAAAATGGGGAAATTTCCCCAATCAGTTATAATAATACAATATATGATACAAATATGACTAAATAACCATGAAATGATGTCAGATACACAAAGAGACTTCAACTTACATGTAGCTCACTTTTCAGTGGTAACAAATGGTTAACCTGTACTATTACTGATTTTGCTGTCATATACATTTGCACAAAACTCATCCTTACAGTGCAGACTAAAATATTTATTTTGAAACTTTTGGTGGAACCTATGTATCTCATGTCTGCAATTACCATATTTATATGATATGAAAATTCCATTAACATCTGTAATAAAACGGTTACATCGTTTAGGAACAAGGCTGACTCTTGAATTTCACCTGCAGAGCTGAACAATATATGCCAGCATATTAATAGATTTCAGTTTGAGTAGAGCAAATACCTTTGCCTCTGAAAAAATCCCCTTGTCCCCTCTAAAACCTCTAAATGATCCAATAGGTGACAAACTACTTTCAAATTTCCTTTTCTTTAGCCTTCCTTTATCCCATTACTGCCACCCCTGAAATGTCCAGGTGCTAGTGAATCCACCTCTGTAGGCCTATTATCTCCTGAGTCCTCCATAAAGGTTATGTATTAAAGTAGATCATGTGACTGTTTGTTGTATCTTTCCCTGCAGCGATCTTTGGGATGAAGGAAGGGTGCAGCAAGTCACTAATGGAACCAAATTCACATATCTCTCACATACACATCACCACTGGGGCCTCATATGTTGGAGTCCCTCTCTGAGACAGGAAAGTAGCCATTTCTAGTCATGGTGGCATCTCCCTCGGGAGCAAAGATGGCCAGCAACTTCTCCTGCTCCCTCTTGGTTTTGGGTAAGTCATCGGATGGCGTGATGAGCAGCTGGAGGCGCTGTAGAAAAATAAAACAATAAACCAGGTGACTGGTCTGCAGTTATATTCAAGTCAAGAACATGTTCAGATGGGTTAGAGAACAAAACAGTAAAAATAAGCCCAGAGGACATTAAGTCTGATACAAGACCAAGATATATCATAGTTAAGAAGAGCCATCGGTTTGTCCCCTAAAAAGTGGGTGTAGCACTGTATTGATCAACATTACCTCTCTGAGTGTCCCCTGGGTAGTGCTGATCTTGTACACCATCCAGAGTGGGATGCAGACCATGGAGGAGAGAGCAAGCAGCCAGCCAATGACATAGCCCCACCACGGGTACACATACTCATTGTTGTACTTTAGAGGAGTGTATTTGATGAGGGAGAAGGCAAAGGTACCCTGGAGAAACAAGCAGACAAATCTTACTCGTGGTGAAGAACGACAAACTGATTTCTTTTCATTTCTCTATAAGGAGAGGAGAGAAAGCCTCATTTTCAGTCGGCTTTGTCATTTTTTTGAAAGTCATGATACTACTTAATTAGTTTGTTGATACTCACAATGCACGTGGCCGGGGTGAAGAACAACCAACAATACTTGATGTAAGGTCCTGGACGGTAGCCAATCATGTCCTCAATGTTGTCATAAAAGCGATCTGCACCTGCAAAAACACAGTAAAGACATTTTTTTTTTTTAAATGTATGTGCCTTAAAACATAGCTGAATGTCTTCCTGACAAACACTGGAAAACACCCATGAAACATACAGTATTTCTACACTATCACAAATAAAGAAACTCTCTTATGTTTGAGGACATCTTACCATAGACCCATGCAATGCAGACAGTCTCAAAAATGGACATGAAGAGAAGACACATGCCACTGGCTGCATAGTAATCGAAGAGCTGGAAGACGTACATGCCCCCCTACAAAGAGAGTGATATAAAGCACTGAGTCATAATTACACTAGGATGATTAACCTGCTACACTCCATTAGTTCTCGAACAAAACAAACTGACAACTAATTTAACAATGGAATGAACTAAAGGGAAATTTAGTTCTGGTTACGCTGTGTGTTAAAAATCTATCTCCAGCCACACACAAACCATAGAGACATGAAAAAGAAAGAATTACACAGAGGAAATAAACTGAAATCCATTGTTTATGTGAACATACTACAAAAAGGGGCAAACTTATTGGGACTTCAACTTTCAAGTCACAGTTTTTATGACTGCAAGAGAATAAAAAAAAACAATCTGACAGTCTTGACTCATGAAAAACAATTCTGTTAGGTCAACTCAGTGATAATATAAGTGATTCATATTCATATATATATATATACACACACACACAGTGTAAACTGAAATGTCTGAACTGTTTATATTCATGTATTGTTGCCACAGACTAACTAGAGGCAGTTGATAAAGCATGGATGGAGTACATGAAATCTGGAAACAATAGGTATGTTAATGGGGAAGAGTGCCAAACTGCATTGTGGGGCAATTTAAGCAACATTACCTTGTTCGCAATAACTAGTGCTTTTGTATGTGCTTTTGTTTATTTTTAGCAAATGGAATCTAGGTTACATGTTAACATAGTAAGTAGTAGTAAGTAATAAGTAGTAATCCTTTGATCATTTCTACATGCTTTTTATAAATAGTTTCTAAAAGAGACTTTAGACGCAACTTAGTACTAGAGGCGCTGCATAACAATTCTTGAGACTTACCTGAGATGTGTTGCACAAAACCTTTGACTTGCTTGTACTTACAAAATGATGACTTGTTGACACCTCTGCAGAGCATTCATGTATCCAGCTGTGCAGAGGTGAAACCATGTCAACTTTGTTTGGACTCTGTTAGAATTTATTTCAACAACACAAAGCATCCTGACCTGGTTTATCCCTAATCAACCATCAGGTGCTACCCATCTCCTCAAGCAACAGCCTGATTTGTATGTATGACTGTATTTGTATTTGGAGTGTGTGTGCGTAACATTTTTCATTCACACATTATCTAAATGCTGTTTTGGAAGCAAATTCACCATGTTAGGAAAAATGTAATGAGTTACAAAACACTCAAGGTATAAAAATTAAAAATTTTAAGACACTGAATATGCAAATTTTTCACCTTTACTATGAAAATAGTTATTCCCCAGTGAAATCTGAGTTTATATTTGCAGATCTTTGTTTCTTTGCATGCATCCATGTGTGTACAGCCAGCATCTGTGCATTTGGTCCCAGAGTGTAACCCCTACCTCCATCAACATGATGAGGCCCATGAGGAAGGAGAAGAGGACAACAGCTAACAAGAAGAGCTCCCTGCGGTTTTTACGGCGGAACACAGCGGGGTACATGTCAACTATCGCTGTCACAAGGCTCTCGACACATACAAACTGATGGGAAGGGGCGCAGAGTGAGAAGAAAAAGAAGACATGTAATCACAGTTTTTTTTTCAGTTCCTTTTACCATAGGACTTGAAAAGTTCTGAAAGCATCATTCAGTAACTAAAAGTAGTGCATAACTTTCTACCTGGCTATCCAGCCCCAGAAAAACAATCATGATGAAGAAAAGGGCGGCCCACAGAGGCGAGAAGGGCATCATTGACACAGCACGGGGATAAGCTATGAAGGCAAGGCCAGGACCTACAGAGATACAAGGTGGAAAACATGAACCAAAAACTTAAAATAAAACCGTAAAATTAATACTGGCCCTAAGGATAAAAAAGATTTTTGTTGCTATTCCTTAGTATCCTTATGTAAAAACCTCACCAGATTCTGCTACTTCTGAGATGGGAACATTCTGTTCATAAGACATGAAACCCAGGATGGAGAAGATAGCAAAGCCTGCCACAAAGCTGGTGCCACTGTTCAAAAAGCACAGTGCGACGCAATCTCTGCAACAGACAGATTTTTTTTTTTTTTAAATAACAATGGAACAAAAACACTGTAATCCGTGGAAAATGGGAATAGAAATTTGATATTTTCAATATCATTTTGCAGCAGAGTTCAGCAGATGGCAAAGTTATTTTTGAAAGAAGAATATGGTTGTTTTTAATCAAATGTTCAAAAACTGAAGAATTAAGTTTCAAAATGGGACAGCTGTACTTCTGATTGTAGTCTTTGGTGTACAAAATCACATCCTTTTTTTAAAAACTGTTTTACACAGAACATCCTGTGTATTTGAGGGATATTGCTTATATACCTGTAACAGTTATTGTTGTATTTGTTGTAGCTGCCCAGAGCTGTCAGTGACCCTAAACAGATGGCATAGGAGAAAAAGATCTGGGTGCCAGCGTCCATCCACACCTAAAACAAAATACATTTTTTAAAAGATTAAAAAACCTGCAGAAATCTTAAGCGATGCTTAGTTACATACATGTGCATCCAGCACAAGAGTCCAAACACAGGCTGATGTATATACACAAACGTGCTTCTCAGTGTTTAGATAATCCAAAGGAATTCACATGCTTAGTTTCCACATTCATAATCATTGACTCATGCAGCTGCACAATAGTAAACTGTTAGAAGTCTGTTATTGGTCTTGTTTGTCTTACCACTGATTAACAAACTAAGCTTCGCTAAATGAAGAAAGTGCAGAATCTGTGAGGGAGAGCTAAATCAGGTAATTCTTTACTGAAATGTCATTTAAATCAGATCCCTTATTGTATAAAAATAAATAAATGACCTGTCAGTCATAATCAGGCACTTTTATAGAATGATTTAGACCCCTATAATAAGGCAAACTAAGGACTAACCAAGATCAAGACGACAAAATAATAACAGAGCTAAACAGCTATTATGAAATAATGAAATGTTTTTAGTTGACATGTAGACTTTGACAGAGCCTTTCTGATTGGTCCTTTGGTAGTCTGGGGTTAGGAGAGCTGATGAAAACACTCTTGTCCTCCATAGGGGAGAACACTGGTTAGCTGAGTATCTACAGCTCAGTCTTGGTAGAGCTTGTGTTTTCAGTCCCAGTGGTGTCCTGGCCCCTCATTTGATCCCTGTGGTCCCTGCCTCTTTCATGGAGAGCAGATGGACCCAGCAGAAACTAGGCTCCCCAGCAGAGAACCATTGGATACCAGCACCTGGCGCGCCCTCATCCACGGGTAGCAGAACATGAAAAGGATCCCTTGACTGGGATTTTTTGGTGAGGTGGAAGATGTGTTTGTGTCATTTACCTAAAGGTAAATCACATGGCAGACACATACAATTAACTAATTGAAAGTGTGAGAATTTGCCACCTGTGGGTCAGATAGTCTTCCCAGGTCAGGGTAAAGGTAGAACTGGATGCCAATCCCAGCACCAGGCAGAGTCAGCCCTCTGATCAGCAGCACAATCAGCATCACATAGGGGAAGGTCGCAGTGAAGTAGACCACCTGTATAGACACACACAGTGACGTTAATTATGCAAATAAGAAACATGCCAAAAAGAAAAAATAAATACCAGATGTCATCCTTAATTTTCCCTAGATCTGTTTGAATAATAGGTCACCTGTTGTTTTCCCTTGCACTCTTAATGATTTGCAGATTTGGACACGACTCTGAATCATCTCTCACCCACCTTTCCTGTGGATTTCACCCCCTTCCAGATGCAGAAGTAACACATGACCCAGGCGATGAACAGACACAGGGCTAGGTCCCAGTTCAGAGAACCCATGTGGTCAATGCCTGGGGAAATTCTCAGCGCTCTTCTCCTACAGAGGCAACACAGATACACGAAGTTGCACATTATTCTTATTATTATATCAGTAATACATCATGTTGGAGGAGGGTAGTTGGTCTAAAAACTCACTCCCAGAACTCAATGACAGGAGAGGTGGCATTTAAGTAGATTGTTGTGTTGACTGAAGTGTTTCTCCTCTGAAACTCCACACAGTTTTCTGGGGAAGAGAGAATAAAAACCTGAGAAATTCATAAATATTGGTAGTAACCTCTGTTTTATTTTGATGCTCACTTGTTACCTGTATTCCATGTGTTGTTGCAGGATGACCAGGCCAGGTCCCAAGAGAAGGAGAAAGACAGGTAGAAAATCCCCCAGGCCAGAACGATGATGTAGTAGAAGTTCAACAGAGTAACTATCACCTGGGTACCATAGCCAAGACCTGCAGACATGACATTTTACTATATGGAGCATGCCAAAAATAATAATAATATATCTGAAATGTAAAAAGCCCAAAAAAATTTTAATCTTTTTTAAATCATGAAAAGTAGGCTACTTAAGGATTGGATATTTTTTTACAAGACACTGAAAGCATGTGTACATGGTTATTATGTCATTGGCCAACTGTTGGTTTTGCCACAGTCCCCAGGGACTGGCCCCTGGGCACTGACATTTTTATAGCCCCCCACTCCTTCAGCATAGGAACAAGGCCCCCAGACTGAAAGACATGGTCATTTAACCCCTTTGTAGTCACTGAGTGTCACTTTATAGTCATTTTGGGTGTTTGTTTGTAATTGTTTTTTCTCTCTTTGTGGGTTTTTGCGTCAATTGTTTTAATTTTGAGTCTCTTTGTGGTTGTTTTCTGTCTTTTTGTCTCTTTATAGTTGCTCTGTGTCTCTCTGTAATAATTTTCTGTGGTTGCGTGACTGTTAACTGTCACTTCACACAGAGGCTACAGCACAGGGGACACCTTAGGCCCCTAGGGGCCTCTTTCCAGTAGTAATATAGTAATATAGTAATATATCTGTGGCTTAAGGTGATGCACTTGTCCTCCTTACCTTCAAACAAGGGACTGATTTTTCTCCAGCAGGTAATACCTCCCTGGCTGGTGTACTGACCCAGGGCTGTCTCAAGGAAGAAGACGGGAACGCCACAAGTAAACAAGAAAATCAGGTAGGGGATGAGGAATGCACCTGAGTTGAGAGAGAGCAAATGATTCAGGGTTAGATCTGTCCAAGGCATGTAAACACCATTCTTTCGACCAGTTATGTATGAACACATTCTTACTCATATTAAGAGTTTCCAGTCCACCGGAATAGCATGTCTTTGGACTTTGGGGGGTATCAGGGCATCTAGGGAAAACCAATCAACCAGGCTAAGGATTCAGAGCTAAAATCTTAACTCAAACCAGGGTCGTCTTGCACTGCTAGAAATGTGGACCTAAATACAGACTGCAGCTCCAGTATTTGTCCAAAAAGTCCATGTTGAGCCCCATATTTTGGAGTATCCTACAGAAAGATGCAAAACCTAAGCAAACTCAAATCTGAAATACAAATCCTGGTCTCCTTGAAGCCTATGTTTATACTACAAATGACAAATCTGTTACAATATAATGATTTTATGGGGAAAGTATACTGAATTAAGATGGTGTGAACCTGCTCTCTCTTTAGTCCTCTCTTTTTTTTTTTGCTGGATTACCTGTTACCTATTGTGTGCCTTTTTTCTGTCTCTAATTTGATATACTGCTACTGATTGTGCCAGATTTTCTTTGAATAATTTTAAGAAGAAGATTAACTTGCTTTGAACAAACCTTAAATACAAAAGTAAACTATAGAAAATAAAGAACCACCCAGGTCAAGTGCTGATGATGCAGTATTTCATGTACATGGATTAAAATTGACTGACAGTGTGAAAGAATATACAGTATGCTTGAACAAAGACTGTTTTGTCTGAAGTTGTATTGTAACTCTTAATGAGAACAAGCAATAAAAGGCATGCAGTTCTGCAAGAATAAATAAAGAAGAGTTATGAAACACATATTTCACTGATGCACTTTTCTTTAGATGTAGATGTGTCATATTTTGTACTGAGCCACTGCCACCACTCTCTTTCAGCTTTAGTGTTGATGTCCCTTCGGGTGGCCGAGGATGTTTGCCGTGCTCAGATTTCCGCCTCTCTGCAGGGACAGCTGCTGTGAGCAAGGAGCAACAACAGCTGTCTGACCCCGCTCAGCCCTGAACCCTGACCCTGCCACCCCATGGAGGGAGAGAGAGGGGTGTCCAATTTAGCAGCTCAACATGTACGTCCAAAAGCAAATGGGGGAAAACACACTTTTAGGGTCTGATTTGGTTAATTAAGGGTCCTTGTATACATGTTTTTATTTCTTTAGTCTGAGATCGAGTGAGTAAAAAGCTACGGTTGACTTTTGATTCTAAAAAAATGTACTCGGGTCTTCTGCAACACCCCATATATGGGTTTTTGCATGTAGTTTCATGTCAGCTGTCATCAGTCATCTACTCAACTATAAATGTACTCTAGAGTAGTATTGAATTCTTTAAGCATGGGTCTGACGTACCAGTATACTACCCCATATGCAAATCTTTGTGTTTTAAGTTTTGGTAATACCTTCAGTCATTGTTGACATACATGCTTTACCTAGTCACTTACTCACCTCCTCCATTCTTGTAGCAGAGGTACGGGAAGCGCCACATGTTGCCCAGACCGATGATGGAGCCGGCGACTGACAGGACAAACTCTAACTTGTTGCTCCACTGTCCCCGCTCCTCCATCTTCTCTTCTGAGGGGGGAAGCAGTTCCTTGGCTCGGCTGGCACCATTGGGGAGGCCAGCTTTGGTGGTGTCCCCTACAAATCAGACAGAGAAGCGGGGAATAATGCAGCTGGTTAATGTTGGCTTTTGCTTGGATTGGAGTTGGTTTCCCTGTTCTGCATAATGATCAAGACGCCCTTAAGAAAGGCACTAAAGAAACCAAACAATTCCAGCAGCAGCAGAGTTGGGAGGTGAATGTTTAAAACTATGAATGTAAACGAAGGCACTGTAGAAATTAAGCTTGCTCTCAATTGTTTTCATCTTTTACTTTGCCAGCAAACAAAAAACAAATAAATTCTGAGCTTTATCTACATTATTATTTGCAGCCGTTTCAGTTCAATGCAGTCCTTTTGAGTTAAATAAAACACACACAGTAATCAAATTATCAAAAGAAATTACTTCAATGAATTTTAATCACTGAAAACTGTCCTGGAAATCTATTTGACACATTGCGGACTTACCTTTCATCATGCTGTTGTCTATAACTCCTGTCTTAAAGCTGAGCTCACTCGGGAGATTTATCTTTTAAAATGCTCAGGTTTTAGTATTTAACATGACCGAAGCGAGGGGCGGGGGTTTGTAATGCTAAACTTAGGCCCAGCCTACGCTTTCTCTCTCTGTCTGCCCCCCTCAGAGCAAAGTGCATCATCTACCTTCACTCTGTGGGTAAATTAAGGAGCAACATAAGAATCCAATAAGATGATATTCCAAGGGTCAGTGGTCTGTGTCAAGGTTCAACTCTGCTGAAGACACTATAATAAAAAAGTTATCATGTATACCAAAATGTGCTTTCTGGATGTCCCTGCATAAAGCATACAAAGACATTTCTTTTTATCAAAATTAAGCACGCTTATACTAGGGTTTTACGTTTCATGAATTTCCCTCCAGTAAATCAGTACACCCCAGTCTCACGACTTGTGTTAATTTCTTTGTTGATGTCTTTTAGGAATTTAAGAGAAAAATCGTTGTGGATGCCCAAACTGGAGACGTGTCATGCTTTAGCACACACTGAGAAATCTTACATCCCTCTGGAAGGATAAACTGACAAAGAAACACATATCTGCCACATTTGTGATTTGACCAAAGTCATGAATTCCACTCAGTGTATCAGACCAGAGAGTCGGCACAACAAACAGCGGGTGGTGAAGACGGAAATGTATGTGACAAGAGGGTTATCCAATTCATTATGTATCATTACAGTTCATTTTGCTGATGCCTTGCAGTGCCTTGTGACCACACATTCCCAACTCTGTCTTCAGTGACAGAGGTGAGTCACTCAGATGGAGGCTAAAGCAGCTGAGGTCAGTTCACACCGGATTTGACTTAGCTGCGTTAGGAGTGGAGATCAGCACGAGCCACCCTGCCCCTACCCACAATCCTCCCTTCCCCTTTTTTTTTCGCAAACATACATGTTTCCGCAACAGATATGCATTTAAGTATTCTTGTGTAAATAATATAAGATATAATGAATATCAAAAAATTATTGGATATCAATTTTAAAAACAAGGTAAGCACTAGGCAAATGCCAACAATTTGTGTAAAAAGAGAGACATTCTTGCTTAAAACTAGGGGGAAAAAAAAAACACATGTAACATGTAATTTAACATGCAAGTCGTCATACAAGAGCTCTACAACATACAACCACGTCTTTCCTTTAATGGAGCTAATAGGTAACACAGGAGGAAATATGAAGCTTAATTTGCAACTTGAAAAATCAATCAACCTCCCAATAACATGGCTTTAAGTCACAGTTGAGTCCCTGAGGATGAATCGTAGTCAAGTTCAGATTTTTAAGTCAAGCGCAAGACACTAAAGCTTGAAATAATACCCTTTTACTTGTTTTCAGTTTTGTGTTCAATGGGTCCCTGATATTTTACTTTTTAAAAATTTCAATTTGGCCAAGTTATGTTGGCAAGGGTTTTTGTTCTGTTCTCTTTAGATGTATATGTAAGACAAACCAAAAACAACAGTGTGACCTTTTTAACAATGTGTACATTGACAAAAAAAAAAAAAAAGGAAAAAAAACCTCACCCAAACAAGTAAAACAAAAAACATCACAATTATCAATCATTTGACTAGGAATAGTTTATTAAATGTGAGAAAACAAAACAAAAAAAAGCCACAGGCCATTTTTTTAATTGCTTAAAAGCTATGTACATTATAAATAATTCCACTACATTACAACCATTTCTTGTTCCTAGTCTGGTGTCCTACATATTGAGATGTTACTGTCTGAAGTGCTGGGCAGAGGGCAAAAGGGAGCGGTTCAGGCTTTCCAGTAAAACACAACCGGGAACACATTTGTTTATTTGCCCATTTGCACTGAATACATCTGAAGTAAGTGGGTGTTTTTTTGACTGGGATTTAAGTGTACCAATGAGTTGTTATTGTTGAGAAGGAGAGCTGGGAAGTAGCTGGTGGATGTTTCTAGACCTAAAACTTTGGTAAGAGGACTAAGTCTTGTTTGTGCGTTAATAAAACTTTTCAGCGCACTGCTCCGAGAGAAAATGCCATTGCTGGACATGTTGAAAGTGGGGATCTTCTGTCTTCCAGATGCAAGTTGTCCTTTTTTCTTGTACTCTGCCACTGGGGCAGTTACAGTAAATGCCCCGAGCTTATCTCTCTTCTGCAACACTTTTTCATATAGGGTTATTATCTCTGTCAGAGGCTGTACAGTCCTAGAGGTTGGGAGGTTCAAATGCTAGAGCCTGGGTACTGGTTCTGTTTTATGCTCACTGTGTGAGGTACAAAATTCAAACTCAGTCCTAGGCCATTGTTTCAGCGCTAACTGCCCTGCTGAGGCTCTTGCTGCTGCTGATGTGAAGTTGTTGGGTTTAGATGAGAGGCAGATGACATATGAGACCACGAGGCTACAATAGAAGAGGGCAGACTCTGCATGCCACCGCTGCACATCGATGTCGCCAGAACAACCACGCTCTCCTCCGCCACCTCCTCCACGGTCATCCCCCCGCCTCCCCCGCTGGCCCCGGTGGCCTTCCGGGAGCAGTCCACGCAGATGTAGTCTTCATTCTCGGCCATTTCGCACGACACACCCACGCACACTTGGTGGAACCACTCGTCACAGCCACCGTCGCACTGCACCCAGTCAACCTGGAAATACACACAGACAAATGCACATATGTGAGTGAGATAGACAAAAACAAGGAAACAACTTAAAACTAGAATTACTGCCTTACAGTTGTATGCCCCCGCCAACCTGTCAAGTTGCAGCTTATATCGACATCTGTCCAGACTCATAATGTATGTAGTGAAAATTTTGAAGGAATTTAATAAAACTGTATTAGGTGTATTTTGTCACAATTAGCGTATGAATTCTTGAGTTATGGCCAAAAATGTGTTTTGTGAGGTGACCTTACAGTGACCTCACGAAAATCTAATCAGTTCTTCCTTGAGTCCAAGTGAATGTTTCTGACAGCATTCATTTGGCTGTTGCTTGTCAAGCAAAACACTTAATTCCAGAAAAATTAAATTCATTATTTTGTACAGTGTATGAAAATCACCAAAGTTTTGACAAAATTATCAAGATAATTAGTCAAAATGGTGAGGAGTCTTGTGCTATCTACAGCAACATGTCACATAACATTTCTTCATGAGACCTGATAGATTTAATGTCATTTTTAATCCATACCTACACCCTTTTATCTGTTTTTCTATAAAAGGGATCCTGTTTAATATTGGCCTTTTCATATATATATTTTGAATTATTTTGTCAGTATTTGGCCATGGTGATGATATGTACTATACTGACAGCCATTCCAGTTTTTAATAAGTTACACCTGTTCCTTTGCTGCTATGACATGCCAAGATTTTTGCAATTAAAATTGGCCTATTGCAGGGGCTTGGGTCCCATCCCAGCATGCACTGGACTGGGCGTATCAAAGGGCTAAGACACAGAAACAAATAAAAAATAAACTTTGGACATGGACAGCACATGTGAGCCCAGTGATTTATTTAAAAAAAAAAAAACAAAAACAACTGACCAGGTTGACTGTGAATTTGCATCCTTGATTAAAATAGGTGTTTTCCGAACTGGGATTAAATCCACTAATTCTCAGTAGCACCACGCAACTGGTAGTCATCCCAGTTTTAGGTGTTGTCTGCCTGGTGGCAAGCAGCACTTACATAATTTCAACATCTTTACTTTACCCACGAAGCTGCAGGCCAACCAGTTCCTCGGATCTGATTGGCTGCCCCGTGGAGACAAAGGGGAAGGAGACTGGCCACTGGTTAACTTGGTGGAGGGTCTTGAGTGCTGTCTCAGAAAAGAACTGCATCGATGTGTCCTGTTAATACGTTATGTGTAACTCTCTTTAAGGTGTTCCAGTGCTGTTATCAGCTGTTGATATTCAATAAAGTTCCATGATGTTCATTTTGAGAAGTGTTTGTTATTAACTCTGTACTCAGCAAACAAAAAAGTCTGCGTCATTTACTGGGAGACACCTGGGTGTTTACAGTTTCAAGGACCTGTAAACTTGCTCCAATCAAAGCATAAAACCAGCATTTACCAACTCTAAGTGTAGCAACAATGTTACCAAGTAGGGTCAAAAGTAAGCCAACTGATAATGTAATCTGCCAATAATCTTGGTCTTCCAATAGTGCAGTCCGAGAGCAGCTACTTTTTCACACAGTATTATGCCTAATTTTTGAGATCAGTCTTGCCGAAATCCACATCAAGCCTTTGGAACATGACGGGCCTGCTGGTGGGAACAGTGCTCAAAAATAACAACTGAACAGACCTTTTTAAACCAGGAAAAATTCCAGAAAATAGATGAGGCACCTTTTATCACGACATCAGTGAGAATCAGAAATATCATAAAGCCTCTGAACTAAAGAGAATTAACTTGTATGGATGAACATTTAACTGCTGAACTCCAAAATGTGAGTCATCTCAACCAACTTTTGATCTCCAAATTTTAATACATGAGGCTGTGTGATATCCTATATAACTGATAAAAAATACATTTTTATCATATAATTTTATATTGAATTTCACAATACAAAAGCACTGACGAGATTTTTTGAAAATTATATATGGCTGAAAAAAAATTACTTGAATACTCAAGCAACAAATATTTAATTGACAACTATTTTAATGGTCAATTAATTGCTTATGTAAAGACGACGAAAGCTCTCTGGTTCCTGCTTCTCCAGTGTAAGGATTCAATATCTTTGTAAAGTGAGCGTATTTGGGTTTTGACAGTGGGTTAGACAAAATAAATCATTTGAAGACATCAGTTCTAGGCTTTGGGGCATTTTTCACTATTTTCTTACATTTTATAGATCAAACGATTAGTCAAGAAAATAAGTGGCAGATTCCCCGAAAATCTAAGTAATGATTAACTGCAGCATATATTGACTCAAACGGACATATGTGAATATATAAAAAATTTTAATTTTTGGTTTCGAATGCTCTAGCTAACATTTCTATAAGTCAATATTAGTTCATGCTGAGATAATTATCACGTGTTTCCTCAGGAGACCTAATAAATACACGGTGTTAGAGGAATATATAAAAAGATTATATTCAATACATACAGAACGCTGAGTTTTAAGAAGGTGCACAGTCACATGGTCGACCTCTGTTAATTGCTAAACCATCACTGCGTCTAACAATCATCTATCATTCACCCCTTGTGCCTCTTTTACTGCAACATAACCTCCTAAAAACACAGGTCTTGATCTTGGAGAGTTGAAAGTCAGACTCATATTAGCAGGAGAAAGACATTTAATTGTCATTGTCAATTACCAAATCAGGATATTCAGAAAATATATTTTGTATCAAAACCTTGGAAGCTGATGACTGACTACTCACCTTATCTTTACAGGGTCTTTGGCAGTTCTTGGCTGCACACACAGCGTTTTCATCATTGGAGTCCTCGGCTCCGGACCAGTCGTACTTGGAGGGAATGTCGAGGATCTTCTTCTCCTTCCTCTTCTCCAGTCCCTCCCTGATGGCCTCTGCCTTAGCAGCTGCCTTTTCCTTCCTCTTCCTCTCCTTCTCCTCCTTAGCTAACCGTTTGGCTAGCTGCTTCATCTCCCGGTTCTTGTCCAGGTTGAGTTTGAGTTTCTTCTTCTTGGGTTTTCCACCCAGGCCAAGCTCTAGACCTACCCTTTTCAGTTCTTTGGACCTGGCCGGTCGCATTTCTCCCATTGCTGAGGCTCCACCAGCAGCTGCAGCAGCCATCAGCATGTGGTGGTGCTCAGCTCTTTCCAACTTCCGTTTCCTCTTCTTCTCTGAGTCTTTGAGCTTGATTTTCAGGGGCTTCTCCATCAGAGAATCGTCAGGCTGTCGAAAGAGCAAGGATGATGAAATGAGAATAACTGATTCTATCAATAGGTCTGTATTTATTGCAGTGATCTTTGTTCCTCAATTTGACCTGTATCTAAAAATCTTGACAAATCTCTTCACAGAACCAACTAGAATAACTGACTCAAACACAATAACATTATTCAGTCACAATCCAGCATTTACCATGGGACGCCTGCAATCAGGTTGCGCAATAAATGACCTCCCTACCTCCATGACCTGCAGGAATCTCTCCTCGGAGGGGGGGTGCGTGGCCTGCAGAATCCTCCAGATGTGCTGGGTCTCATCCAGGGACACCTCCAGCAGGTCTCCCAGCATCATCAGCTCCTCCAGCTGGGCCTTGGCCTGCGGGGATAGCTCTAGTACTGGCGGCTCCAGGCTACGAGGGACAAGAGGTGTCTTCCTGGGCTGCTTTCTGGGTGTGCCTAGGTCTGAAATATTTTGAATATGAGATGACAAACTCACTTATTTTAGAGGAAATCAAGAAGATACAAATAAAAACTGGGATTTCTCAAATCTAATGAGTGTAATTAAATTAATCATTTGATCTTAAATGGTCTGTTGAAAAAAAAGAGCATTACAAGAAGAAGGGAAAAGATATGCAGAGTCTACAAAGCAAATCAAGTGAAAGGGATGGCAAAAAGTTTAATAAGTAAATGTGGCCTCACTTTGCACACAGGACTTGGAGGCTGAAGAGTAGGCGTGCTCTGCGCAGAAAGACGGTGTGGCAGCCGGCCACATGTGACTGACTACCTCCTCGGATTTAACAGGAATCTCCTCATCACAGAAGAGGTAGGGCTTCAACTCACCTGGGTCCTAAAACAAGAGAGACAAAGAGGGAAAAAAATCCTGATCTCCAACATGGATTTTGAATAATATCACTCAGTTAAAATAGGCCTCAGCTGTCTCAGTTACCTTCATATCATAACCATAGGTCTCCCTGATATCCTCATCTGAGTCTGTCTCTTCGTCATCGTAGTCCACAGATTGGCGAGGTGATGTGGCTCTGCTGAAACCTGACTGCTGAAAAGTCTGGATGTGGCCCTGGGGAGGAAAAACACACACACATACACACAGGTACACACAGCCAGGCACACACAAACACACATCATGGCATCTCTAATTCACTTAAATACAATCGGACATTATGCCACCAATCTGTCTGTGTATATTGTCCTTATAAAACTACTTCACTTCTTTAAAATAGCAAAACAAAAGAGTGGTTTCCTGCTCAGAGTTCTCAAAAATAAATAAATAAATAAATAAATACATTTTTTCTTTAAAAACAATGTTTTGCCAGATGCCCACAGAACAGGTAAAATCGACTGAAACAAATTTTAATACTGCCATCTGCAGTAATCTCCTGCATTTCTTCTTACTGTCTTTCATGTTTAAATATTAGTGCCCTCTTCTGGTGCATTCTTTATTTACATCCAAAGCTCCCATAGAAGCCACAAGAACTAGCTACAGAAGTTAAAACCATTTAACTGATTCAATAATTTACATTAACTACCTGAAGGTCAGGGTTGGCAGCTGCTTTCTGAAGCTCCGCATTGATGATCTTCTCAGTTTTCTCCCTTGCAGCTTGCTCCACCATGCGCTGACTCAGCACAGACAACTTTGCCAGGGCTGAGGACAACTCCTCAGTGGCCAGGGCTTGTCGTGCTCGGTCCTGGTCGGACAGTCAGACCAGTGTAAGGATGGGTATTTAGTAGAGATCAAAAGCAACCATCAAAAATTAGGTATTCCAAAAAATAGTTGGTGATGCTTGTAACCTGAGATGCTATAATCAGTAATGTCATGTCAATGCATACCTGCCAGCTCATCGCCCTCTCTGTCAAACACTGGAGAGCCTCTCCCTCTGGCAAACGCACCGGCAGCTTCTGCAGCGACACCAGCAGTGACAAAATGGTCTCTAGTCTCGGCCTCCTTGACCGCTGACACAAAGGACACAGGAATTTGGAGTCTTTGCTGTTACTCTGCCAACCCACACCAACTTTCTTTTGAGACCCTGTCTTAGGCAGAGGCACGCACGCTCCGTGGAACCAGTCCTTACAAAGCTCGCACTGCAACATGAAGCCACTTGCCGTCTTTCGACACAGGCAGAACTTGACCTCCTCAATGCGGTCAGCCATGGCCATCTTGGCTAAGTTGGCAGCGCGGAGTGAGTGGATGGCCTCCACTTCTTTCTGTTCTTTGGCTTTGAAGGCTGCTACAACAGTGGAGGGGTCTCGTAGCTCCTCCAGGCTCTCCTCTAGGTCGCTGAGGGTGTCGGGGTCTAAGCCTCCTCTCTCCTTCTCCATGAGCTCTTTGACACGCTTTCGTTTGCTTTTGCTGTTACCGTAGACCCCAATGTCCACACGAGGACTGAGAACCTAAGAGAGTAGATGCAAAGGACAGTGACTACTTTTCATTCTTTTTCAAATACACATTATTCCATTTTAAACGTACATGTATTTATCACCAAGCTTTTCTGTTACATTAAACATCTTTGGCTCCAATATATGTGTTTGCATATATTTGCATTTAATTTTACCACCCCAGCCCAATAAATCAACAACTGCTCCACCTCTGACTTGTGATAGCCCACCTGGAGTAGTGTGTATGTTGAGTTCTTCTTGAGAAAGGTGCGAGCAGTCCTCTCCCTCCAGGCTCGGGCTGCGGCCACCTGAGACTCTACCTGGGCAAGCGGATCTAGCCGGACAGGAATAGAGCGACCCCTGGCCAGCAGACTCTCCAGCTGCTCCAGGTAAGCATAGCTACTGCCACTCTGAATGGCCTCCACCTTGGAAGTCCACTCCTTGGCCTTCTGTAGGGCCTCTCGGAGGGCCAAAATATTAGGCAGATATGCTGGGATGTTCCTAGCCTCCAGCACAATGCTTTCCAAAGTCACCATGCTGTGTCGAGGCCTGGGGTTACAGGAGATCAAACAGGCATGGGATTATCAACCACGACTCAGAAGCACCAGTTGAGGTTTACATGCTCTCCATCATTAATATGGTTTATTAGGTGATGAACAGCACTGTGGAAGAGTATAAACATTCTCATGAAATCTTTGCAAATGTGTTTGTACTCATGTGTATGTGTGCAGTCTTACCTAGCCTGCAAGCAGGCACGGGCCTTATCCTCCCATCTCTCTGAGACAGTGAGGATTTCTTGCAGTTCAGCCATGGCCTTCTCCACAGCGTGGTGGGGAGCCAAACCCACCCCTGAATCTATCAGCCTCTTCATAAGCTCTAGGGTGACCCGGTGGGGCTCGGCGAGGGTGACACGTACCTGGAATGGCAGAGGAGAACAGCAAATTACATGAAGCTACAACTATAGCAACTCCTTTAAACCTCGCAAACAGGTTGCGGTTCTGATAAGGACCAACCTCATCGAGCCAGCGGGCCTGCTGGAGCTCTTGTTTGAGTCTTGGAAGCTCAGGCAGCTCTACATCCAGGCCACTGCCCAGGTCCAACAGCGCCTGCAACTTGGAGGAATCAGGCATCTCATCTGATAGTGCCGCCTGGGCTCGCTCATGGAAGTCCTCCACATTCTCCAGTAGTTCCTGGAGATGTGGGAAGTAAAAGATTGGGATTAGGGGCAAAAGAAAAGAGTGTAGCATCAGATAGAATATTATTCATGGAGGAAGAGGGGGTTTTATTGGAGGAAAAGGGAAATGAGTGAATAGGGAAGAGAATAACAGGAATGAGAAATGAAGTAGTGAACTGTATTTCATTTACAACACGGCTGATTATGACCATAACTCTGTGCTTGAGTAAGCACATAGGTATGCAAAGGACTCACTTTGACTTGTCGGGCCTGGCTGATAATGCAGGGCAGCCTGTAAAGCTGATCCACAAATGCCTTGAGCTCGTCCACTGTCAGTTTGGTACGGTTACGACTGCTCTCAGAACGCAGACGGCTGCTGCAGGCACACATTAAATACGAGCAATGATCTTAGTTGAGTTTTTAGCAGATAGAGTAATGATTTCCAAATGGAAAAAAAATGTTCAATGTATGTACATGCTTCCTTATCAGCAAATTGCTTTTCAGCTCAATAATCAAAGGTTTGTGTATCCATGTCCACTGACCTGTGCCTTTGCTTTCGGCTTAGCAGCAGCTGGGCCACAGAGGAACACGTCTCTGCCTCTTTGACCATCTCCCTAAGGCGTCGGAACAAAGCATTCTCAGGATATTTTCTGTCTTCTGCATCCTCCAGCAGAACCTTCAGCTCAATAAGATCTATGAGACACACAAAAGTATGATGAAATGGCACAAAGACGCACAACGCGAAAACAAACAATTTTGTTCAACATGTATGTATTTTGTAGGATTAATAAAGTATATAAAACCTTTCTTGTTCTTCTGGTCTGCAGCCAAGGCCTCTGTGACCCTCTTTGCCCAAGTGTCATAGGACTGAGCCCGTGTCTTGACCCCGTAGAGCATGGAGGGAAACTCCTCCAGATCATAGCGAAACCTGAAATATATTGATGCAGATAATGTGTTGATATTGTTGGCATGTCAAAGTAAATGCTGAGTAGGGCACTGCTAGACAATCTATTTAAAAATAACTACTTTACCTACAATTATAATTTTAATTAACATAACTCAACTGGTATTGTGCCCAGAAGCAAGAGCTCTTACCGGAGACACTTGTTGCCCAGTGGACAGTCGCAGAGATCTGCTGCATGGTTAAGACAAACCAGACGATCAGGGCTGCAGGAACAGGTAAGTGCAGACAGAAAGCAGGTTGTCTTACACTTATTGCACTGGCGCTCATCGTCAGGGACCAGCTCAAAAACCTCTTGTTCTGAGGACAGAACCCCCTTTAGTTAAGGAGGAAAGAAAATTAATGAAAATATGACACTTAGGCACAAAATAAGTACTAGGTGAAACCGTTGACACTTACATCAAAACTTCAGATGCAATACGGGTTTAAAACCAGTCAACCATGAATTATCAATACCTATCTGCAAATATAGAGTTTCCTCTCACCATTTCTTGCACAGCCTGTCTGAGTTTTGTCTCCTCCTCCATCATATCACCCATTTCCTTGAATACAGCAGCAGCCAGTTCCACGTCAAGGCTCTCCGGATCAGCAGCCATCTTGCACAGCAGCTCCTCATGGGAGAAGACACAGTAGCGGTGGAGCCGTCGGTAGTGGGCCACACACTGACGACCCATAGGTAACTGAGGAAGAGCATCAGTAAAATATGAACACCAATCATTTTTTTCTTTACTTAAATATTGAAGAGGAATTTTCTTTTTCCTTACCCAGTCAGCAGTGCAGAAGTTAACAGCCTCTGCGAAGTTGTAGCCCTGGTTGAAGCCACTGTGATAGGCCCTGGGGAAGGTCACCACAAACTCCCCTGCACACTGATTGGTCCTGTATACCTGAGGGAAGAATACAAAGGTGCAATCGATAAACAACATGCAACTCACAACCAATACATCCAATTAGATCAAATATCAACCACAGGCCCAAGATACATACAGGGACACCATGCTCCATGAGGACATTAGGATTCATGATGGTGACCAATTGGTGGAGGAGGTCAGGCTGGGAGTCAAACAGCTCTGGAGCCAACTTCTTCATCACAGCCTCCAGTTTCTCTGCTGCAGAGGCTGGCACTCCATACCAAGTCTTTGGTTCCCCCCTGGAAAACAGAGAAAGGAATAAATCAACACTAAATATATTTACCTGATGCTTTTAACCACACAAGTTGAACAAAATGAGCAAAGTTTCCATGAGCATAAATAATTGGATAATTGGATTGGATACTTTTTCAACTGTTAGAAGTATTTTTTGCTTTTTTGCTTCAAGCCAGTATACATGTATAAGAGCTGTGACAAAGTTCTCTCGCCCTTTTGTCTCACCAGTGCAAGAAGTTGATGGAGTAGCTCCAGTGGTCCTCAATGTGCCAGCAGAAAGAGGAGAAACACATGCCCACATAAAGCCAGGGTACCTTCATGCCAGAGATGTCCACATTGATGTGGGTGAGCACCGACTGCTCCAGAACTGGCATGTTGTTGAGGTTCCAGCCTGAATTGGCATATTCCTGACATGAGAAGAAATAAAGTTCTTCAGTTCAGTTCACTGCAAACATCATGTTTTTGCTTAATGTAGCATCATTAAGAGAAAAAAATTTAGAGGATCTATAAGGTGAAATAAAATGATCAAGGTAATGTCTCTAGGACAGGGGGAATAAAAGTATTTTTTGGTTATAGACCTCTGATAGGATATTTAAGAAAATAATGAACTAGGCTTATAAGGAAACTCAATGTCATATAGAATTACAGATTCTAAATGTGTTGAAAAACACAACAAATTGTTTCAAGATAAAATGAAAAGAAATAAAAAACTTTTCAGTAGAGGTTTGTCAAGCCCACAATTGAGAAGTTTCTGGAAATATGAATTATAAAACAATTTTCTCACCTCTTCATCCCCCAGTAGCCTCCTCTTTACATCCCTGACAGGAAATCCACTGCCCACCTCTTTGGAGCTGATGTCAGCTCCGTATTCTACGATGACATCCTCCTCAATGCTGCTAACCAGGCGCCAAAACTCCTTCTCCACCAATTCTGTGGGGACCATCTGGGGGCACAAAGTGAAGCTAAAGAAAGTCCTTGTCTTATCTTTTCCCTGCAAAAGCCTATGAGTAACACATTTAACTTCTAAGCATTAAAACAGAATGTTAGACAACAAGATGATAGGAGGACATCAAGGAAACTTTGGGCATAGTCTAGCTTAAAAATCAGATTTTACATACATGTACAGGCATGTTGAAATAGTCTGACTTGAAGTGGTCTGCCATCTCCCCAAAGCTCTGTAGAGTGTACTCTCTTACAGCTTGCTCAAAGCCAAACGCTTCCCTGGGCTTACTGCACTCCTGTGAGGGAAGATGGACAACACATTCATTATAGCAGGAATTTAAATCCACTGCAATAAGTACAAAGATGATCAATTACACATTAGCCACAATGAGGATAACAAAACAACAAGATGACAATTATTATTATTTGTTAAATGAATATAAATCTAAAAATTTACAATACCATTATGTGAAAAATCAGTGGAGGGCCATTAAAAATGATTTTGTGCATGCGCATTTTCACAGAGGATCTGAAAAGTATCAATCGTTACACCTCACCTATTGTTGAGAATTTTAATTAGCCAGAAACTGTTCATTACCTCAGCAACACACTTTGGGCAGCGCCAGTCCCCCTTGGGGACATCCTGCAGAGGCGGGATCAGACAAAAGGTGTGGTAGCTGTCATCACAGCCATCGCAGAGCAGGAGCCTGTCCTCCTCATCACCACGACCACACACCAGGCAGAGGTAGAGGTCGATCTGGGGGTTTAGATGTCACAAAACACACAGGAATGGTTATTTTCGGAGTTCCAGAATATACAATGAAAGTCGATTATCAGGCAAATGTCAAACACACTGAACTGGTACTCACAAAGTTGACTTCCAGGGTCTCCTTGCGTGGTTTCATCTTGATGGCGAAGGCCTGGGCTTTAAGGTGACGCTGCTTCTTGTTGAATCCGTCATCTATGTGAAAGTTGCCGACATGAGAAAAGAAATACTTTCATTAGCTGTGCTGGTTTTCTTTAATCTCTGCCTATCATGTGTAAAATATATGTCAACAAAAATGCTCCTTACCCGCTGACACAATCTCCAAGCCCACCATCTTGGGACTTGTGCTGAAGATTTTGAGACTTTTTGGCTCCTTATTTTCTCTCTAGAGAAACACAGAAACAACAACAGCAGAGTAAAACAGAGCAATCCTGCAAAAAGGCCAAAAGTAAAGATAGACTTTCGGGAAAATGCCTCCCACAGCTGGGAATCTGGATAGGGGCAGGGAAAGAGATGCTAAAAGTAGATTAGCTAATGTTAAAAGGAATAAGCTTTTTGGGAAAATGCCTGCTATGTGACAAATGATGAATTTGAGATGTATTTGGAAAAAGAATTAAATTTCCTGTAGTGCAGTTGTTGTCAGACTTTTTTCGGGCAAGCCCCTTTTCAGAAGCTGAAAAAAGTTCACACTTCCCACCCCAAAATTTTCATCAATCATAAACAATGATAGAGGAAGCAACTAATAAAAATGTACCAAGTTGAATTTAAGTGAAATAAGGGTCTATCTATCTTTTTTTTTTTACCTCAGACTTAAGGCGCCTGGACCGTCTCTCAGGCAGAAGCCGCTCTTTGGTTTGCGTTGCATCGCCCTCCCCATCTTTCTCCTTATCCTCTTCCTCATCTTGCTCCTCTTCCTCCACCGCCTCCTCACCAACTCCCTCATCTACTTCCTCCCCATCATCTCCTTCATCATAGAGCCTCTGGATGCCCTGGTTTGAGAAAGGAGTAAGGGAATATTATTATGGTTATTATTAGGTTCAAAGGTATTTGCAACAGGTTGGATTTGGTCCAGCCAAGTTTGGTTGGTACCCCAGTGTATAAAGCAGTCCAAAACAAATATAGCTTAATGGTGAAGAAAGAACAAAGAAACCGGAAGAGCCATTTCAATATCAACACTCACTCACATGATGCATATGTCTACTTGCTCCAACTTTTGAGAGCTCCTGTACAATTTTAGTTAAAAGGTCATTTTGGATCTCTTATATGCAATGGTGGACAATTGCACCAGTCCTGAATCTCTATGCCACATCAACAACATCACATTAACATGTATGCGGGTGCTCAAACTTCCAGATTTTCTGCCAAACAACATTATATTCATGTGCTGTTTTGTCAGAACACCTCAGAAGACAAACAAGCAAAGATGCTATTTTTTGCCTTTTTAAAGCATCATTACAGGCTGAAATCTAGTTAAAAGTAATTTCATTAGCAGTTACATAATTATTACTATATTTCAGCTACTACATGAGGTACAGACAAACTACAGTCAGCACTACTCACAGTTAACGTGGCTCCAGACTGAAAGAGCTCATAGGGATAAAGAATTCTCTCGTAGTGGGAGCGCAGCAGTGAGCCGGTGCCTTTCCCTGATGGGAAGCCCATTCGGCTAGCCACCTTGGACCATCTCTTCTCTTTACACACCGTCTCAAAGCCACCCTCTGACGACACAATCTGAAACACAAACACAGGTGTCCACATAGTCAAATGAGAAACAAAAGCTAAGGAAATGTCTTTGCTGGTAGTAAATTAAAGTTGCTCTATAAACTCCATGCAATTGCAATGTATTCAATAAATAAATAACTGCCCTGAGTTTGGACATAATTTTAAAAATAACAAAAAACACACACACACACACCAAAATAATCCCAATTTATCTGGTTTTACCTTGCTGAGCTGATAGAGGTCCAAAATCTTTCTTTCCACATGAGGGAATCGAATCTTGGATCCCTGCAGCTCCCAGAACTTTGCAATTTGATCCAGAAAGTTGAGCTTAACCCGAGTGAGGGCCTGGACGGGCAGGAGAGAGGGGAGTGAGGACAGACTGTAAATGCATGAGCCCAATGTTCTGCTGTGTGCACACTGGACACCTCGGGCAGAATTATGCCTGAATGGCTGCACTTTGATACACCAACATGCTGCTGTGGTTAGGTGAAAACCTTACAATTCAGATATCAAAGCCGTCCTACTGCCCTTGCTTTTCATGAATTAAACAACAGAATTGAGAAAACACAAATCCATATCTGAGCGGTCAAGACAGAAGACAGTTTATGGGGAAACGGAGTCTACATACTCTGCTGCTATCAGAGGAGCACTGATGAGTTAATTAGCAGCACACTTTGGGGCAGTGTACAATGTGAGGAATTTGTTTCTCCAAGAAACGTAAATAAAAATGAAATAAAATGAGAATAATATCCAAAATACATTGTGTCATTCTGAATACTTTTTTAATGTTCTTCTTAAAGCAACACCTCTGACCCACCTTCACTCATCATTATTGTCATGATGGTATGATTCATTCTCTTGGCACTCACCTCAAGTTCATTCAGTCTTTGTACTCGAGGAGTGAAGCGAAAGTTGCGCACATCACAGGCAAAGGGAGGCTGCCAATCCTGACAGACAGGAAAGCAGAAACATTAACTCCATCCAACACAACATCGATAATAAGGGAATGACAGTCACAACCCTGCAACTCGGAACAAATCGAGGTTTCTCAGGGGGAAAAAAAGAGCATGAGCAGAGCTTATTTAGAGAGACTGAGGGTTTTAACTGCTGTATTCAAGACACAATACCACTACTCATACAGAAGTGCTTTAGAGCCTATTTCCGTGCAGTACAACTGTGTATAAATAATATAATTTCAAAATTAACATAGTTCTTTGGTGATCGCACACACACATACACACACACACCCCAACAGGTTAAAGAAAGTTAAAAATGTACCCCACATGTCTATTAACACATAATAAATATTGCATTAATAAAGGATAATGGTCTGACAGGAACTACAGGCCTGCGTGTGGCTCAATGTCGCATCTTAGCAGCTAACGTGGTAAAAAAAAAAAAAATCACTGTACGGGAACTTAGCTAGCCGACAGGAAAACAAAAACAAAGCAACCGATCAAACTGTTGAATTTACTTTGGCTTTTAAAAACTTTAAAAAAAAAACAAAACAAGGAGGAGAGACACGGTGTCACTCGGGTTCAAAATATGCACAAACGAGAGCAAACAAATTAAGCCTCATTTGGCCTCTATTAGGGTAATGGCAACTAGTAATGTCGTTGCCTCTTGCAAAATTCACGCAGGCCCAAAGTAAACCAGCGCTACCTACGTAGGAGCATAAACAAGCAAATCCTCGCAGATTTTAATCCGGCGTGTTTTATTCCGGTGATTAAAACCGTGTGCGTTTTTTTTTTGTTTTTTTTTTTACCTCGGGGGGTCGGATCTTGCAGATGCCCGTTTTCTCCGCGATGGGTCGTATCTTGTTGATAAATCCTAAAGGGTCGGAAAAATCTTCCCAACTCGGCTCGAAAACCGGGCACTCGGGAGGTGGGACGAACTCGGCAAACGCAGACATGTTGGAGCGGTTCCACCGAAACAGTCTTTAAAATCAATATATGTGACAAAATGCACCGAGCGGGGCTCGACGGTCCATGATTATTTAAAATTATGTTCTTCTTTGGGGACTTCCTCCGCGTCCATCGTGATCCTTCAGATTACCTAAATAGCAAAACACTTCAATGACAGGACATCCCGGGCGCGATGGCGAATCGTAAACTGGTCCGAAAGCATGAATACAACAACCGAGCGGCTACCAGTCAGTGTTTTCCCATCATCCGTAAACAGCGGGCCGGGGGCCGGGGCCGGGGCCGGGGGCCGGGGGCCAGGGCCGGGGAGTCTCCACCACCACCACTCCCCTACCTGGGACGGAGGGCAGGGTCAGTCCGAGATGCAGTCATTCCCTTTCACGGACATCGGCGTCACAAACACACACACACACACACACACACACAAAACAAAAATAAATCACGCCTTTCCGTGAAGACTCGGGCCGGGGACGATCGCGGAATTAAGAGAAAAGGAAAGAAAACAAAACTGTAAACACGGAACAAAAACACTCCGGCTTCACAAAGTTGGCCGTCGGATCATGTTACGCAAGCTAACGCTGCTATCGCTACGTCTGTGCACCCGGGTAGCAAATGGGATTTTCGTGCATATCCGACAAACTTATCGACGGTCGGCTGAGTCCTTTAGCTAGCTGGCGATGTTTATTAGCTAAAGTGATCGCGATCGCCGGTCGGGGTTCCCGGTTTAACCCCCCCCCAGCTTCGTCCGCTTCTTCGAGGACCTCGGCAGCTAAGTATCAGCCGAGCCGGACCACAACAGGGAGGAGGCTAGTAGCAGCGACCGTACATTGTTGACTGATGTCTTCACTCGGTGCATCCACCCCCATTCATTGGCGCATTAGAAGCGAACGAAAAAAACTAGCATACGGCTAATTCGGCTGGCTAAAAAAAAAAAAAAATCAGCTTAGCTACCCGCTGCCCGTTGCGCAGCTAACGTTGACGTTAGCCGAGGAGGTCGGCTAAAAAAAAGGCGGCCCCGTCGTGACCCGGCCGTGTTCGCCAGAATGGCGCAGAAAAAGGGGCATTAATCCTCTGGTTTTGTTCGCCGAGCGCCACTTTCCGTGTAATTTTAACGTCGCCCGTTCAGCGCTGTAGCCGCGATAGCCAACGTGCTAGCTTACGGCTAGCGAGGTTGGGAGAGCTGTTGCGTTCAGGGACCGTCGGGAAACTTTCGCCACTTCCGAGTTCTCCGGTTGTATAAAATGTCCGAAACGGAGCGGCGATGCCATTTAAGTAGTAATTAAGGATAAATCCAGCAACCAAAACACGGTTTTGTGGCCGCGACATCGCTCTTACTTTCACGGCCACTATCTGGACGCCACATCTGTCCAACCGTGTACGGTTGAAAAGAATTTGACAGGTTTCTATACCACTTTTACCGCTTTTCAACAGGTGGAATTTGAATATTACCTACAGCAATTAACGGCAGCATCGTTTCCACAAGCGTCCGTTTGCAATGGCGAAGACAAGTATTGTTCAATAGAAGAATATTTAATTAATCGGATGCAAAGTTAAGGAGGAATGCAACTCTTGATGCAGGTGCAGGACACAATGCTGAAATTCAAGTCGGATTGACCTGCGGTCATTGAACCGCAGGGCTCAGAGGAAAAACAATGTGATGGGAGGCGGGGGCACGACTACACCTTTTCTACCTATTCTTTTTGTTAAGATACATAAAATATAATAAATCGTACGATAGATGAGAAAGTTAGCATTTCTATTGCAATCTTTGATCATGAATCATTTTATTTATTTATTTTTTACATGACTCGTGCACATAAACGCATACCACGAATTAAAAAAAAGAAGTTACGCATTTATTTCAGAGACCAAGCAGTTTCTTTTTTTAAAAAAAAAAAAAAAAAAAAAGCATCTGAAGTACTTCATGAAATGTACAACAAAAGTGCTGTTTATATTTTTATAATGCACAAAATGTAAAAGATCAAGTTGAAAATGCGAAATTATTTAAGTGGCGTCTTGACGTATGTGGTGTCTAGTAGTCATCATGAAATGGATACTCTGGATGATCAGACCACCTGTTGAGAGAAATATTAGTTATTTGTGTTGTAGAGGAGCAGAACATCACTCACACAGTAGGAATTATACTCACATAGGGAGCTCAACAAAGCGGATGCTCTTGTTCAACCTCTCAATTGCCTTCATCTCAGCCTCGGAAAGAGAGAAGTCGAATATCTGAAGTGTAACAAAAAAAAAAGATCAATCCAAACGCATTTCATATTTTTATTTTACTTTTTCTGAGCCTTACAAACAAACCTGAAAGTTCTCCTTTATGCGGACAGAGTTGAAGCTCTTTGGGATGACCACCACTCCTCTCTGCACATTAAACCTCAGCGCCACCTGGGCTGGGGTCTTGTTATACTTTTTAGCAACTGATACAAGCAGCTCATCTTCCAACAGTGGGGGGGATTTTAGGTTTACCCTGTTTAGAAGAATTGTATGTTACTATGATGCAACAAATGACTTTTTCCATACAAATACCATTATGCAAGGCTTTGTGCTAGAAAGCTGCTGTTCTGGCTGAGGACAGACAGTTACACTGTTATCAGTTTAAGAGGAGCTGATTGTGTTGCGTATGCATTTCTCTCCCATACCAGGATGGATCTCTAGATGTCCCCAAGGGGCTGTATCCAACAATGGCAATATCATTCTGCTGACAATATTTAAGCAACTTTGGCTGAGTGAAATAGGGATGGCATTCAACCTATGTTTAGAAAGAACAAATATTGTTTATTAGTTTCTTAAAATAGAGTGAATATGATTCTAAATGGCTGGCTTTGTGCATTTGGTTGTGCTTGTCAGCCCTCTCTCTTTCTTCTGTTACCCAAACTGGAATGATTTCTTATTATTTTCATAGTTATCAGAACCTAGGCACATCATGAACATGTCAGTACCTGATTTGAGACCGGCTTGTGTTTCAGCCCGGGTTTGTTAAGAATCAGTTCCAGCTGTCGTTTGTTGAAGTTGGATACTCCAAGAGATTTTACAAGCCCGTCATTTTTACAGGCCTCTAAAGCCTGACATAGATACAAAAAGAGACAACCATTATTAGAAATCAAAATAACCTTTGAAAAAACTAGTAAAAGATTTACAGGCACAGCGTGGTATCAAGGTTTATCTACTGACCTTGAGCACTGGTCAACGGTATCTCTTTTTGCATGTAAAATTAACTTTAAATGATAGTATTTCTGGAAATAATATAGTTTTGAATGAAATGTTTTTTTAGACTTAAATGGAGAGAAAAGTGACAGCTGATTTTCATAATTGATTATATATTTATAGGTTAATATTGTACATAAATTAGCTACTTCAGTAGGCTACTATCAGTGTCATTTATTAAAATTCTTAAATGAAAAGTAGATTTCAGGTCAATAAGTCTAACCTCCCATGTAGCACAGAGGTCTGTCTCATGATAAATGTGCTTCCCATCCTCATCTTTGGGGTAGAATGTATCTCCTGGCTTCAGAAAATAACAGTATTTTAGTAATATGCAATGAGCTGAACAAACTGACAAATAATCTTTGTCACCGTTTCTACAGGCATTGTGGCATTAAATTGATGTATACCTTGAAAGCAATGGGCATTTCTATTATATAGAGGTCGACATAATCCAGCTGTAATGTCTCCAAGGTTTTCTCCAAAGCAGGACGGACTAATTCGGGGGGATGGAATGTGTTCCATAGCTGCATAGTTGGTGCAGACAAAAAGGTTTTACTTGTTGCAGAAGTGTACCACTCACTTTGTAATCAAGCCAGTTGAGGGAAAAAGTTCAAAGAAAAAAAGTTGGAAGACCACAGGAATTTCGCCATCAGACTATGACAAACAAAAAAAGCAAACCTTTCCACAGTAGAAGATGTCCTCTCTCTTCACAGTTCCATCTGCTATTTTTTCCCTTATTGCCTGTCCCACTTCATGTTCGTTGGAATATATTAAAGCCCCATCAATGTGTCTGTATCCTGTTTCAATAGCTACTTTGACTGATTCAAATGTGGTTCCTTTAGGGGTCTAAAAAAACGAACAAAAAACAAAACAAACAAACTTGAGGAGTTAACAATATCAAAAACAATGTAAATCCTTACTTTTTTTCAGGGAAGGTCAATTACTGGTCAATGTCATATGAATAATTTGGCTTAATATAGTGTCTTACCGTGTGTGGATCCCCATAAGTCCCCAGGCCTATCAAAGGTATGCTATTCCCATCACTCAGAGGGATTGAGTGGCTCTCACCCGTTAAGTTCATTCTCGTCAAAGTGTGACTCTTCAAAAGCAAATGTAATATGGAGCCCGAGGCTTAATATATTATTAGATCATTAACTCGTTCACAGAGTATTTCTTACTGCGCTTGAGCAAGACCCCTCCCGGGTACATAGGGCAGGCTTCCGCATACGCAGGGTAGTAATCGAAAGGGGCAATAAAAAAAAAAAAAAAAAACAATATTGTGCAACACATTCCTACTGCAAGGGAGAAATTCAATGGGTCAGAAGTGAGAGCCATCGTAAAAAATTGAGTTTGCCTTTTCCTCACTGCGTGGTTTGGCCTTAACCGGGCACTGTAGCTTTAATACCGCAGTGCCGTTTGGGTAATATATGGTATGTGTTTTGAGCTACGAATGCACAGATGTTCGCCTTTCCCATGGACATAATAGCTTCAAATTACTATATATTTAGTATAATTTTAATCCCATATGCACATGTGCGCTGTCAGCGTTTACCCGTTTTAACAAGAAGCGCCACAAACCGGGGTATTTGATAGCTACTGTCTCTAGAATACAGGCAAAAAAAAAGAGGCTACGTTGCTAAATTAGCCTCCAAGACGGAAAGAATTGGACTTTTAACTAAAGCTGTCATAATATAGTTTAATAAACCAACTTGCAGGATGAAAGCGCTATGTCATTTAATGTAGTGATGCGTAATATTAGACTTTATGCTCCCCGTCTTTCTTATTAATTTAAAATCAGAGGCTGCCCTTTGTTTCCAATCGCAAGGCTATATCGATTGGTTGCGCGGAAAGATCGGGAAGCAGGAACAAAAAAAAAAATGGAAGAAAGTGCCGAAAACGTCGACAACGACGACATTGTCATCATCGTGGAAAACGAAGCGGAAAGTTTGCCGGCCGAGGAAGAGAGGCTGAAACAGCAAGGCACCTTCGGGCTCATGGACACATGTCCCATCTGCAAGTTGAGCTTCCACAACAGAGAGCCCAAACTCCTGCCTTGCCTCCACTCCTTCTGCAAGAGGTGTCTGCCTTCCCCCTTCAGGAGTGCTGACCCGAGGCGTGACTCGCAAGGTCAAGTCGACAACAACAAACCATGTGAGAGCAGTGTCCGTTGATATGAGGCTCAATAGGTCCCTGATATGTTTGTGAGTGATGTAACTATGGTGGATCGGGGTATAGCTTTTTTAATATCTAACTAGAAGTGAAGCAGGGTGGCCTAGCCAGAGAATATCTAAGGTGATGACTAATAACCTAGTCTGCAAGCACTAAGTCAACACTATAGATGCCTACCCTCCGACCCTTTGTAATCATAATAAAATTCAAGGTCGAGTAAGTGGTTTTAAACGGAACCCCTTACAAAATGGATCTGGTCTGTTGCTCCAGTAGGCGCCATTCGATGTCCCGTGTGCAGACAGGAATGCTGGGAAATGGACGTTCTTGATAATTTCTTTGTCAAGGACTCTGCTGAGGTGCCAAGCAGCACCGTGGAGAAAACCAGCCAGGTTAGTTGTCGCCTGCATTTCCCGACCCTTTCCTCTCACATCCGTTTCGTTTGACGACACCACCCTCCCAAGACTACATTTGTGACTTCTAATTTGCTCAGTCTTCCTTTGCTTTCCTCTTAATTGTTGTCATTAATAAGATATTAATAACATTTAATAGGTGTGTATGAGCTGCGATGACAACACAGAAGCAACAGGTTACTGCGTGGAGTGTGTAGAGTTTCTGTGCGTGACGTGCATTGAGGCGCACCAAAGGGTCAAGTTCACCAGGGATCACACCATTCAACAGAAGGAGGAGATGTCTCCAGGTAGTGTGCGTCCACTGCAATTTTTCTTTAATTAATCTAAAAGTAAAAATGTCCATTTTGTGTGCTGAATAGTAGTGATGATGCATGCTGCGTACCACACTTTAGTGATAGAATGAACACGATAAATATTGAATTAAGGCAATTCAGCAAACAACCCTAAGGTACTAAGGCTGTACAGGGCATGCCACGTGCACATCCATCAGTCATTTACAGAAAAGAAAGAGTGAATCATTCACTGAAGAAAAGCAAAAGGCACAGTTTAGCAGTTAGGTTGTTGAACAAGTGATGAAAAGAGTATAGAGGCAAATCTAAGTATATGTGACTACAAAAGGCTTTGAAATATTGTATTGGCAAAACTATAATTCTCTTTTAATAGTATGACTTTATACCCTTAGTAGCTATGTCTGGAGAGGCCTTTCTGAACCCTTAAACCTCATCCAAACCCTTTTCCTAACACATTGCTAATGTCAAAGTGTCCTATGTAAGATGACAGATCAATGATTGTCATCCCAGACAACTCAATTACATAAAGGCCCAATGAATTTCCTTTCCTCAATAAGAAAGGAAAGGTCAGTACCCTGAGATGAACAAGCAGAACTCAATAAACATGTCTTGTCTATCACAGATTAAAGAACAAAGACTTTCTCACTGTCAAAATGTATATAAGACACCGTTGATGATTCTTTCCTTGTTCAACTCCTGTACAGATTCTGTATCAGACTTGATCCTCTTGCATGCAAGATCGTATAAACCAAAAAAACATTTTTTCAGATTTCCTCATTTTGTTCAGATTTCCATCACAAAGGGCAAGACCACTGTCAGCAGCTGTTTAGAAAAAACACTGCCATCTGTTACTTGGTAATGATGTTTTTCCACCTGTTGGACTTCCGAGTAGTTCAGACAAATTGTTCTGACAAGATGTGAGTCAGGACAGTGATGGTGTAGATAAAGCTGAGAAAACATTTACGATGACATAAGCTGAAATTGACATTTCTTTTGTGTTCCTAAATTTCCCACTCATCTGTAATCCAGAAGCAGTTGGTATTTCCACACAGAGGCCTGTATTTTGTGACATCCACAAGCAGGAGCCACTGAAGCTGTTTTGTGAGACGTGTGACCGACTCACCTGTCGGGACTGTCAGCTCCTTAAGCACAAGGATCACAAGTATGCAGAATTTTTGTTTCCCCACCATAAAAAAAGCCCATTTCCCTATTTATCTGCCATAAAAACTGGCAGTAGGTGTATGGTCCTTTATACCCCGCAGTGGTGATACAGCATTGTTGATAATTTACCAAGCCTGTTCTTGATTTTAAGCTAATTATTATTCAGCGATGTGAGGTTTGATTGACCCTGTGTATTCATGTCAAAACCTGTTTACTATCAGAACAGGAAAAAAAACACAAATATTTTCTGTATATTTTTAAGGCACCAATGTGTTACAAAGAAGAATACCCAATGATTAATTCAGGTGACAGAAAAATTAGTTGTTAGTCATTAAACGAATATTTTTTATATTATGTGTCTAGCTACCAGTTTTTGGAGGATGCCTACAGGAACCACAGGCAGTATCTGGAGAACATGACACAGCAGTTACAAGAGAAAAGGAAGGCAATTGAGGATGTTTCCAGCTGTATCAGCACTGGGTAAATATATGCTACAGCTGGAACTTGATCAGAGCTTCTGTTTTACAGGCATTTCAGTTAGTATGTGTTGGCAAAATACTTTCAGTAAATTGGTTTCCTTTAAAATACTGAAACATTGCATGTATTTTTGAGACCTTGGTTTTAGCAAATTCGATTACATTTAGAATGATGTTGGGTTATTGTGTGCCATGATATTACAACTCATTTTCCTTTTCTGCCATTGTTTCTCCCAGACTTCAGCAAGTTGAAGAAAACCGTAAGGCTGTAACTAATGAAATAAAGAAGTCCATCTGTAATTTGATTATGGAGATCAACAGGAAGGGGAAGATTCTAGTTAACCAGCTTGAGGTACAGTGTGTTTAATTTGCATAGTATTACAACTTTTTCAAAGTCAATTTTTAAATTTCATTTTCTGATATTTCATGAACATATGTAATCTCAGGGCTTAACTAAGGACCATGAGTTGGGTTTAAAAAAGCAGCAAGAAGATGTCAACTCTCTGAGCAGGCACCTAGACCACGTTATTAGCTTCACCAAATGGGCTACAGCAAGCCATAGTGGAACAGCCCTCCTGTACTGCAAGAGACTGGTTAGTTTCTACAGTAATTATTTGACAACATACTAAAAAACTTTCATAATTTCAGTGACACTTTTTTTTTTTTTTTTTAATTTCCCTCTCTTTTTGTCTCCTAGATCCTTTTCCAGATCCATTACTTGATGAGAGCAAGCTGTAATCCCTCTATTGTTCCTCAGAGTTCCGTTCGCTTCCAGTGTCGCTCTGGTTTCTGGGCCACAAATGTAGACCTTGGTAAGACATAGCCTTAAACTTATAGTATGTGTCAAGTAGCAAGGAATAACAAATTCCCACTGATTTGTTTTTGTTGTTTTTTTTTAAAGGTATATAAAAAAAAAATATATATTTTTTTTAGGACATCCTCACAGAAATGAGAGCAGTTTCTGGAAAAGAAGTGTTGGCCATTCTGTGCTTTTATTTTATCTTTCTTAGTGTGCTCTGATTCTAGTAAACAGGACAGAATGTTTTTGCAATCTTCCAGTTTATTAATCTCATCTGGCCTAAATAACATTTTCCTTTATCTTGTGTTTGCACTTGACAATATTAAGCAAACCAAATGATCAAGATTTTGGAAAAATGAACAACACACCAGTATAGTATCAGTAGAAGTCTAGTTATTGTCAGCTCTATTAACCGTATACCACCAAGATTAATTTTTTCTACACGACTGTGCTCAATATATGGGATTTTTGGGGGCTTCAACTTTGTCTCTTCTGTACTTGAAACTGAATCCACCCCTCTCTGTCTCTGGTCTGTCTTTGGAAGCAAGCACATTTCTGTTCAGAAATTCCTCAACTACATCTTATCTCTTCTCTAGCCACCTGATGAAAAGATGAAACACCAGCTAGTGTAACTTTTAGTCAAACTTTTATTTCAGTAAATATTTCACAAACCTGTGATGCAAATGAACTTGTCTTTGAGGCTAACTTGTGATTTTCACATGCTGTAGTTCAGAATCACTTGTACTTAGCCAGCAACAATCAGTTTACTTGTTAATTTATTAAGTTTATTAATATCTTAAATTAAACTTTTTAATTCATGAGGATCCATAAGCCTCACCATAAATTATTGCTCTTAAATTTGTTTAGTTTTGTTGATTTTCAGGTAACCACTCCTCTTTAGCCTTTTATCTTCAAGTGAGGGCAACAAGGGCAGGTCCGTCTTCAAATGAAAATCAGCAAAGTGGTTTTGTCATTAAATGGATACTCGACTGATTTTACACATCAGAGTCTTGTTTATCGGTTTTGGGCAGTACTACTGCATATATGAAAAAGCACTGAATAAAGCCCTTTCTGGCTATTCATTAACTGTTTGCCTGTATTTGCCAGGTTCTCTGGTAGTGGAAAGGGGCCCAGGACGGCCGCCAATCCCAAACCACCAATCAGCTCCCAGAGCGGAGGCACCTGCTGGAGGTCTGTCAGTGTCAGCTCAGCAGCGACAAAGCACTCTGGCTCAGCTCCAGATGCAGGTAGGACCTTCGTTAGAGTCAGTATTTTTGATAACCTCAGCAGTTTATGAGTATGGTGAAAAAATGCTTCCTGCTAATTTCTCAAACACCGTGACACATTCTCAGTCCTCTGTATTTATCTTTCTTTTATATCATAGCTTTTACAGTATAAAAAAGTACAGCCTCTTCCAGCACCGATTAAACTGTTCAACTACCCCTCTGTCCAAGGTTGACAAGCTTTCCCAACAGCCCCACAGACAGCAGCCCCCTCCCAACCACTGGTCTTGGTATCAGAATGTCAGGCTCCCAGGACCACCCGGTCCTCCACCGCCTACTAGGCCCATCCATGGAGGGACCTCCCCTTCCCAGGGACCCCCCAGCTTGGCACAGCCAGGACGCAGGTATGGAAGCTCCCACCCCAACCCCAGAAGCCCCACCTCCTCCATGCTTCATAACACAGGATTTTCACCTGCTCAGGTAAGTGGGTCCATGCAGACAGATTAAAAAATGGATGTGTGTGTTTTTGTGTGTGTGGGGGGGGGGGGGGTACTGTATGCCAGACATCAGCTCCTTGTCCCATGGGAAGTTTTTGTAGATGATGCTTATCAAAGAATAGAATTCAAGACTTTTGATAAATTTCTTATGCCAGCATTTATTTAGGGGAATGTCCCAAAAATGCTTTCACCAAGAAATTAGCAGAAATTGACAGTATTTGTGAACAGCAAGTGCCCTAATATTTTCACTCCATTTTCCACCCTTTTAATACACATATAAATGGGACAAATTGATTTATGGTTGATGATTTTTTATTTTTTTTTTTTTACAGAACTTTTTATTAAACTTCAATTTTTTTTTTTAACTTCTAGTCTCTGAGAGATCTGATCCATAGCTCCAGCTTCCCTCCTAAACCAATGGATGTGTTGCAGGGGACTTCCCGCTACCCACAGCCTCTATCTGTCGGAGCAACTACACAGACATCACTACACCAGGTAGCGGAAGATTTCCAGTCCCACATTAGCAGTATTCCAAAGAGACAAAGTGCTTTTTGGTTTGTTTTTTGTATTCGTGATTGTGCATTAATTATACCCCATTTTTCTTTTGTTTTCTTCAGAGGGGCCTACCAGAGTCCCCCTTCCTGAAGAGGAGTGAAGCCAGCGGATCTGTCCCCTCCATCACCATCTCTATCCCCAAACCCAACTATGCTCCAAGTCTAACCTCAGCAACCACAGACAAAACAAGCACACTTAATCACATAACAGGTCAGTATCCATGCTCTGCTTGAGCTTCAACCCTAAAGATCTTACCCAAATATGAAAATAAATCTTTGATTAAGCTTATCATTATGTCTTCCAAAGTAATTTTTCTCTCCCTCTCTTTTCTCAAGTTCAAGGAAGGCAGAGCTCCCCGATGGCCAAACCATCTTCTTCAGACAGAAGCACAGGGTAAGAAAAGATCCTTAATCTCCAGTAAAACTGGCCTGTCAAACTGTAAATGTTTTCATGACATTAAGTTAAATAACAGTGAAAAATTTGCCTTTTATATGAATCCTCTTTACACCGTTTTTGGTGTACAGTTCTTTGTATCCTTCGCCTTACCATTCTCTCACTATGAAACTTTTGTCAGTTTTCACAAACATCTCTATCATATTGTGACTGATATTTTTCCGCAGTGCTGTTTTGAATCTATGCTTGTTAAGTAGATAGAGACATGGGTAATGCTCCTCACTCCTGATGATTAAAAGGCCATTTGATACACAACATTGAATTTATTTGGCATTGTGTCATGTTTTGATAGCAGCTGTCCTCATGACTGTTTATAATCAGTCTTCAGTCATTTACCACAGCCTACAGTATAACTGTATTTTTCCTAACATGTAACATGACATTCAGAGGGGAAATATGATCATCCAAATCACTTGATGAAAGCAAGGAAAGCGTGTCTTTTTTTATTCAAACTTTTTTAATGGTCGTAATCGTCTCTTCTCCTCTCTCTTGATATCTGTTCATTAAAGGACATCTCCCTGGAAGCAGACTTCTGAGCCACCATCCGCCCCCTCAGCCAAACGTCGAAGAAGGTCATCCCCAGGGCCAATTATTGTCATCAAGGATGAACCAGAGGATGAGGATGAAGTTCATTTTGTAAGAGAAATTACTTTAGTTACATGAGCCAAAAGTGCTGTGTTTTTGTACTGTTATCAGTGTCATTTAGTTTCGAAATGTAGCATGCAAGACAGTGTGGATGATAATGTATTGTTGAATGAAGAAAATGAGAAGATTCTTTAATTATTTTTTTTTTAAGTTATTATATATTTTTGTTTTGTTCAGTTTGACTTTTATTGGTTGCAAAGTTAGAGGACTAATCAGTTTGCTGAAACAACAATAAAAAATGTCAAGAGTTCACTTTCCCATGGTCTGCTTTTTGTTTCTGTGAGTCATTTTATCTAATTGCACATATCCTGCATTTTTGTTGGCTACAGGTGCAGTCCAGTGTAGGGTCCAGCCTGCCTGACAGCAGCACTGGGTCTCAGTCAAAGCCCCGGCAACAGCAGAAGGTGTCTGTCCCAGTCACAGGACCCGATTCTAAATTAGGGAAAGAGCAGCATCCTCGGCCCGCAGCAGAGCTGGAGTCTGAAAAGAGAGTGGAGCCAGAGGAGGATCCTAATGAAGACTGGTGTGCTGTCTGTCAGAATGGAGGAGAGCTGCTCTGTTGCGACAAATGTCCCAAAGTTTTCCATCTGTCCTGCCACATCCCAATGCTGAATGAGTCCCCCAGGTGAGAGACAGACTATCTCTCAATGACACAGGGATCTTAAATGCTTATTGCAATGGTGGCACAGTTATATGATGGTGAAAGTATGTTGGGCATACCCCGTGAATAAATAGAAAGAAATGTATAGATAATATCGTACCTGAAGGAGGCTGCAGCCTGTATGATTTTTGAACCCATATTTGCCCCTCATTTTGTCTAGGAAAAACATTAACCTTACAATATATTGTCATAATTATTGCAATTACCATTAGTGTATCCAAATATTTTAACATTTTTGTTAATGTAGAGCTTTCTAAATGAAATTAAATGTTTCAGTATTATTAATGATTAAAAATTATAGAGAATATTGTGTTACTAGCAAGTAAAAGAGCTTCCACTCCAGGTCACTCTTACGTTCCACTGAACTTTTTTATCAACTCTGACAGAGACCAAAATTGTTGTTTGTACATCTTTTAAAGAAAATTTTCAAACACATTACATTTTTTTACACATCACATTACAAATTTTGGTTATTTTATTTACCTTATTTTTTATATTTGCTTTATTAAAAATCACAAGATTTGTCTCAAAATATATTATTGTTACATTTGATTATATTTAGTGGAGCTACATCTGGCAGGAACAATAGACAAATTAAAGAAAATGTATAGTCAAAATGTGTAAACTTTCATGTGCTACTACTGTGTTGCATTTGTGTTCAAATTTAACATTACACCACTACGTTATAGAGTATGTCAGACATTTTGGACTTAATGTGTATAATATGCACAGTAGTTCCTGTTTTTGTTCTTATGTTATGTTTTTTTAAAGCACATTAAAAAATAGCTAAGTTTTTACTAATTGTAAAATAACTAAGCAGAGAGTATAAATTTATACTAATGATCAAGATGCAGAGTAGCTCTTCTCCGGATGTTGTCTAACACAAAGTTTGGCTGCTCTGTGCAGACAGTCCTGTAAGCACAGACATACACAGTACAGTTTTGATCTTATTCCACAGTAATTTGCCAGTACTTGCAGCTTTTTGTATCCCTAATTCTCTTCTCCTCCTCAGTGGCGAGTGGTTCTGTTCATTCTGCCGAGACCTCCTCTCACCTGAGATGGAGTACGATTGTGACAGCAAGGATGACGTTTTCTCTGAAAGATTCCCTTCTGTCGATAGAAGGGTACGCTCAGTCACACAGTTGACTTTTTTTGTCTTATGATATGTTTCAAAACCAAAGCCTGGTTGTCCTGTTTATATGACAATACATTTGTTTGAGTCAAACATGTTTTGATCCCCAAAATCATCTCCAGTCAAACAAATTTCATTTCAATTTTCTAAGGACTTCATTGATTTGAATCTAATTTTCCCTGTTTTTCTTTTCTACAGAGGTGTGAGAGGCTGCTACTGCGTCTGTTCTGTAATGACTTCAGCACAGACTTCCAGCAGCCTGCTTCTCCAGCGGTAAGACACTGTATTGTATTTTATGTATGTATGTTATTTTATGTATGTTTTTTAGAAAATTTGAAATAAATAACTTGTTCTCTGATAGTTGTGGTCATCAACTATAGTGAGGTTCACCACTTCAGTCAAAATTTACCTCAGTAAATGTACCCAAAAAGTTGTTCAATAAGAGTAACACCATTATGCCAGTGTGATTTTTCTAATCATTTTATCTTTCCTATTATATTAATAATCATAATTAGCATAATTATCTCATATTTAAAGAGATAAATTATCACCAGAAGTAAAAAAATCTGTCTGCTAACAATAATGTTTTTATAAAGGATTACATTGAGTTATTGTTGCAAATTATTATAAAAATTGTGTTTCAAAGTGGCTGATAAATTTTAAGAGATGCTGCAAAAAAATCAGATTCTCATATCAGTTGTATGAGGTGCTTAACTTTTAAATTATTTTCTCCTGTAGGAGACAAGAAGGTACAAAGAGCTGATCAAGACCCCAATGGATTTGTCAATAGTGAAGAAGAAACTAGAGTCAAAGACGAAGGATGGTGAATGTTATGGTTGTCCAGAGGGATTTGTCGCAGACATCAGGCTTATATTTTTCAATTGTGCAAAGTACTACAAGGTAAACATCAGTTTTTTTTATCTGTTTGGAATTTAATAAAACAAACTTTTGGGAAATTAACCAGCTTTCTGTGAGTCAGTCAAGCAACATGAGTTAATGCATTTTTTGCTTAATGTCAAATCCCACTTAAGAATCATTTGCAGGTGCTTTCTTGGACCCTAAGCTGAGTTTTACCAAGGAATGGTTATTTTCAAGTGCATACACTCTTTAATTGTCGATGACATTTCTGTCCACTGACTGTACAGGCGACCTCAGAAGTGGGCAGTGCAGGCTTGTACCTGGAGGACTACTTTGAAGAACAGCTGAAGCTTGTCTACCCAGATAAAGTATTCCCTGGTGGGAGGGAAGAACAGATGATCCCTCCTTTAGAGGATGAGATAGATGAGGATGAGGAAGAGATGATGGAGGAAAATGTGGCACCCACTGAGGACAATAAATCACAAAGTCCTGCAGGAAAAGGAATCCCCCCTGTAGAAGAGGATTTGGCTCCTCTGGAAGAACCGCCAGTTCCAGCAGAGGAAAAAAATGGTGAAACACGGGAGAAGGCAACTGACACGAATGAGAAGGAGACAGAGAAAAAGGTAGCAGCTGCCGAGGAGGGCAAGCCTCTTGCAGAAGAGGTAAAGCAGGATGAGAGAACTCCTGTAACGGAGGTGAAAAGTTCTCCTGCTGCTGATACTGAAACAAAAGATGGAGTAGCTACCAGCTCCACGAAAGACAAGGACTCAGAGATTCCAACAAACAAGACTGTAGATCCACACGAAAGCCAGGAGAAGGAGGCAGCTCCTGCAGACACAGCCAAAGAGGAGGAGGGATAGATTACAACAGACAAACTGTCGAAGAGATGGATGATTTCAGTCTTCCTCAGAATTGGCCCCAGTGGGGACCTACATCCGCTACAATGAGAAAATTTTTGTACTGTTATATTTGCAATAGGAAAAAAGGGTACAGCTGTACTGAACAGACTTATTTAGTAGCAGTGAAGTTGTAGATGTACATTGAAGGGAGCAAATGAGCTTTTTTTTTGTTTGTTTTTTTGCTGGACAGAGGTTACAAGTTTACTGTAACATAGGTCACCCTCTGTGATGACGACACTGAGAAGCACACAAAAGATAATCTTTGTTGATAGGATCATGTGTAATTTATCAGTTACCTCACTTGTACATAATAATGCCATCAATTGAGGGCACAAATGCTGCAGTCAAAATAAGAAAAAAAGACTTTGAATTAGTAATGCATGCAAGATGTCTTAATATAAAATGAATGCCTCCATTTTTGTGTTTATAGACTCAAATTCACTTGTACTAGCCATTTGGCTCATTAACAAGTTATGTTTTATTGCAATGGTATTTTTTATTTTATTGGTATTGTAATAATACAAAAAATAGGGCCGCTGTATGTAATGTAGTTTATGAATAGAATATATAAGTGCAACATTGATTTAAACAACCCCTTGAAAAACCTGGAATTTTTTAAATTGTGCTGCTTGTTTGTTGGATAACAAAAATGAGTTACCACTATGACGGTTTATTTCCTTTGTTGCAAGTTTGAGGCCTCTTATCCCCCAAATCCCAAAGACGATTCACCTGACAGCCGCCTTGTTGGTTTTTATCAAGAAAACGTTTCTTCAGACTTTATTTATATAAATGTTATCAGTCCAAGATAACTTGGAGACGTAATTATCACTTTCTCATTATCAGCTTCTGACAACATTGTTTTCCATATTGTGTCCTTGCCTTTCTGGGTCGTCTCTTATGGAGCGTCAGACAAGAAACTTATTGTTTTAGTCAGCGTCTCTGGCTGAAAAAATTCAAAATGCATGAAAATACGTATATTTGGCCATTTTTTAAAAACACTTTTTGACAGAGGCTTCAGTTAACTATACATTCCTGTATGGTAAATGAGTAAAAGGGGAAAAAAAATGACACCTTAAATAGATTTTTATCCAGTATCATCACTTTATTTCAAACTGAGAATGCACAGGACCTGTAAATAAACTCTACAAACAATGTCGAGCATCAAAAAACACCCGCATTTACAGTATTTGTAATAAACAGTGTTATATGTAGATCCGACTGGTGCTTTGCTCCCACTACTGTCATCTTTATGCTTTTTTTTTTCCCTATAAAGCTTTGCATTTATTTATAACCTAAAGCAGTGGTTCCAAATCTGGGGTCGGGACCCCCAGTTGGGTGCATGTGATTATTATATTTTTTTTTTCAACTTCTCACCTATAGCCTTTTCCCCCCATTTTAAAATATTTTATAAAATTGAATCATAGGGGGCCTATTTATACTCTTTATGAGACGTGGAATTACCTATATTATACAAGTTAGGTTTTGTTTGTTTGTTTGTTTGTTTGTTTTTTGTCCACATTTGGGGAGGGAGGGGGGCTTCCCAGACTAGGAATTTACGCAGGTTGCTCATCTTTTAACCAGGCAACGTCTAACATCTACAAACTTACTATTCTGCACATTTTCTTATTTCTCAAAGCTCTTGTGGCCGTGTTTTCGTCATCCAGTATCCCTGAAACCAAGCCACCTCCACCCCGCCCTCCGCCGCCCCCAGAATCTCAAAACTCCAGGGGAGATCGGTGTCGCCTGTCCTCCCTCTCCAACTGGCATGTTCTCCTTCCTTATGGTGCGGATTCCTGCAGGAGGAGCGCCGTTCGCCGCTGTGAATCGGTCGGTGTTGACAACAAACCATCAGATCGGCAGGTTTTGACCACTCAGCGGGCGACGCGGAGTCCGATGGCGCAGTGGAAGATAGTCATGTTTTTTTTATACGGAGTTGTACACGGGCAAGGTAAGAACTTCGCTCTTAGTTTGACATTAAAGTGCAGAGCTTAGTCACCTTTTGAGACTGATCTTAGTTTAGATTGTGGTTACTTTCTTAATCTTGGGTGTGTGACAGCCTAACCCCACCGTCTGCAGAAATCCAACTGGATCCCCTTTTGTTTTTCATAAACCAAAACTGTATATGAGAGGGTGAGCCCATTTTAATTAGATCTGAGTCAGTCACTGGCACTCAGGAGCAGCCTTGCTCTTTTTTTCCATTAACTGTGCTACATTCATGCTTCTGCTGTCCGTATCTATTTCTAATCCCCGTGCCATCATCCCAACACTGCAGATACCGAGCCTCCTACTCTTCAAAAGTGCTGTGAGGATGGGAGGCAGCGGGCTCTGGGAGGACACGACTGTACAATTCTCCCCCTCATCTCGTCCTCCCACACCTGTAGGTAAGCAACACCTGGTTTTCCCCAACGACCCTGGACACCCGGAGGGTCTTAAAATGGGGCCCAAGCATGGATGGGCACAGATGCAAAGAGATGACTTTTGGTTGTTTTGAATTTCTTAGTGGTAATGTTGAGAGTCAACAAGAAATGTTACCAGTCACTTTAAACAGAGGTTCTGGCCCAGGGGCTCAATGATCCCTTGGACCACTGAGCCCTTGTCTGGTAGTAATCCCTCCACAAACCTAGGTGCAAAGGACGGATCAGTACAAGGGAACCAGGGAGGGAATACACAAGGATTATTGTAAAGTGTTACTTCACTGGCATTATTAATTGGTAGGAAAATGTTTCGTAACAATAAAACAAACGTTGGCGTTCAGCTCTTGAGCTGTATCAAAATTCATACAGGAAAATCCTCAAGTGAAAGTGTGGAATTTTGCACTGCATGCTTCGCCTGTGGATTGATATGTGTATCCTGCAGGCCAGCATTTGTGATGGTATCTTTAAAAGCAGGAAATACCCCAGGGGCTGCAAGTCCCAAATCATCTCCCTCCAGCCCCTCAACAATCTAACCCGCTACAGGGGAGGGTTCCCACATAATAACTACATAGTAAGTACAGGCGTTAAGTGGCCCCCTGGAGCATTTTAACACTAAAGGGCCCTTTTTGACTCAAAGAACTTGGAGGTGGTGATTGATGAACTAGAGGAACACCTGGTCAACACATGGAGGTCAGAGGAAGGAACATTTGGCAAGAAAAGGCAGGAAGAGAGGGATACTGGAAAGAGAATATATAAAACTAAAGTAGGTTACTACTGTTTCTAACTATTGCAAGTAAATACACAAGGAATTACAACACACACTATTGGCCATCATAATATCAACTGTATCTAATGTAAATAGAAGGCCTTTATTTACATGCTTTTATCCAACACTCTTTTTGTTGAGCAAAGAGTAACTTCCTGGATGAGATTTCATGCAAAATTTCTGCCATTTATTTCTAGAATTGCCCAGGAGCAATGCTGTACTGCAGCAGTAGAAGACAAGCTCTGTGACAATGGCGTCAAATTGGCCCAAGGGCAAGGGGCCTGTGAGAGGCCCTTCTTCGAAGGAGACCCCTGGGAAACTAAAATCTCAAAGGTAGTTCTCTTTCCTGACATCAAAATCATCATTTATTTCAACTCAATTCCGTTTTATTTATATAGCGCCATATCATAATGACGTTATCTAAGGGCACTTTTCATATAGAGCAGGTCTAGACCAGACTCTTTATAGTTGTTATTTACAGAGACCCAACATTTCCCCCATGAGCAGCACTTGATGACAGCAGCAATGAAAAACTCCCTTTTAACAGGTAGAAACGTTGAACAGATCCTGGCTCATGGTGGGCGGCTGTCTGCCTCGACCGGCTGGGTTGAGAGTGAAAGAGAGAGGGAGAGAGTGCGAGAGAGCAAGAGACAAGGGGGGGGGCATAGCACAGTAATGGGACTAATAGCTATATATACACTATAGTTATGCTAACAGGGCTAATAATAATATTAATAGGACTAAATGAAACGGTAACAGTAGTAATCACAATAATTAAAGCAGTGCGTGCTGATCAGGCTCATGGGGCAGTAGGTGGTCTGCAGCCATGGATCCAGACTCTGCAGCATCAGAGGCAAAAACCTGCAGAAAGCGACAGGAGGAGAGAAGAGACAAAACTGCAGGAGAGAGGAAGGACAGTTAGTAACGAGCATTTTTGAGATGTTAATGCCCACAGGGAGAGAGGAGGAGGCGGTGGAAAGGGGAGCTCGGTGCATTATGGGAAGTCCCCCGGCAGGCTAGGCCTACAGCAGCATAGTGAGGGGATGGCTCGAGCTAATGCTGAGCCAGTTCATAAGCATAAGCTGTATCAAAAAGGAAGGATTTAAGCCTACTCTTAAACATGGAGAGGGCGTCTGCCTCCCGGACCCAAACTGGAAGGTGATTCCTCCTCCAGGAGAGGAGCCTGATAATTGAAAGCTTTGCCCCCCATTGTTCTTGTGAAGACTCTAGGAACCACAATTAGTCCTGCATTCTGGGACGGAAGTGTTCTAATAAGGTACTATGAGCTCTTTAAGATGGGATGGTGTCTGGCCATTAAGGGCTTTTTAGGTGAGGAGGAGGAATCTAAATTGCATCCTGGATTTCACAGGGAGTCACTGCTAAAAGGATATGATCTCTTTTTTTGGTTCTTGTCAATACTCTCACAGCAGACTTCTGAATCAGCTGGAGACTAATGTTTTATTGTGGAAGCCTCATAGTAAGGAGTTGCAATAATCAATACTAGAAGCAATGAAAGCGTGTACTAGTTTTTCTGTGTCTCTTTGAGAGAAGATGTGTCTGATTTTTGCGATATTACTTAGGTGAAAAAAGTCCGTCCTTGAAGTTTGTTTTATGTGGCAGTTAAAGGACATGTCTAGATCGAAGACAACTCCAAGATTCCTTGCGGTGTTGCTAGAGGCCAGAGCAATGTCGTCTAGAGTAAGTATATCATTAGATAATGGGGGAAGCATGTATACAGTGAATAGAACTGGTCCAAGCACGGTTGTGATGGGGTCTAAGAGACAGGTTGATGGTTTAGATGAAGAGATCGTTGAAGTTAGTTGGTGAGGGTCGATAGGAGAGAAACTGTCTCAAGTATATATCAGGTTTTACAGCTGTTTCTAATGTTCCTGTGTTTGAAGAAAAATTAGTGCCAGTCGACGGCAGGAGAAGGCGAATTTTGTCTCTAATAGTTAGAATTTTATCATTAAAGAAGCTCATGAAATCGTCGCTACTTAGAGCTATAGGAACACATGGATTAATCGAGCTATGACTCTCAGTCAGCCTGCTACGGTGTTGAAAAGAAACCTAGGGTTGTTTTTATTTTACTCTATTACAGATGAGGGGCTGCTCTGGCAATGCTGAGGACCTTCATGTAGGTCTTAAGACTGTCATTCCAGGCTAGGCGGGATTGTTCCAGTTTAGTACAGCACCATATCCTTTCAAGCTTTCGTGTTGTTTGCTTTAATATATGGGTTTGAGAGTTAAACCATGGAGCAAACCTCCTTCTTTTATTATCTTCTTTTTTAGAGGGACAATAGATTCGAGTGTTGTTCTCATTGAGCCTGATGCGCTATGAACAAGCTGATCAATTTGGGATGGGCTAAAGTTAGCATACAAGTTCTCTGTTATACTGTGATATGGCAGTGAATTTAGCACTGATGGAATCACTTCTTTAAATTTAGCTACAACACTATCAGATAGACATCTAGTAAAGATGTTTTCGCCTACTGATGCGTAGTCCAGTAAAAGAAGTTCAAATGTTATTAAACAACGGTCAGAGAGAAGAGGATTCCGTGGAAAGATGATTAAGTGTCCAGTTTCTATGCCATATGTCAGAGCAAGGTCGAGGGTGTGGTTGAAACAATGAGTGGGTTTACACCCTTCTAATTCTCAAGCACATAGACAGCCGTTAGCCCTTAATAAATCATCACATAGTATGTGTTTCTTATAAGAGCAGGATCTTTAAGATTCAATTGCTTCCTCTTCTTGCATATTTATTTTTACTGTCTCCCTGTTTAGATGTGTTGTGACTGCTGTGTGCTTGGACTGATGGCAGAAACCCAGGGCTTGAGCTGCAAACTTGAAGGCCTGTTGCTGGGGCGACAGTGTGCATTCACAGCCAAAACCTGCTGTGGCAAAAACACAACAGAAGAAGTCAAACTAAATACTAAAGGTAAAAGAACTGAATAACCCTCTGCTTTCAGTCTTTTCGTTTCTTGATTAGCTCCACTCTCTCTTATCATGTTTTAGACACTCAAGTCAAATGGAGGCATTTATAAAACAGTGGCCATTTGCACACAATAGGTGCCAAATGACTTTTAGCACATTGATATTTAATTAGCCCCTGGAGGAAAACCTCGACACTCGCAGAGATTTCACGTATTTCACAAGTTTTTAGGGTAAAAATGGCAAAGAATGGGTGGATCAAATCAAATCAGGCAGCATTTTTAGGGGCAGAGAGCAGCTTTATTTCCATAAATGCTTGGATAAATGGCATTGGTGTGGCAGCTGTTGAGCAGATTGCTCCCCACAAGTCAGACAGAGAAACAGACCAGGTCACAGGAGTATCCAGTAGGTCGAGCTATAGACACTCTGCCAAATGGTGACTTTTTGTGGCTTGTAGCTTTTGTTGCCTTGCTGGCTTCGGGTAAAAAGCAAAAACGTGGGAAGCATGGAGCTGCAAAGCTATTCAATTTGTGAAGATAAGCTCCTGCTCATGTAAAGCAAAGGCCAGGGTGATAAGGGCATACTGGGATTTGTGGAGTTGTACTGTGTGACAAGGTGTTTGACCCCTGTCCTCTTAAGTTATGCTGGGAATTTCATTGCATTCACTGAGGAAAAAAAAACCAAACCTACATGCTTGTAAAGGAACTGTTTTTTTCTATAGTTCCAACGACCGCAGAGCCCAAAGCCAGCATTACTGCCGAGCCTCAAGAGGGATTGGACACCTGTAAAGGTTTGGCACCTTCTTACCGTAATGTGATTACCTTCCATATAGTAGGAGCCGTAAGAGGCTTAGCACCGGCCCGGTGTTTTTTCCTTCCATCAGCCAGTGACATAATTCCTGAGTTTTAGGAGACGCACTGCCTGCTGTGATGTCTACTTCCTCAGTTGTCTCTGTGTCTTCTGTCTCTGTTTAGACACTTGCTCCCAGCTGTGTGGAGGCAATGGTACATGTGCCTGCCACGATGGTTATCAACTGCAAAAGGATGGAGTGACTTGTGAGGGTAAGTAGGGTAAATAGAAGCATTACTCCAACACAAATATTAAATGCAATCACCTACTTCTTGAAAAAGGGATTTTCAGTACTTAGTGCCATGGCTCAAGAGGTGACAGTATTGGTCTGACATTGTAAATTTAGAAATGAGGACATTTGATACATACCTTGATGCCCTCCTCAGGATGAATTATCATCACTCTGATAAAGGAGAGGTTCACATTTTTCAAGTCTATCTTAAAACAGTATTAGTATGCCAATATTTATATTGTGGTGGAAGAAGGACTCAGATCTGGTCCTTAAGTAAAAGTAATAAGTAGTAGTATTAGTACTATTCAATTTTTTGTCCCATCCAAGAATAATATATGTTAGTGGATTATAATTATTGATGCATTAATGTACTTAACACTTGAATGTTGCTGCTATTAAAGATGGGTATAATTTTGATTACTATATACTGCTTGGTCAGTGGATTTACCCTGGAAATTAATAAAGTCTTCTCTTAACCTGTAATAATATATTATATTATAATTTATTTGTCAGTGATATTTTCTTATATTAATCTGAAATGACTAAAGCTGTACATGTAGCTAGTGGAATAAAAAGTATGTTTTAAGTATTTTATAATGTTTGCCTGTGGAATGTAGTAAAGCAGCAGTATAAAGCAGCAGAATATAGAAATACTCAAGTAAACTACATGTACCTCAAATTGACTAATTGCATATTATTGAATGGATTTCTCTCTCCTTAGATGTTAACGAGTGTCTGATGAACAGTCACAACTGTGTCTTCGGCCAAGTTTGTATCAACACAGAGGGCTCCTATCGCTGTCAGAGGGAAACCAGCTGCGGCACTGGATATGAACTCAGAGACAACAACAGCTGCCAAGGTAAGAAGTCAGGAACACTATAGAGTCCGGACTACACCTGCTCTATATGAAAAGTGCCCTGAGATAATGTCTGTTATGATATGACGCTATATAAATAAAACTGAACTGAATTGAATGAGAGTGCCAGAAATCCCTTCTAATACCTGCAATTATACTCTGTTTATATCAAGTTTTTAAAGCATCCAACACATCCTTTATAGTTTGCATTATGTTATGTAGAATATTTGTTCATTGTATATTGTATATTTATGCCGTGATGACCTTGCATTGCGCAGACATTGATGAATGTGCTTTGGGGACCCATAACTGCGGACCAGACTTTTTGTGCACCAACACAGCGGGCTCGTTTCGCTGCCACCCGAAGGAGAGGTGCGCTGACGGTTTCATTCAGGACGCCGTTGGCAGTTGTATCGGTGAGTTCGGTGTCACTCTCAAGTGAGAACATTTCACAAGAAAGAGGTGAGCTCGCTTACTGTATATTTTTTATTCTTTTAAATTTTGTGTATTTTCTTTTGTCTCTTTAGATATAAATGAGTGTGTGGCCCATAGCAGCCCATGCCTGCCTGGCCATACTTGCATCAACACGGTGGGCTCCTACACCTGTCGCAAGAACACAGTCACCTGTGGACGAGGCTATCATCTGACTGAGGACGGCACACGTTGTGAAGGTAGATACTGTCACAGTTAGTGTATTTGCTGTGTGGAAAGTGACGAGGTTTGTGTTTTCTTTTGGTATTTTTTTTTTTGCTATAAAAAAATCATTGTATCTCACCTTAATTTCCTATTTTAAACTAATTTTTAATGTCATTCCCCTTCATCTGTCTCTCTTCCACTGGCTCTCCTCTCTTCTTATAGATGTAGATGAGTGTCGTACAGGTAATGTGTGTAGTGGTCATGGCTGTGTGAACCTCATAGGGACATACCGCTGTGAGTGCAGAAGTGGCTTCGTCTTCAACAGCATCACCAAAAAGTGTGAAGGTACTATATGTGCTTTTTATTTCTGTATTATAATAATGTGTTCTATATCTATATAATTTTAATCTAACTTAACATTTTTTACTGTAAATCTCTAACTCATAACCTGTCCTCTGTGTTCTTTAGATATCAATGAGTGCAGGCATTATCCTGGACGACTCTGCGCCCACAAGTGTGAGAATACAGAGGGGTCCTACCAGTGCAGCTGCACAATTGGCTTCAGGCTGTCCCATGATGGCAGAAACTGTGATGGTAAACTGAATTATTTCATTAAGACATTATTTATACCTGAGGTTCCAGTTACATGATCCATCATTTTGCTAAGAATATTATTCCAATGTGTGATATGCTCCAAGTAAATAATCTGACTTCCAGTCACAGGCTTCATAGATATTGGTTTCTTACTCAGGATAGAGAAGTCAGCAATTGGGCAAAGAGTAGTTTTCTTGCAGCAAAAAGTGAAGCCTTTTAGAAGTAAAAAATTCTTCCATGCGATAATGAAGAACAAATTTTAAGTTGTGAAGAAAAATACTTTACTTTTGCCTGTTTGCTGACAGATGTGAATGAGTGTGAGGCCAACCCTTGTAGTCAGGAGTGCGCAAATGTCTACGGCTCCTACCAGTGCTACTGCCGCCGTGGTTACCAGCTGAGCGACATTGATGGGATAACATGTGAAGGTACCGTTGATCTTTACGATGCTTTGGTGGTGGGATACTAGTCCACGATACAGCCACAACCATTATTATGGCTGAAATCGGAAGCTTTAATATGCAATAAGTTTCCATAAGCTCATTAACTCAGGCATCTCACGTCTATAATACCCAACCAGCCCTTTTCCTCTCCTCCTCTCAGATATCGATGAGTGTGCTCTGCCTGCTGGAGGTCGCGTGTGCTCCTATCGCTGCTCCAACACACCAGGGAGTTTCTACTGCACCTGCCCTCCCACTGGCTACACCCTCGGCCCCAATGGACGCACATGTCAAGGTCAGCAGATAAACTTTGACCTCCACAGATTTCACACGTGATTGGTTCTCATACATATGGGCATCTCAGGATCGCACTATTTAGGGTAGAATATTCATTTAGATTTTTATGATGTTTTTTGAAAAAGGGCAGAGAGTAATATTAAGATGTTCGGTGAGGAGGCAGATATATGATAAAACATAGGTATGGTCCTTTGTCAGAGCTTTTCCACGCATCCCCATATTTGTAAAAACTAGACAATAAATACCTGCTTTGTTAATTTTATCAAATGTCTAACCTTTTTTTTCTCCTGTTTTTTTAGACATTGACGAATGTGCTGCAGGGAGTCATACCTGTTCTGTCTCCGAGAGCTGCTACAACATCCAGGGAGGATTTCGCTGCCTGTCCTTCGAATGCCCTCCAAACTTCCAGCGAGCAACACAGGGGTGAGGGCTGATGGCTTCTCGGTCATGTTGAGCTGTTGAAATGAAAAGGTTGATTGCCCTGAGCTATGCCCGATACATCTTACCCGTTGGTAGTTTAGAATTAAGACTCCATCCTGTCATCATCTTTCTCATTTTACACTTCTTTGATTTGACTCACATTTCCTGTGACATGCATTTGTTTGATTTTGGCCCGCTGGTGACACTTGCCGGCAACTTCTGGTCACGAACTTCTATTTCCCATTCCCTCTTTCTGCCCTTTCCCTCCTTTAGCATCTCTTTCTACCCACCAATTCAGTAATTTCTGCCCTCCATCCAATGAGCCCTCCTTTCATTTTGTCCCTTTCAGCCGTTGTGAGCGCGTAACTTGCGAGTTCATGCGGGATCCTGCGTCGTGTTTTGCACTTCCGCTGAGAATCTCCTTCTACAACGTCAGCTTCCCCACCAACACACCCGTCCCTGCTGATATTTTCCGGATGGGACCGTCCAATTCTGTTCCAGGAGACCAGATGCTGTTGAACATAGTGTCCGGAGATGAGGAGGGATACTTCTTCGTGCAGCAGCAGGCCCATGGAGGAGTGATCACATTACGCCAGGCCTTGATTGAGCCCCGGGACTTCTTTCTGACCGTGGAGATGAGGCTGATTCGTTATGGAACAGCGCATCTGTACTTGGCCAAAATTGCTGTGTTTGTCACACATGAGCAGCCCTTCCGACCCTTGACAACCTTGCTACATAGGAAGTCTTTGTCAAATTTAAAGGAAACCTCTTGAGTTTTACGAGTTTTTTCCTGTTCACCATGGATAAATAGTTTTCATTTTCATCCATCCTTTTCTTTATACCGGGGTCAAAAGTCCAGCTTTTTCATCCACCCTTCATGCAGTTAATAAGCAACAAATCTACAATTCTTTTTGACTAACGAAGATATTCTTAATATGCTTAAACATGATGCTACAGAAATCTGTTATAGTGAATTTGTGTGATTTATTTAAAAGTTAGTTCATTTCATCACCAAATAACTGGTTTCTCTTTTTCTCAGCATCCATTTGTTACATTTCCTATTTTTCATATTCCACCTCATCATTATTTTGTACTGGATGGTGGCGTTGAAATTGTATGTCATTAACTGCTATTATACTCTTGATGTAAATTTTCCTATAAAAGAGTACTTTGACTTACTCATTATTTACTCAGGACTTACTCAACTTTAACTGAGCTTTTTGAACTAACTATATTGATGCCTTTTTGTTATTTACTCTAGGATATGATGTAGCAATAGGTATTAGGAATTAGGACATTTTACTTACCACTAGATGGGGCTCATTAGATGCTGACAATCTCTACAACACTGTCAATATTGTTCATGTGCATTAATGATTGATGGCAGCTAACTCTACCTCATGTTCCTGCGGCAGCTTCCCTTTATTTGTACTTTCTATGTATTTGGAATTAAAAAGTGACAGATAATAAATGGCTTTTCACTCTTTAATATCTGAGCCCGTATAAACACACCGGCAATGGTTTCTGCCACTACTCTCGTGCTTCCTCCGCCGTGGTCATTTTTGATGTAGAAAACCAATTTTTCCAATGATCCGTTCCAAGCGGCCTCACCATAGGATCAAACAAGCCTTGCCTCAGCTGACAGCAAGAAAAATAAGCGTGGCACTTATTTATGGGCACCTGGGGCCCAGCCAGCATTGGGGCTCAATTAGTGGTGGAGTGGCATTACAGCTCATATGATGGATGTTGCTCTCAGTGTTGGTATTGGGTGGTTATCAGTTAATTGGCCAGTAGCTCTTTTGGTCAGCTGAATAGATGCAACCAGACAAATTTTCTGCTTTTCCACTTTCCCCCTGGTGGTTTTCGGTGCATATAGAGCTGATTGAAAATGCAAAGGCATGATATATGTGACTGTAATTCTCCAGGATTCTTGGATTATATAACCTCCTAATGTCCAAAATTAAAATTCAATTGTTTTATACATGTCAAAATAGTGAAATGCTATATTATAATTATATGAGGATCCCAATCTTTTTCCTATTATTTGGAAAGACACTTAATACAGTCATTTGGAAATGCATTTCTGCTGATTTGATTTTATTCATTCTTCCAGAATGTGAATATGAAGTCACTGGACCAAATCAAATGACATTCTTTCTTACATATCCTCTGCTGGTTTTAAACCAGCTTGTTTCCCCTTGGTGACATTTCACTGGTGTGGAATACCACACAATCATCTCTGTGGTTTTTGCCTGTGGTTTTTAGCGAACAACTTGGACTCACCTGCTTGCTGCTAATTACATGGCTCTGCTCTTGCTTCAGTTTTTGAGGTTGTATTTGAAAGCGCTACTGTCCTCACATTGGGGAACCCTCACAAATACAATTCCAGGGCTTTGGAATCAGGGTTTGGCTTCTATTTAAGGCACTCGTCGCTTGGTTAACCATAGAGGTCTATGGGGCTATTCAGGTGTTGCCAGGTTTTTCTTGCTCAACTCAACTGCAGAATTTTGGTCAAACGTTTTTCTTACAATACTGCTGTATAGTGTATCCTCTTCCCTTGGCACATGTCATAAATCCTGTTTCTCTGAAACCTTACATACTTCCACTCTCTTTTTCCCGGCTCTCTTTCCCTCGCAGATCCAGACAAGATGCTTCAGCCAGTGTGCGTTTTATTAAGGCCTGTCAACCTAATGACAGAGGCTGTGATCTGGACCCTGTCCAACTCATCACCCACACTGTCTTATCTCTACCTACCTTCAGAGACTTCAGTAAACATGAAGGTACGGCGAAGTGGAATTAAATTAAATTCTTAGGAACAGCTTTATGATGTCTTTGTTTCATGAACATTTACAGTTATGATGCCAGTACGAACTTGTTCTAATATTCTGTATCATATTTAAGTCAGTAGCTTGTAATAGAAAATTCTTAAATTATTTGCAGCACCATTGAAATAAAACTTTCCATCTACCAAGCTGCCACAGCACAATAAGGTTCAAATATGGATTTCAACCGACAGAACAATTATTAAATCATAGCATTAATATTTGATTTAAAGAACTGAATGCACTATGTTTTTGCTTCTATCAGAATAACTTTAAACCATTTTGCCTTACAGATATAGTTTTCCTGCAGACAGTTGTGCCGGCCAACCCTGCTCCTCTCACTGGTGCAACTGATGTTATCTTTGAAATCGTGGCTGCAGACGAACAGCACAGTTTTGACGTTGTGAAGCGCTCCCACCAGGGCATGATTATGGGTAAGAGGAGAGAGTATCACTTGCAACCAGCCAGTCAAATCCTTTATCAGATATCTTACTATATAGTATATGCTAACATTTCATTTACTGATTGACTTGTCACTAATCCCAATCTATGTCCTCTCTCAGGTGTTGTTCAGCAGGTGAAACCTATAATTGGCCCCAAGGATCTTGTATTAGAGGTGGCTATGGATTATGTTAGGTCAGGAGTCATTTCCCATCGCAATGTAGTCATCATTCACATCTTTATCTCTGAGTTCTTGTTCTGAGCTGAGAAGGGATTGAAATTCATTTACATTGGCAGTTTTCTACCCATTCAGACGAAGCAACAAAACAGACAGATTTCTCACTCGATAACTCTAACCCAGATGTGTTGAATGGTACATGCCTTTTTACAAGAGTGGAATTAAATAAAATCATAGATCAGCAGGGTAATGGCCAGCTGTCATCTCCCTAACCAACTTCTTCTGTGTTTGATTTGAATTCAGAATTTGTTTTCACTAAGTGCCACTATGATAGACGGTTGGTTAACCTGTGGGACTGTTTGATGTTTGCTCCATTTATCTGTTTTCACAGACCAGATGTAACATTCTTCATCTGATAATAAAGTGATTCATCAATGGACCTATTTTCAACATGGACTGTGTTTTGTACCAACAGGCTGCATTTCCATCTGGGAATGATAAAGACTCAGTGCAGTTATTTGTTTTCATGTTTTCTACTGAACAGAGCTACCACTGTAGAATCAACCAGCCGTCTTCTAGTTAGCATAACTGAGGTTTCCAAAATAACTAAAATCTGATAGGATGTCCTGTTTTTCCTGTAACTCAACCCTTCAGATTCCCCATCATACCATACCACTTCCAGTTTGTGAGGATATTTCCAGTTATTCCACTCCAAGAATGAATAATGGGATTCCTATACTGAGAATGTCTGGTTTTTGGAATACATCATCTTAAAGCTGACAAATTGCTTGAGGTCGATGCCTCTTACCATCCATAATCCCCACTCTTCCACATCGATCTGCCTTCACCACTGCCGCACTGTGCTTGGCCAGCAAAAACATAGGGGACAACCTTAAGGAGGAAAATCCTGTAATCTAAAATTCCCCACTCTAAATGGAAATCCCAAAGGTTTGTCCTGCGACTTTTGTTGTTGTAGCTGCATCAATTGTCCCACAAAATTGTCTAGGGCTCAGTGAAATGATCTTCAAGCCTTGTAAATATTGCTTTAGGTGAATTGATTTAAGTTGTGGGTTTAGCTGCAACTTATAGCCTGTGCAAAAACTTCCATCTCTGAAATGATATGGTGTAATATTGTGGGGCGTGTCTAAATATAGCATGAGCAATGAGGGATGTACTTCAGGTTTTATGATGTGCTGGTAATGGATGCATGTTTTCTTTTACTGTATCCTATGCGATAAGTTTAGGAATATGTGATACATAATTTAATTACATGTTCAATGCATTATATTTTGTTTTATGCATCTTATGAAGTCTGTGTGTGTGTTATCTTCATTTGGCTGCAAGACAAAATTAAACTGCAGTTGTCCGTCACAATAAAAGGCATTACAGTTTAGCTAAATTTGATAATTGATTGAACCAATTCATGGATAAATTGCAATAACCTGGTAAGTGTTTTTGTATAAGAAAATTAAGCAAGAAGCATCTTCTTTAATTAGTATCTTTTAGAGACACCCCAAAATCCCCTTTACTGATTTTATTTTTCCAGCTTTGTGCCTTCACTTCATGTTCCATGTTCCACATGGGTTTGAGTTTGATCAAATATTGGAGCTTTTCCGTATGATTATAACAGAGATAAGACGAGAACCGGGTAGGATCCAAAACCCGCATCTTCCAAGAGGCTGCGTGAAAACGGCGACGTACGCCGCGGCTCCGCCCTCGCCCCGGATTCAGCCAATAGGATCTCGGGGAATTCATCCGGACGTCCCGCCCACACGGAAACATGGCGGCGCTCACAGGCGGCGGTTCCGACATCTCGGCGTCCATCGTTGGCATTTTGGATGGAAAACACTGCGCCGAGCACCTGCAGGTCTTGAAAACATTCACGGCCGCGTTGCGGGACAGGGAATACAGGTGCGGACGGAGCCATTTACCGCACTTTCAAACGGAAAATGTGTGTTAAAGCCGGCGTTAGCTCGTCTAGCCTGAAGTCCAGCCATCCGCTGCGCACTGATAAATATCGCGTCCAAGCCGAGCGATCCGTTGTCTACTGTTATTTAGGCCAATTCAAATCCGTTACTGCCTTAATAAAAGGTAGGTTTTGAAATGTATTCAGCGATATGACTCGCGGTTTAACCCTAAATGTAACGAGGCTCTCCAGCTGCAAAATGACAATGACGATGGATATTTACACATACATCTTTCACAGCAGACATTTTGAATTTTCACAGCAGCAGAAGCACAGGTGGAGCTATTATTATTAAAGATACCATCGTCCCAAAAATTACTGAGTCTCAAAGCAGTATTATATATAAGTATATAAGTGTTATTAGCTACACCTGTGTCTTCTTTCAAAAGGGCCTCTCCAGCTTTAGTTTCACTCCTCTTTTCCTCCCTATCCAGTTTGGGAACCACTGCAATGAATTAAAATTGCTGCCACCCTTTTCTTTGTTGGTAAACGTTGTGATCTCAGAGATGCTGTGGAGGAGCAGGTGTTCTCCCATCTCCTGAAAGTCCTTACCGGGCTCTCCGATGAGCTGCAAGCCGCCAGCGGGGAGGACCCAGACCTGCAGTCTTTCGCCCTGCAGCTACAGTTGATTGCCGAGTGCTTCAGGGCCCAGAGGAACTCCTGCGTCCAGAGCATACGCAACCAGAGCCTCCTCAGGTGATTCCAGATACAGTGCATTGTTACTGAGACAATGGGAAAGAATAAGAAAATGCCAGGGTGGTCTTCAGGTACAAACATTCTTAGTTAAATAGTTGTCATGATCTGTTTGACCATTTAATTTGAATGGTCTCAGAAATTACATAGTTTTTCCACATGTCCCTGACAGTCCCATTGCTTTGCTATTGTGTTAAAATGCTCATATTATTATGTCCAACTGTCTTTGAACTTCCTTATCAAAAGAAAGGAGCAAAGGAACAACTACACATATAGTGAGCACAAAATAATCTAACTTTCTTTTTCATCTAGGGACCTTGGTTTCATTGGTGTATCCCTTAAACTCCTGAGCTTCCTTCAGACCAAAAATGCAAAGAACAGAGATGGCATATTTGAACGTAAGTCCTAAGATGTGTGATTGTTCATTCATAAAATCAGATGAGCTTCAGATTGAACATTTTTAATAACTTTTTTTTTTAATTTAAATTATACCATGTCATTCAGCTCTACGTTGTGGGATCCAATTCCTTGGTAACATAGCTGTGGGAAACCAAATATGTAAAGATGACATTTGGCATCGGAGTTTCCCAAATCTTCTCCTGTAAGTTGTATGTCACACACCCGCGGTTATGTTTGTCTATCAGTAAACTGCACTAAGAACCTACTTCAGAAATAAAGATTGTTAAATCATTATGTTTTAAACTATGCTTGTTACAATGAACAGGCAGATGCTCAGTGCTGAGGATGAGAAGACGGTGAACTACACCTCTATGGTACTCCATACATGTCTGGATGGAGCCAAAGTGGAAGAACTTTCTAAGCCACAGAACATCCAGCTGGCGCTCAAGGTGATGGAGCTCTGTAGGACTCAACCTGACCTGGACTGGACGTACGTCTGTGTGTGTTATTGCGATTAGTTTATGTGTAAAGAGTTGAATATATTCTACAACCTAATTTTAGTAATGGTTTAAAATTAGTATTTCTGAATCTACAGGGTTATCATCGCAACCCAGCATTTTCTCAAGTCTTCAGTTCTGGTGGAGAGCATGTACTCAGAGATGTCTCACCATGAAAGGTACTTTTTTTGTTTTAGTGACCGACAGATGCCCAAAGATGAATAAGATGTCACGGTAGACCTATATCTCCCACAAAAACAGTGCTGATGAAGACGGTCTTATTAAATCTCCATTAAAAGACTCCTGGGTCCATACCAGGGATAGAGTTTCTCATGCAGCAGAAAATCCATTGATGTACCCAGAAAAATTAACTACCTGTCACAGAATACTATCAAGTTAAGATGGAAAAAGCTGATGTTTTATTACTAAAATGAACTCTAGATGTGTCTTAGGGATTTTTGTTTTTCAGAGTGACTCTGCTAGAGCTGCTCTTTGCCCAGCTAAGAGAGGGGGACTCGGAGGATTGTGGCATCCCGCCCAGCGTGGCTCGTTTTCTTGCTAGTTCCTTCCAGGAAGGTTGTGGGGCTGTGCTGACACTTGCCACGGATTCTGCTTCCAGTGAAGAGGTACAGATAGACAGAAACCACATCCACGGATTTTGATTTTAAAGTATGTGAAACTTTTGACAAACCTTTTTTCAGTTTTATTTTTGAAAGTACGCATTCTCATTAAAAAAAAAGATGGGGAACAGACTAAGACTAGAACTGCCAAAGAACAAGTTTTTCCCACCATATCCTTATGTCACATCCTTTCTTTGAGTGATTGACACCTGATGTTTGTAATGCCCTGTAGGTCCTGCAGGGGGCGCTGACAGTGATCAGTCTGCTGGAAGTTCTGTGTGAGATGACCTCAGACCACAGGCAGTTCATGTTCCTACAGGACCACCCTCACCTTCTAGTGTCCACTGTTGGTAAATGAAAACTCAAACAACCCCTCTTGCCGGGTCCCCAACTGCGGTCTGTGGGTGAGATTTGGCTGTGTTTGCTGTATTATGTCTGCTATGCGCCACAGGCACTGTTTGACATGGTGCTGTGAAAGATCCAGATTCCCATCAAATCACCCACAGAAAAAAAATGAAATTCCTGCACACAACCCTTTCTCCATCTTGACAGTTAATAAGAGGGGGGGGGGACATTCAAATACAGAAGTCTGACAGAAATCCCTGACAGCTTGGACAACTTGTCTAAAGTAAATTTATCCAGATATCAAATCCCTTCACAAACGGAGTAATTATCTTAATGGTCTAAATTAAAGATTGGAGTAAATTAATTGTCTTGTTTTCTCATTTTCTCATTTTTTCTGCTTTTCACCCTTTTACATTCTCCCTGCAGAGCTCCTGGAGCAGGTGCATGCCATTGGGAAAGCCAGTAAAAATATTTTCAGCGCTACTCAGAACTTCTCCTCCATCAGTGGAGATGGAGACTCCAACTGTCCTGTAATCAGCTTCAAGGCTCACCTCATCCGGCTGATAGGAAACCTCTGTCACAGCAATACTAACAACCAGGAGAAGGTTAGGAATGAATGAATGGATGGATGGATGAAAAGAGATTGATTTTTAACATTAAAGGTGCAACTAAAGAGTGAATAGTTGAATTAATATGCTTAAAGTTAAAGACATTGGACATAACCCACATAGCCCAAATTAGTGAAAATGTTTTACAGTCCTGATTGAAATAATTGGTACCCCTAAATTTTAAGTACAGAATTTAGAATATCTTAAACAAATGCAAACTAACCATTTTTTTAAACAAAATATTTGAATAAAATGTCCAAGGTTACTGAAAAAAAGAAACAGAACAGATATTGCAGATTAGTGAAATAAAATTTACATCAGACACAATTATTTGCCCACTTTGTAATATTTGGCAGCAGAACCTTTGGCAACAATGACAGCCTCTTAACGTTTCTTGTAGCTCTCTAGAAGCTCCCTGCACCTGTCTAATGGTAGTTTTTTGCCACTCTTCCAAAACCTAGTTTTGTGACACTGGGGTGGTACCCAGTGGCATTTTAGAGGGTTCAGATTTTGCTCTAAAACATCTTTGTAATCTTCTGATCTCACCATTCCTTTGACGCATTTAATGCCAATACCATTCAAAACATCCCCACAGCATGATAGAACCTCCATGTTTTACTGTAGGAAGGGTGTTCCCTTCCTAATTGGCTTCATTTCATCGCCTATAAACAAACTGAAACTGCATTCCCAAAGAGTTTTACTTTGGTTTCATCTGTCTGTAGAACACTGTCTCAGAAAGACTGTGGCTTATCAGTGAAAGTTTTTGCAAACGTTAGTCTTGCCTTTTTGTGCCTTTCTTTTAATAGTGGTGTCCTCATTGCACTCCATCCATGGAACCCATTTGTGTTAGTGTTTATCGTATAGTACAGCGACGGACCACCACTCCAGACAGCTCCAGAACAGCCTGAATCTCTTTAGAAGTCTCTGATGCGGGGTTTCCCAAAATGAGGATCAATTTTTGTTGACTTTTCATTGAGTCCTTAACCACAAATACCTGGAAATGAAATAACAGTTTTATGAATTTGAAACTTCTTGGTAACTTTACAAACTGTTTAAAATAGGCCCCTTTTTTTGCTTAATTGAATATCTTGTGATGGCCATATATCAGTATTCTGTTAACAGTTTATACAGTTTCAGCCTTAATACACATTAAGTTTTTGGACAGTGACACAGTTTTTGAAATTTTTGCCTCTGTGCACCACCTAAATGGAAACAAATGAATCAGGATGTGATTTATGTCTAGATTTTTAGCTTTAATTTAGGGGGGGTTTACGAAAATATCACATCGACCATGTAGGAATTATAGCCAGTCTTTACATTGTCTCCTTTTCAGAGACTCAAAAATAAATGGACAGTTCAGGTATGGCCTTTTCCCTAATTATTTCATAACAAATGAAGCAGATCAATGGGCTGAAGTTGGATCCAAGTGTTGAATTTGCATTTGGTAGCTGTTCATGGGAACTCTCAACGTTCGATCCAAAGAGGTGTTGAGAGGTCATCATTAGGCTGAAAAAACAAAAACAACTGACAGATCTGACAGATGGCAGAAACTTTAGGAGTGACAGAATCTACATTTTGGTTCATTCTTAAAAAAGAAGGAATGCACTGGTTAGGTCATCAACATAAGAAGGCCTGAAGAGCACAGAAGATACCTAGAGTGGATGATAGGAGAAATATGTCCTCTGTGAAGAAAAGCCCTTCCAGCATCTAGCAACATCAGGCACACTTGAGGATGTTGGCATATCCTTGTAAAAGTCTGTAATCAAGACATGCTTTCTTGAATGTAAATACAGTTTACCACGAGGTGCAAACCACTGATAGCATTGAAGAACAGAAAGGCCAGATTAGACTTTGCCAGAAAAGATCAAAAAAAAAAAATGTGCCCAGTTCTGGAACAAGATTCTTTGTACAGATAGAAGTACCAGGATGAATTCTGAAGTGGATTGTGCTCTACTATCTGCTCAGATTCAGCCAAATGCTGCAAAACTGACTGGATGGTGCTTCACAGCACAGATGAAAAATGACTGAATTAGCATCTTTAGCGTGCAGGTTCTAGAAATGGGCTGTTGTGTCAAAACACATGATCTCCTGAGGACTTAGAATAACCGAGGAGTGCAAATTAGTGTAACATCTAATGGGGCATGAGGCTGTGTGTTCCTCCCTCTGACTGCAAGTTTATGAGTTCTTTCAACACAACAGCTTGGTTTTGCAAAATGTGAAACATTCCCTCCCTCATGATTTTATCTGTTTGTCTCCGTCACCATCTGTCAGCATCTCACAATTAATTTAAAAATCAGATTAATAAAGTTAATGGGGAGGAGTTGGCCTCTATCTATGGCACGTTATACACTCAGTCCTACTTAATAGAAACAGATTTGTGGAATGCTTGTGGGATGGCCACCCTCAGTTGCCCTCTGTATAAAATTTATGGATGCTGATCTGTGGTCTGTCAGTGGTCAGAAATCACCCCATATGTGCTTTCACTAAGATCTCTTCCAGTAAACCAAATGTCATTCTCTTCACCTTTGGGAGAGATTGTAATTTAAGAAGTGCATGCACAGCACTGAACTGCATGTACTGGACTGAAGTCATGGTCCAGTCGCTTGTTATTCATCTCTTTATGGGTTTGGACATAAAGTTAGCAACTTCAGACAATCATTTTCAAAGTGGAAAATACAGATCTGGGTGCTTGAGCTAGTTGGTGACTTTGTTTCTTTGACAACTTTCTGAAATCCAGCCATTGCTGTTTTGGAGCTCCTAACAGGATATTTTAAGGGTGACCACAACGTCAGGGGAAGGAAAACGGCAAGCAAAGACAATAATTAGCCTTGTAGAGTCAGACAAATGATACAGAACAGGTCAACCAGTTGTGACCATCACAGACTATCCCACAACCATATTGCTGCTTTTGCATGGATGTGAGGCCCTGCTTAGGACAGGGACACTTGGGTTGAATACATTTCTTTCCTTAATTCATTTGTACTTAGTTTGTGTTCTTTTTAAACAGTGATTTCTGACTGGACTGCACTGCTTGACCAAATCCTACATTTTACTGAAATTGTGTATGTATGTATGTATATATATGTATGTATGTATATGTATGTATGTATGTGTATAGGTATAGGTGTGTGTGTGTGTGTTTGTGTGTGTGTGTGTGTGTATATACACATACACAAAATTTTTAATTTTTTGGCCTCTATGACACATTATAGACTCAGTCCTAGTTGATAGAAACAGATACCTAGATAGATTTTTTTTCACATTAGACATTAGACTTTCATATTGAATAGCTAAACATATTTCTATTAATCTTACTCCCATCGTTTGCTTTGAAAGTGCTATGGGAGACTAACAACAGCAAAACTTAAATTTTGTTTTGTTAGATGTAATTCAAGTCATATATTGTCCCCAGGCTATTGTGATAAAACAATCAATAGAGAATGGCCTGACTATTTGGTTTGATTTTGAGAGAGAGAGAGAGAGAGAGAGAGAATGCATATGTATATAAATGTGCATACATATAAGTATGTAAAGTATTTTACACATACATACAATTAAACACAAAAAAAGTCAGCAAATGCCATTCAGAAATCAAAATTTGATTCATGTATACCAGATGGTTCCTTGACATCTCATTTAATTTGTTTTCCTCAGGTGAGAGAACTGGAAGGCATCCCCCTCATCTTGGACAACTGCAACATAGACAGCAACAACCCATGTATCCTTTCTCTGATCTGGTAAAACCAACAAATCTTTAAATTCCATATTTTTTCCAAACCCAATTCCTGACAGAACAGACATAAGGTACATAAGTATTTGGACAGTGACACAGTTTTTGTAGTTTTGCCTCTGTACACCACCAGGGGTTTGAAACAAAAGCATCAAGGTGCATTGTGGTGTACACTTTCAGCTTTATTTCAAGGGATTTAAGAAGAACGTTGCTTAACCGTTTAGGAATTACAGCCATTTTTATACATAGTCCCTCATTTTCAGAGACTCGAAAATAATTTGAAAAATTAACATAATTATAAGGGTTATTTGTGATAAAAGGATGAAAATCCTTTCCTGCAGCCACCTTCAGTTGCTACTTGTTTGTGGGTTCTTCTGCCCTTAGTTTAGTATTTGAAAGCCTCCTCATTGGGTCTGGTGACTGTCTTGGCAATTGAAGAATACCAAATTTTTTTTTGCCTTGAAGGTCTTGGGTTACTCTTGCAGTAATTTTTTGGTGATTATCCATCTGTGCTGTGAAGCACCATCCTTTCATTTTGTTTGCAGTATCTGGCTGAATATGAGCAGATAGTAGAGCCCATTATACTTCAGTCATACTTCAGAATTCATCCTGCTAGTTCTATCAGCAGTAACATCATCAATAAACTCCAGTGACCCAGTTCCACTGGCAGCCATACATGTTCACACCCTTACACAGCATCCACCTTGTCTAACAGATGATGTCGTGGCTTTGGATCTTGAGCCATTCCTTTCCTTCTCATACCCTTCCCATCATTCTGGCACAAGTTAATCTTGGTTTCATCTGGACAGGCTTTTTTAGATATTTTCTGGCAAAGTCTAATCCGACCTATTCTGTTCTCAAGTGTTAGCAGGGCTCTCTGTATTTACATATCGTGAAGGTTTCTCTTGATTGTAGACTTTGAAAATGATACGCCAACTTCCTTCACAGTGTTCTGGATATGGCTGGATGTTTTGAAAGTTTTTTTTCTTCGTCATGGAAGGAATTCTCTGACCATCCATTTTAGTTTTCTTCTGTGTTCTTCATGGCCTTTTTGTGTTGCTGAGCTCACCAGTGTAATCTTTTTTATTTATTTATTTTCTCAATGTACCAAATTGTTGATTTGGCCACTCCTAAAGTTTCTGCCATCTGTCTGATACGCTGTTTTGATTATCAGTCTAATGTCTCTTTGGACTGCTTCATTTGTTATGAAATAATGAGGGAACAGGCCACACCTGGGAACAGGCCACACCTGGCCATGAATCAGATTGTCAGTCAACTGTCTAATTACATTTGAACTTCTGAAAATGAGGGACTATGTAAGAAATGGTTGTAATTCCTAAATGGTTAATGGGATATTTCTATGAAACCCCTTGAGTTAAAGCTGAAAATCTACACTTCAGTCTCATCTTGATAGCTTTGTTTAAAGTCCATTGTAAGCATGACTAATTGTGTCACTGTCCAAATGCTTATGGATCTAACTATGTCTAGAAGTAATTTTAATGATTGACACTTTTTCTGGCACTGGTTGGTGAGTATGCAACCAAAAACAACTGCTGCATCAAACTAAGATGTGTTGCAATTTGAACAGAGCCTTGGTCAGTACCTTTCAGTTCATCTTTGCCTTTGTAAACGGTACTTTTGTTTTGAGAAGCGTTAAAGTTTAGTTTGTTCATCACACTGGAACTGGTGAGCTAATCTAGTTCTAGATAGCACTGATTTAGCAGGTTTATTTTGGAACACCAGAGCAATGTAATGCAATCCAGTATAATAAACCAGCCATAAATTCAGTTTTTTTTGTGAAGTTTTCTGTTTAATGTTAAGTTTTTCTTGACACTGTGTCAGATACATTAATTCAATTCTATGGTAATTAGTTAGACCACAGCTGTGCTTATGTATTAGATTGCATTTTGATATATTTCTAATGTTTTATCAGCCCCTGCTGACATACACAAGGGGAAGGAATATTTTAACACTTCTGAATATGATGCAATCCAATAAAACAACACCACAAACTATGGCCTTGAAAAATTCAACTTGGATTTGTTTGACACATTGACAACAAAAATAGAACCGCATAAGCCTCACAAAGCTATGATTTATTAAAGGACTGTTGTATTGTTTTGCAATGGATTGCATGGTCTACCTTATGCAGTGACAACTCTGTACTGTAAATGAGAGGCTGCTCTTACTGCAACTTGGTACAATCAGCTTACCAGCAGATCCTGATCTTGAACTTGAGGGAGTGTAAGTATTTGGCTTTTAGTGCCCATATTGAGCTTCCACTGCTGAGTTGTTCTTATCCCCAGCCACCACTGGGCATCTTGCCGCCAGTTGGTATTAGTTTGCTAAAGAGAGAGCACTGTGCCAGGCTGTCTTCTAACCATGTCTTCTAGTCTCAGGAAAGACTTTGTCCCCATGCCCCCTCCCGTAGATATTTACACACACACACTACCTACCCCTTTCGCTTTTTTCATGTAGGTGTCAGCATTTATTTCTGTTCAGAGACATTGTCAAACAAAAAAAAAGTTTCTTGGATGTATTTGTCAAACTTGAGAGGGAGGAGCTGAGAATGTTTTCTATTACAAAACTCAACCCATCTGCAAAACTTGATGGTTGAGTTATCTGTATACTCAGAGACATACTGTATGTTGCCTCATTGATAACTGCTCTACCAGTTGTTTTGTTTTAATGTATGCAGTTTTTCATGAGTTTTGATTTTGTAAATGCATCTCATTTTACAGTTGCTTGCACATGCTCATGTCTCGCTCATGCACCTTGCACAATTTTAATGCAAGGTGCATTAAAATTGTTAAAGTGGTAGTGTCTGGTTTTTGGTAATTTCAGCTGATACTGGGACATGACAAATCAAAGTTCCTGGGGTTTTGTTTTTGTTTTTTTTGTTTTTTTGTTTTTTTTTCTTTAAGAGTATGAACTTTAGCTATTACTAGTTAGCTGTTAATACTTTTTAAAATAGCATTTCTTTTTCCAATTGTTTTCTTCACTCTGGCAGCCAACTAATGCCTCAAAATACACATTCAAAAACTACCAGGAAGAACGGTGGCATACCTATTTCCCTTGGACCTAAATTCTGATGTTGCTGACCTTAACTGGATGCCTCTAGTCATCAGCCAGTGGGCCATCTTTGCCATCAGGAACCTCCTAGAGCACAACACGCCGAACCAGCAGCTGGTTGCCAACCTGGAACGCTGTGGCCCGGCTAACTACTCTGCTCTCAGGGAGCTGGGTTTCCTTGTGGAGGAGCGAGATGGAAGCTTGCTGCTCAAACCTATGAGGAAAGACTCTTAAAAACCTTGGAAGAGGAAGACCTTCAACCCATAAACAGGTTTCATGAGAAGTAATTGTTTTGAAGGGAATAAGTACATGTGCATATGCTTGTATGAACATGTACCATTGCTGCGCTACAAGCCTCCTTATTACTACCTAGTACTTAAGCGTCATCCTCTATTTTTTATCAAGGGTATGCGTAACTTCCTTTTACACCACCATTCTGCTAGTATATATGTTCAGATGGGCCATACGGTATTCTTGACATACAAAAGGCCCATAGGGTCCCTACTAAAAAAAAAAAAAAAAAAAGGTCAGGTTCTTGTTCTGTCTTGACCTGAGACTGTGAAATGAAGAGTCCGAGCCGGGCGAGCGCATGCTGGTATCTTTTGGCAAGGCTGGTGCTTTGTAGTCTAATCCAAAGACAAAGAGCACTACAGTGTCTGGGCTTTTCGCTTTTCACTGACACTGTAGTTAGCAGCAGGGGTTGGGATTTATTTCCAGGCCCATAGTGACTTCTGCAGTAACTGTGAAACAGAATGACCAAAACATGATGTAATCAACCCCCTCACTGCCCTATCTAATTAAAATGGTGGTGTATTTGCCTAAAGGAAAAGACCTTTTTTTTTCTCTTTCAAATGCTTAAAATACCTCCTAATCTAAAGTAACACATTATTATAAGAACATCTAAGTGCAAAAGGCAGAACTAAAACAAATAAACTATGCATGTTTTGTAAATAAAAAAAGAATGCCCAGTATATGATGAGCTTGTCACTGTATTTCTGCTTGCATTTGCAATGCTTCATGTATTATGCTTATAACAATGAGTTTTTTACTCAGTTTAAGAATTTGAAGTTCTTATTTTTCATCCTCCCATTCTTAATCCTCTGTCTATCCCATTGCTCAGTCTTTTAGATAAAATAAGGCATGAGGGCTTATAGCGTGCATCATCGATTATCAACCATCTTTAAACTCACAAAACTGACTTGCACTGTATAGACTTTTTTTTTTTAAAGACTTCCTATTAAGCTCTAGGTGTGTGTGTGTGTGTCTGTCTCTGTCTTCTATTGATCAGTGAATCGGATTCAGTCGTCGATGGAGGAGAGCGTACTGAAAGTGTGCATCCACAGAGTGAGTGCATGAATGAATGAATGAGTGAGTGAATCAGACTAGAAGCGTTAGTTTGCAGAATGACATCCCTCCCTGCTCCTGTTGCTAGATAAGCTGAACGGTCCTGACACCTCAACAATGCAGCGCTTTACTGACCTGCCCACACCCTGCTCCACCCTGTTTGCTCTGCCTCAGATTTTTAATGACAAAATGTATTGAAACAATCGGCAGGACTCTCCCCTCAATCCGCCGGCATAGTGAAGGGAGCTTATGTGGTTCCGGTCTCCAGGATTTCAGACAGCTAACAAAACAGCTGTTACTTGCGCTCGACTGGCTGGCTGCAATGCTTTTCAGCCCCACAGGAAAGAGGCTGTGCGAGTCAACCGGGCTGAATGAGAAGGCACAGCCACAGTCGTCTATTCACCTCCTAACACATTAGTACCACATCAGTCAAGGCCAGAAGTTCTTGTGTTTCCTATATCAGCATTTTTTTTTTTTCTGTAGGCCTCTATATTGTATTTGTGCCTTCTGGTTTGATACATATATACCCAAAACAGAAACACTTTCGGGGTGTGAAGGACATGCTTCATGTGTCATTCAAATTGTATGTTTACATAATGGCTAATAAAGTATTTTGTGTGGCAAACAGCTTTTTGTTGTGATTTAAATAAGACCAATAAAGACCAGATGTGACAAAACTCCAGAGGCATTAAAAGGATGATGAGATTTTATTGGTAAAAAAAAAAATACAACTGTCCATGTATGTAAGTGATGCAGACTTTATTTTATCCACAGAACAAATAAACTTAAATTAACTGTATTTTAAGTTATAACTATCCTTCCAGGAAGCAGTGTGCTGCTCCTTGTTACTTTAAGCACTATTAAGACAACTGGAAACAGAACTCCTTTATCTACAGCTGTACAATTAGTTTTTTTGCTGAAACCAATGAACTATCTACAACTTCCATGTATTTGCTCAAATGCTTAACAGTGGTTTCCACAAGATTTATTGGACTTTCCAACACTTTGATGAATCATTGTACTGTTAATGAGCTGCTTTGAATTGTGAAGGATCGTATAAAGATGGACAATCTGGGCTACTTCGATAAAACACATGGGAGTATTTACAATTTAGGAACTTTGATCAAAAACATATATTCCCAATAATTTAACTCTCAAATCTGACTACATTGACATCAGAAAACACTGGTAAATAGTGACTTGGTTTTTTCCATCTATAAATGACATAAAGTGCCACGTTCCTCATATAAAAATATACTCTTCAAATTGTTTTGTAAGTTATATAAAGCCTAAATACACATTTCTGAATACATTAAGGATGCTGTCCAAAAATAGCTTGAGGCCTTTGATCCTCTCATACCCCTTCTGTATGGTTAGGGCACATGCCATCCATCCAGGCAGGCCTAAACCGCGCTGGAAGGCCTTGTGTAAGCAGAGGCCACCATGTGGAATCCATGTCTCTGCCGTTCATGGGAATGTTGGATGTATCTGAACCTGACTGCACCTCTATGGAGGTCCACTGAGGCTTACATGTGCTTTCTCAGAAGTCAAGAGCCCTCCAAAAACAAAACAATGAAAGCAGTCAGGATTGCGAATGCTGCTGAAACTGACAAGTTGGATGCTTAAAATAGCATGTAAGTGGTTTTCTGCCTCTTTGGCTCTTGGTGTAACAAAAGAATTGGGCCCTGGGTGGGATATGTCTATGAGAGAGAGGTCAGCGCAGCACTTGACAGCACTGCCCCCCCCCCAAATTATTAACATCCAATTAAAAAAAAAGGAAGAAATGTGACTGAGTGCAAAAGAAAAGGAATTGATATATATCAAAATACCCCACTGACCACTTATAATGGATAAGAAAACAAACAAAAAAACAACGGATTTAGCTATTTACTGGCTGAAATGTGATTCCATGTGACAATAAATCTTACTTGTATCAGTAGCAATTGAATATCATAAAAAGTAATCATTTTAGAGCAACTGAATTTGCCATCCATCCTGTTTTACTTACAGTTTGAAAGTTTTTATATGTTTACATAAATAATCTTGTTTTATTTTCAGTGTTCAAACAGAATACAGTGTGAGCATGCAGTTTAAAGTATTCCACTGCCATCTTTCAATCTTCCTCGGGAGCCGATCTTCGTTCATGGTGGTGTAAAGCACTTTGCTTCCAGTTGGCATTTGACAAAAGTCTTCTCAAGATCCAATGATAGTCCTTGTCGCTTTTTCTCTCATGCATGACATCTGTAAGCTACATTTTTGCAAGATATCGTCTTCAAATATTGCTTCGCATGAGGCAAAAACAGAATGTTGAATCCTTTCACCTGCAACATGCTTTGTATCATATCACAGCGGTACCAGTACACAAGCAAAAATATTTCTGAAGTGTCCATGTCTATTTTTCCCAAGCCTCTCATTCCATTTCTGATCTGTCTTTCTTTCCATTAAGGAATTCCATATAGGATGTCAAAATGTGCAAAATGTTGAATAAATACCTCCAAGTCCTTCACTTCAAATTCCACTTTGTCATATCCCCTTACCTGCGACCTTTGTCCATTCTCCCATCCCCACCCACTGCCCATTTCCTCGTTCCCTACTTGCAGGTGAAAACTTCTGATTTTTCACTGCATGTGTTGCACTTCACAAAGCAGCACCAGTGGAACTTGCAGTTGCACTGCCAGACACGTGTGTAGTGGTGCGTATCGTAACCCCGGCCACAGCACATCACATTACAGCTGTCCGTGTGGGTTGAGGTGCCATTGCACAGTCTTCCTCTTGTCCCCGTGCTTCCCGTTGCTGTGTCCTCCTCACAGTAGTTGGGTGAGCGCTCCAGGTAGACCAGATCTGTGTCCGTGGGCTTTTGGTAGCCCCGGGCCTCTTTAAGACGTAGGAAGGAGGGTTGGCGGAGCCGTGAAGCCCGGACAGGCTCTACTTGGACTGCTTCGCTGTAGCGTTCCTTCAGCAGGTAACCGATCTCTCTGAACTTTGGCAGGGTGATCCAGCAGGTCTTAGTGGTGCAGGAACCAGATACACCGTGGCACTTGCACTCCAGCTTCATCCTCTCCTCTAGGATCTGATCTCACAGACAGCAGAAGTTAGATCAGTATAAAATAAAAGAGATCGTTAAAAACATTCTGTGTAAGAAATGTACAAAATATCATTTTGAATTCATGTGTCCATGGCTTTAATTATTTTAAAAAGTTAATTTTAAGTACATAGCCCTAAAATCTGTGTCTTTTGGTAAGTTGCACTGTCTGAGGGCATTTCAACTTTTAGCACACTGGCCAGTATGCCAACTTCATGTCAAAAACCTAAGGAAAATAACTCATGCCCCAAAACTGTAGTCTCTAATTAATATACATTTCTTCAGACCAAAAAATGGTGTCACAGCCCAAGAAAACTGACCAGACCGGTTGGTCAACCATGCACGTATAGAGTTGCATCGTGATTTGAACCAGATTTATAATTCCACAGATATTTTCAGATGACAAAATTGACAGGTTTCCTCCTTGATGTGGATGTGAAAAAATGTAACCTCATTTTTAAAGTAGATACATTTTGATTACAAGAAAGTGTGGGTTTTGAGTGACTAAGCTCATAATTAAAATATCTTGTAAATTGTTTATCCAGAGCAATATCCCTGTCCCCTAAATGGCTATCACATTCTGGGGGAGTTTGCTCCTGACTTTGATTGGTTCAGTGTGTGCGGTCGTGCAGAAAAGTGGTCTTTGGTGCTTCCACTGGGAAAGGAAGAGAGAGAGACTTGAAATAATATCCTCTATCCTGACCAAATGTGTAGTAATTCAGTGAATGGACTGTAGGACGGTGGCAGAACTCCACATTTGGCAACTCTATTTGCCAAGTCTTACTTTTCTGTCACACTTACACACCCCCATATGCATGAAAACACTCTATTGTACAGGAGTTTCTTTGATCATGTCTGCATGTGTACAGTTGAGAAACATTTACAGTATCTGTTACAAAAATAGAACGAAAAACATTGGTGAATTTTGAGAATCATGAACAATCTTTGCCAATTCATTCCTGACGTTTTCCTCTTGCTACAAAATCTTGCACATATGTACCACGGAGTATGGTGTTGTATGATGTTTTCATCAGTGAACCCCAAAATTAGTTTAGATAGGTATTATTTTATGCATTCGTCCTTAGTGAGGTCAAAGAAATTTTCTGTTTGCATTACCTTTCGCCCGGCCTCATTGTTGTGCAGGTTCATCAGCCGGCGGGCGTTTTTCTTGATCTCTCGTGCGTCCACAAAGCGCCGCGAGAATTCCACTCCGTACTTAACATCGGCCGAACAGCCTCCCCACTTCCAGCCCTCCTCCTGGTCATGGTAGCCTTGCTTCTCACGGTCACAGCCGCACTGGCTCAGGTTGCCTTGGCTACAAGCTGCAGTCACTGCATGGGCAACTCCTGCTGCAGTGATGGCATATGTGAATGCTGCCTCCCTGCTGCCTAAAAAGAATACAGAAGAATCTGTAGTGCTATTTAGCCTGTGCAGGCAGCTGTACAATTTCTTCTTTTCTTGAAACTTAATTCTTTTAGCAAATAGCCTGTGTTATAAACTGGGAATGTAGGGTTTGAAATAAGTGGGCACTGTGGAGGCAGGGGGATTAGATGAAAGATGCCACTAAGTTGCACAATGATAAATGTAGGATCCAACATTTCTGGAGCTTGACACATACTAGTGACTAAAATTCAGGAATTCTCAGATTCTGCTGCATGGATTTTGACCATTCTTTTTTTAAAGACAGTGCACAACCACACAGGTACTTTAACTTATTCTATGTAATTAGTCCTCTGCTCAGGTAGAAGTTATGCTGGAGCTGCATCATTACATCATTAAACTTTATGAACCAATGAGAATGATTAAGATGTAATTTCTCCCATCCAAACCTGCAACAGAACTAATAGATGTCAATCAAGCAGAATCTTTACACACCCACACTGTCCTGAGAGGTATTTTCAGGAAAAATAATTTAACTCTGGGCTTTAGCTTTGGGGGGCCTCAGTAGCCACATGGTTAAGGTGCATTACTTCAATGTTCACGGTTCAATACTGGACGCGGTCTCTTGTTGCATGTCATGCGTCAACAAAGAGTGTTGAGTTTGTGTGGGTGCAGGTGGGGGGGGTGGTTTTTGGGGATGTTGGAACACACTGTTGAGCCTTGTTTGTGTTGTGGACCCAGTTCAGTGAAAACACCATTTCATAAATCATTCAGAGGGCCGCTAAGTCATGGCTGTTGGTGAGAACAGTGGAACCAAGTTTTACAATCATGGGCAGGCCTGGCAGTTGCCTAACAAGCAAGTTGGGCCAGCCACTGTAGCTCAACCAGAGCAAATACCTGTACAATGCAGATATAAGCCTTGGTCATGCTGCCAAGTCTCTGTTTTTTGTTCTGGCAGTGAATAGGATTCAAGAACTCGTTAAAGATGCAATAGGTCAGACAGTGGTCATTTTCTGATAAAACTAATAACTACTAGTGAGTTTAAATTAGTGTAACTAGATAATTAGGCATAATGGCCTAGCTGCTGAGCAGGCCGTGGCATTCAGAACGGACCATTCATCAAGCCAGTGGGGCGGGGGCCCCGTCAACTTGCCTACAAAAAAAAAATCTTTAATTTGAAAAGGAAAATAAAACAGTTGTGAGCCCCCAAACTTACTTGGGTGCAATTCTGAATTGCTGGACTACTCCTTCAAAGACAGATAGCCGCCACCTTTAAGTACAACACTGAATGGGAAAGGAATTGGTTGGTAAAGTTTAATTTCTGCCATTTTTATGATGCATATGTAATTGTAATTATGAACCTGTTATTCATTAGTCTTTTGAATAGAAACCTGAGAACTTTCACTTGAGGATTTTTCAACAGAAGTAAACTTACCATCCTTATAATTATCACTGTCAAGACCAGTAAGAGATTGCAGTACTCTATTTTGAGCGCGTTTGTAATCTCATAATAACTCGCTGATTTTTTTTTTTTTTTCCTTTCTGCCTTGTTTCATATTTCAGATCTGCATCAGTGGTCAGTCGCAGTTAGAATAATAATCAGTGCAGTGAAGAAAACTCAAGTGACATCTACTGGCTGAATAGAAGAGCTTTTTTTTTTTTCAGATTGGCACTTATGGAGTTGCTGTGTCTTAATGTTTTTCATCAATGGAATTTCTCACGCGGCTTAAGTGTCATACTGTGTCTGTCTAAGGCGATCCACATTATTACAGCAAATGATACTGCTGTGTTGCATGTTGAAATAATCTGTGGCCAGGCCTGACTTAGATATGCCCATTTCCAAGCTTTTGTATGTCACCATTTGAACTTCAGGATAAACACATTTTATATTTATGGTGTGGAGGGGGAAGTGAATTTATTGGCACAACAATTGGTAACAGGATATCCTCCCTCTCCAATCAGGATAATACTGGGCCTTGGTTCTTCTCAACAGTCCAGAGTATTAATGCATGGCGTCTCTGGAAGAGGCGATCTAATGGCTCCCTTCCAACCTGACAAACTCACTCGCTGAAACACTTGGGCCTGCGGTTCTCCTGGTCCATAACTCATAACAAACTCTGAAGTCTTCTCTCATCAGGCTAAATCCACGAGCCATTCAGATGTATTGTATGGTGAGCATTTCTCAAGGCATCAGGCGCATGCAATAGCCAAACAGCCATCTCCTCGCACTGTGATTTGTTTTGATTGTACAGCAGTGCATGCAGGGTTCCACTGTTGCCATCCAGCTGCTGGAGCTGACTTCAATTAGTGGTTACCATGAATCTCTCTGGTCTTTCTCAGTCCTTAATGAGTTCACAGGCCTGGCAGGTCAATTAAATGAAGTGGCGGATGGTATGTTAGCGACACAAGAAGGGGTATGGCCCCAGCTTATATTTCCATTTTAAAAACATAAACATAAAATAAAAATTGAAGGGAATGGAAGAATGGGAAGAGGAAAGTGACCAATTTCACTAAGAATCCATGAAGAAGCCTGGAAATCTGATACACTCTACACTGTTAGTTACAAAACTTTAATTAGTTTTTATACACATCTAATAAGATTCAGTCTTAGTGAAAATTCTTTTTTGTAAAACTGTCTTCATGGAGAGGACATAAGGAACAAAGCTGGGCCAAAAGTGTCTCTCAAAGGCTCGTTTACACACCACAAGAGAAAAGAGACATTTCCTCTGACAAAAGAAATAAAGGGATCCAGACGTCTGTCTGCCTGTCTCCCGTGTAGAAGAAAGTGATTGCTCCCAGAGCTGCTAGATTAAACATGAATCCAAACCCACAGCAAGACCGCAACAAAACATTTCGGACTGAAATACAATTTATATAAGAGGTTCACATTAGGAGGAAACAGGCTTCTGTGAGAAATAAAACAGCAAAGAATGTTGCCCTAAAACCAGGGAGATGTGTTAGTTTCTGCGTTTACAGATCGTAGTTATAAATGCTCTCAGAAGATGGCACACCCAGATAGGCCTTAGACCATGCTTCATAAGGAAGTCTTTACCAACCATTTACAACTGCTTTGCTGTGACAGTGTGTTCCAAGCACAGTGATGTTCCACAACCCGGCTAAAGATTGAACCTTCTTTGGGGACAAAGCCTTTTGAGTTGGACTTTTTTCGTGCTAGTATCTCCACAAGTCAGAGAATTCATTGTGGTTGCCGCATGTGGGGTTCCCAAAAGAAATTGCCTCCGTTTAAGTTTTGCCACTCATCTCGAAGTCTGTTTCATGCCACTTAATTGAGCTCTGCTGCAGCTTTTTCTCATTGCCACTGACGAGGTTTACAGGAAGTCTGGGAGCAATACAATGAAGAGACCCGGCTGATGTCAAACCACACAGCTGAATGACACCTTAGCTGCTCATCCACACATAGCACAGTTCTTTCAATTTCAGTGATTGGGAAATCAGGCCACACAACTCAGACTGGTTCAGATAGTCCAATTAACATACCTGTTGACCCGCTTGTCGCATCTCATTTAGTTTGATCTAACTGTTTGCTTTAGCTAGTGTTTACAAAGGTAAAATCCAGTTTTGCGCCTGGGGCCAAGAGGTTTGAGCTACCAACCGTGAAACATGTCCCTCACTTGATTCCAGCTAAGGACTTATTTTGCATGTAATTTGCCATGTCTCTGCTCTCATTTCCTGTCATTTATCTACTGTTAAATCAATATTAAGGTGAGAAAATGCCAAGAAAAACCAAGAAGTTTTGCCCCACAAAAAGTTTATTTCAAACCTCTGCCCTCCTAGCAACTTTCTTACCATCACTCAACTCTTTCCGCTGAATCTATCTTACCTCTATGGACGTAAAAGCATTTAAAACTCCTTACGGTAAACTAAAGAAACTGAGTTTTAAACAGACTGACCTACTCTCAGCTCTTGTCCAAAGACTGTCCTCTCGCCCAGGGCTGAGCAGTTCCACCGGCCATAGCGGAACTGGTACTGACACTCATTGATTCCCAGCTGGGCACCTTCGCCGATGACGATGATGGCGTCTGGACGAGTCTGACAGAGGGCCCTCTGACGTGGGGCCAGTCCTGGTATCTTGTTGCAGATGATGTTTGCACCTAAAGCTACCACAGACGACAGTGCCCTATTGGTGGAGTGAGAGGGAAATTGATGACAGAAGAACATAAAGAAGAAATGAAGAAACAAAAATGTACCTGCCAACATACTCAATGTATTGTTTGGATTTAATTCTGTGCTTTTACTGAATGTTACTTGGCTATGATATGAGCAACAGTGATAACATTTGTTTCCAATAAACAAAAGTTTTGCTTCAAATGCAAAACTATATAATATGAAGATACACATTACCAAAATAATAAGATAAAGTATGAGCCTACACTGCACGATCATCCTTACACCTGGTCACATTATGTCTAATTCAATGGGTCTTGATAGAGACATGAAAAAGAACAATTGTTAATTATAGAAAAGGGTTAACTCCAGTTCATTTGTGTCTGCCTCTCTCTCTCCTTCTCTGTTACAGAAAACATGAACTGCCATGGCTATTTAAAGTCTCAGGACCTGCCCTTGTTACGAATGAGTGGCATGTATGGTGCAGCAATCATTCTCTTTGTGAGGGTCTGGGTCTTTTAATGTCATAAGAAAGAGCTCATTGCATTGGTCTGCTCCTATAGGGAGACCATGAAGTTGTGCAGTGTCCCTCTTTCCCATATGCTGTTTTCGTATTATAACTGTCTGACAAGGTGCTCCCCATGACAAAGTGGTTCTGGTGTAATGTGTAAACCCACAAGAGCAGGTTATCTCATCATCTGCACACGTATTAGAACATGCAAACATGATGTGGATTAAATATGGGCTTCGTTCACTCTTTATAAATTGATGACTGACACAGTATTAGATTAAAAATGACATTACTGCTCATATTATAGGGAAAAACCTGCAGCTCTTGTTCCGTGGAAGTCTGTGATTCATTGTGGAATGAAATTAATTTGATTGAACGACACAAGTCACGCAGTTCCTACCAGTGTTTCCTGTGCTTTGCTGACTGGCTCTTCCAAGTTACATTTTTTCCGTTTCCAAATTAATCTCTCTGCCACACCAGAAGCAAATGTAACTACAAGAAAAATTAAAAAATATGGCGATTTACTGAATGTAGCAGAGTCAAAAGCTGACTTTTAAAAGTGTAGAACCACGTTGTCAGTCTCTCATTGTAATAAAACCCCGCGACAGCCGTAATCATGCTTTCTGCGTGCGATTAAAATTGGATTTCCATACTTGCCGGCGCGTAATTGACCATTTTGCCTGCAAGGAACAACCACCTGCACATGTCAGGGGAGGTTAAAATCAAACTGACTGTTGACAAAATTGAGCAAACTGCATTTGGAAGAAACCTACAGGTAGCTACCGCTGGTGAGGATGAGGAAGATCTGTGGGTAGTAGACGGACAGCAGCGCACTGCGAGAAGAGATGATGAGCATGGTTGCGCATTGAACACCACTTGTGCTGCACTCTTGCGGTTTGGGGGGGAAAAAAAGAAAGAAGAAAAAATAGGATGAGGTGAGAGAAAATATATCCTTTTATCTAAGGTCCAAGGGATGAGGGTCGTCTCTTCTTTCCGCCGTTGAGAGGAGTTGTCTTCAGCTAGTGCAGCCGTGGCGCGCCGCCGCTGCTCCAAGCTCCGCTGTCCATGTGGTGGAGATGAGAGGCTGCATCCCTCGGCCGGAGTGCGCTCTGCCACCTGGGTTGATAGAGGACTGGGTGGGAGAAAGAGAGGAGAGGGGGAGGTGGTGGTGGTGGTGGCGGTGGCGGTGGGGGTTCCGGATGTCCGATGCGTGTCGCTCACTTCTCCAAAAGTGAGACTGCTGTGGCATTGGAAGGGTGGGAGACGGTGCCACCACCACCACCACCCCCCCCCACCCCAACACACACCCCCACCCCCCCCCCCCCAACCCCGGCGCCAAAATACTCTCTCCCTTCTCTCTCTATCTCTCAACAATTGGAAATGTTGATTTATATTTTCTTTTTGCTTTTCAAGAAGGAATTGCCAAACATTTATCTCCTCTCAATGGGAAGAGAATTTATTGGTTAGAATTGGCTAGAAATATTTCTATTAAATGGGAGTATACTGAATATAACTGAATACATTTGGGTTTTGGATCAATTGATTCAATGAATTGCTATTTCAAACTCTTTCTGACGCTTAAAGACAAAGCAAGGAATCGATTATTTTAGGAAATAATCACCAATCAAATCAACAATGGTAATTTGTTTTAGGTGCAGCCTTAAGGATGACTACAGAAGACTAGGGTGAAAAGTTTTTCATACATCTGTCACCTCTATGATATTATATAATATTGTATCTGTTCGCAGTCCTCAAACTTCGAGCTCAGCATTTTATCCACGGAGCTTCAGTTTCTCACTTATTGGCTCCTCAGTTGAGCAGATGCCCGCTGGACCGCTTGAGACGGTCGGTAGATCCGACTCTGGTCGTCAGCGCGTTCACTGCTCGGTATTCTGCTGGTGTATCACCAACAATACGCCCTCATGTGGTGGCATGTAGGAAAATGTCATCATCCCAAAACATCTGACTAAAAATTTGTGCATGGCATGAAGTGCTTTAAAGTTAAGAGTTCTGAATTCTTAAGGTTTTTAATTTTGATGAAAAAGGCAGTGGTTTTTTGAAAGTTGCCTTTTTTGATTAATAACTATGTTGGAATACTTGTCACATTTTTTTGTGTGGGGAATATTTTTGTTAAACCCATATAGTCTTTGAGGTGCCCAAGTGTAATTGGGTGGAAAGGCTAGAAAGACAACACAAAAGGATGTTTTGTTTCTTTCTTTTTTTCTTTCTTTCTTTCTTTCTTTCTTTCTTTCTTTTTTGCTCTTTCTTCCTCTTAAAGATGTCCCCTGCAGGAGGGACTGTGTTTGCAATGGAATAGGAGGAGACAGTCCTGTTCAATTCCAAAGGACCTTCAAAGGTTGGGGCATTTTATAGGTCTACTGCACAGAGTGGACTGAGGACAAAGTACATATTTTCTTCGCATGTTGTTGACATTTTGGAGACTGAAAATTGAGATGTTCTGATCTTAACTCGTGTTGAAAAAAAAACCCACAAGGAGATAGTATTAGTAAAATGTATTCCAGAGTGAGATATCAACCATCTGAACAAAAGTGAGACCATTTCCTAGAAAAGGACAGAGGGTAGTATTGTGGACATGAACCTTTTAATTTAAATTCTCATCGACTGCCAACAAAGCATTGGGAGAGATAGCTGTGATTTGGAGTATAAAAGAATAAAAAACTGTCATTCTTCAGCTTTTATAAGATTGGCCTGGTCCCTATGCCCATTCAGACTGTGTAACTGTAGCTGCAGTCAAATATACCCAGTGCTGCAAAGAATAAGAAGCAGCTTTACCATTGGATCATTTTAGTTGTTGAAACCTTGTCACAGAATCTCAATCTGCAATCATTCCAGCGAACAGCTCACAGATAACGTCTCTGGCTTTGGGGGCAGCAGAGGCAGGACCCTTTGTGTATGTGTGTTTTCTGTGCCTTTTATTCAGTTTTTCTCTCTCTTTCTGTCCAAATAATCCTCCTAAACCGCAATTTCCAAAGCCAAGATAGCACTTAAGCAGTGTGCACTCACTGTACTGGCATTTGCACAGTGATATCTGTTTCTTTTCATATTTTTGTGCAGAAAATGAGGTGAACAGGGAGACAGGGCAAGTTTGGGGTTGCAAAGGCTTTCGTTTTACAACTGAAGTGGACATCAGGTCAGTGGTGGCTGTAAAATTAACATGACTTTTGTTTTTTTTTATCTCTCAGGACAGCTGTCAAAACTTTTGACAGAAATTTTGATAGCATCATCCAAATTCAAATGATGAGTGACAGGGCTGGAGGAAAGAGGGAAGAAAACTGGAGTAGTGACGCAGAAGGGCCGCAAGCTGGATGGGAGTCTAAAAAAAGTCTGGATTAATAATGGTGTCTATGGCTCTGTGGGATTTTGGGTCTATCCCTGAGCCAAGGATCCCTCAGCAGGGTCCCTGAATGGTTGTCGAGAAAACGACTGTTATTGATCATAATAGTAAACATCTGATCATTCATCATATGTGATGTTCTGGCAGAGCCAGTCCCATCCCCACTAATCTGAGAGTACAGGAAAAGGTGCTTCACAGCTCATCAAATGTCCATAAATTCAGGAGAAATTCATTGCCTGTTCCCCACGAATTAAGGAAAAAAACTAATAGAACATTGTATTTTGATATTTTTATGTAAATTTTATGATACGACTTACCTGTAATGTGACCTCACCTGTCCTCTTCTGATTACCTCATGCCAACACTGTTTGTTGAAGCGGCTGCCACCCAACCTGCTAATTATGTACTGCACTGAGCCAAAAATGCTGTCTTTTTTGAGGGTTTAGACTGTCTACTTGAAATTGTGCTTGAATAAAAATGACTGATTTAATAGCAAGACAGAATAGATTTTTTATGAAGTATTCTATCAGTGACATAATCAGCAGTCAAAAGCCACATCAAAAAAGAATTTATTCATAGTAAAATGATTCTCAGGGTAAACTCAGCCACGAGCTTGTAAAATTTTAAATGATATTATATTTGGAATAGAGAAGATATTTTATGTCCCTGAAAGCTAATTTAGTTCCCAGACAAGTAAGAACACCCACCCCACTGTTGATATTCCCTACGTACGATATGGAAATTTATACCGCATTTCAAAAATATATAGCTTAGAGTTAAAGATTTTCAACAAATATCATCAACATTAAAACATATTAACCTCCCTAAATAAAATAATCCATGTATCATGTTTTCATAGATAAAACCATCCAAGATTTTTTTCTAAACACATCTGCTGTTCCTTTAATGGTATTAGCTACAGGAGGAGAAATCATGGGCTCTAGACATGTTAAGTCATAAAAGATATTGTGTCTTAATATCTCTTGTGATTCACGTACTTCCTATATATGAAACCATACCATTATTTTTAAGCTCCCATTATCCCCATTCTTGTCCTAAAACTATTAAAAACTGTTGTAATTTACCAGGACAGATTGGACCGTAACGCTGAAGCTCAGAGACAAAGGCAGGGTAATAGTGACCAAAGTCCCCTCTTTGTCCCCACCAATGGCAAGAAGAACAAAGTTATTCAGAGAAGGGAATTCAACAGTTGAAGTGGCTACACAAAGATTTTCAGGGTAAGGCTGGTGGTTAACTGCAGGCAGATGATTCTGTGGCATTTGGAAACACAGACTAACAAGTGCCCAATCTTAATCGAAATCTTCAGGGTAATTGGCCAAGTGCATTACCACATGAAGCAACAGACAGTTCGACAAATACTGGTGGTGAGGTCTAATTGCCGTGATTGATGAGGAGACAAGTGGCAGCTGTGCAGGTGAGGCGGAGACAAAACCAGCGGAGGGCCGAGCAGCCCCGTCCTGAAGAAGCCAGACTCACAGACGGGTGGGTGGTGACAGATATGATACGCAGAGGACAGGTTAAAAATACATGACACGCTATGAGGTGAGGAGGGAGGCTGCAGAACCCTAACAAAAAACACATCAGTAAGAGACATTGTTGAACTGGGCTACATGTTCCTTCATTATGATGAACAATGAGACTTGTCAATCTCGCGCCAGCCTTGTATTGAAAACACTCATCAGCTCATATTGATCCTCACCTGAAATGAGTCCCTAACAAATTCACTATTAACTGCTGTCTGAGCGCCTGTAGTATCCAGCCCTATATATATATATATATATATATGTATACACAGACATATATACAGTATAAGTAACAGAAACAGGATTTGTTGGCAATAAGAAATGTAGTATAACACCAGCTTTATCCTTTAAGTATGACATTTGAGCTTTAATTAGATTGAAAAAGACACGCATAAAAGGCCTTAGTACTGTATATCATGTGTGTCTTTGATCTCTTAAGACAACCTGATGGGTTTAATTGTTTAGGTCAGACAAGTGGCTATGGGCAATTTTGGCACATAGCTACATGCAACTCAAGTGGCTTTCAAGCTTTACCGCAATGTCAAAGGCATTGTTTAGACTTAATATGGCAAGACAAACACATGGTGCTTGTATTTGTTATGGGGTAAAAGGCATACTGGAATGCACTAGAAATCTGAGTGTGGTTGGTGAATAAAGTTTGCCCCCTGCACCGTGAAGGGAATACAGAGTGTTGCAGATAAAAAGTAAAAACTACCCTGGGGGGCGGGGGGGGGGGTAACAGGCAAGAGAGTATTTATGACACAACTAAAAGAAACTACTTTGTAATCAGATCTAATTTACACTGTTCCAAGCATCCATGAAACACAAAAAGATGACAGAGGGAAATTGTTCCCATGTTGCAGAACAACAATTCCACTTTTGAGCAATTATTGTCTTCGGAGCATCTTGAACCTTTTTGTAAGCAGATGAAGGGAGGGCCATATTTTCTACAACACCAGGAGGTACATAAATGTCTTGAGAAAGATTCCTTTTATGTAAACAGGATTTATGTTTTTTTGGTGTAGAAATACGGCTTTTGAGTAGTAAACATTTTACAGATGTTGAGAAAATGGATATGCAGTGTCATCAGAAAAGGTTAGAAAAAAAAACACCCCATGAGTAACATGACAAAAGCCAAAAAAGAAAAATTGGATGACCCGCTGTCCTCATAAGTTTATGATTTGTTTAAAAAGTGACATCTTAAGACAAACTGCTTTTTATCAGCTTGTTACTCATTTAAAGGTCTTCATGGTACCTGGCTATTTTTCCACTTTTTGCAACAATTTTAGCACCTCTCTCTTGTTTTTTAATGGCCTCATCCATCTGTCTTTATTAAGCTGTAACTGCAGAGGGAGACAAAGCACCAAAGAAGATCTCAGTTGAGCTCAGACTTCTCTGGTTTGGGTCAAGCATGTTCTCTTCACACCAACACTCTTGTCTTTCATGGCATGAAGTCATCCAAATTATGTTATTTCAAAAAAGACACTAGCATAATTTTTAAAAGACTTTAGAAAAGATTTATCATCATATTGCATTATTAACCTTCATTTCAGTATTGCTAATGCATATTTCGTCAAATTAGGCTGAGAAAATTCCTCTTTCTGCTTCCATTCATTTCATATCCTTTACATGTAGGGTAAAATAATTAAGTGTTAAGCCTGAGGAGAGTTTGACAGTACCATGTCTCAGCAGTTCAGAGACACTGGTGATAAATTAAGTAATTAATTTTTAGATCCTCAAGGGGGCTCTTTACTCCTACGTTTCAAAGTAAGGGAGGCAAAACTGTACAGCAGCCCCATCACTCCCAACACCCCTCAGTGGTTCCACCATCTTGGTTCCTACCATCGAAATTTCAAATTTTAACCGTCATGTTTGTCTGTATAACCGCCCGACACATGACAGTTTTCTCAGAGAATCTCAAAGCTTTTAGTGCACATAAAGTCAAAATATATCAGTTTGTTAATTATGGTTTTCCACAAAGCTGTAGTCCAAGGTTTTTTGAACACAATAAACAAATAACATGTCAGAAATGTTATTTATTTATACATTTTATTCTCCCATCATAAAGCTGCTAGGATTCAGATCCAGTGTTTTTTTTTAAGTTAAAACAAGGCATCACATTTAAAAAGGGCAACATGTGTCACTCACCTTTTGGGGAAATTGCAATTTACAGTCTTGTAACTATTGTTACTTACAAATAGAAACATCAGCCAGTTCTTGGAAATTGACAACAGGACTCAAAAGACATTTACTCTGCTAAAGTGTCCACAGTAATGACAAAAATACATCAAATTCACATAAAGTGCTTTCTAGATACAGAATCCAAGTTACACTGTAGTGCTACATTTGTCATTTGGAAACATGCTGTTCTAAAAACATGAAATACCTATTAGTAAGAGCTACTTAAATGACAATAAGGAGTTATAAAAACAAAAAGTATTAATTTTAGGAGTTGGATATGTGGGTGTTAGTGTGTCTAGGTCACTAGGCCTCTGATCCCCATGTGTGATCCAGGGTTCAAATGATATCTGTTGTATTCTGTGCTTCTATCTTTTTAATTTACAACACTATTTTGCACAGATCAGGACCCCATAACCAAAAGTGATATCAATAATAGCAAATGATATTAATTTTCCTAATCATTCCTAATCTTTCAATTCTTTTTTATTGGCAAACTTTGATCTAGGCATTTTTTACCAGGTGTGTGTGTGTGTGTGTGTGTGTGTGTGTGTGTGTGTGTGTGTATTAGGAAAAGGTTAAAAAGCTGCTCTTTTGATCAATTGAACCCTTGTAGATAAAGAAGAAATACATGAGAAGTACTAATTTTTCAGGAAACTTGATTTATTATAGAATTAAAAGTATTTATACTTTACATCACCGAAGACTGTAATTCCGCTGCAGCTGGTGGGATCCAGTATGACTTTAATTGATTTGTTAGTAATTCATATGTGAAGAATTATACCACTGGAGCTTTGGGAATCAAACGTATTACACTTCTGTTACTTTCTATTCCCTTACTAGGCTGGGCATTGTCTAAACGCACTAAAAATCGGTCACACTCTCTTTCTCTTCCCCTCTCACACTCACACACACACACACACACAAACTGATATAACCACGACCTCTTAACCGGTTTTAACAGGCTCTAATAGCTCAAATAAGAGAAAGTCAAGAAAAAAAAAATTTAGTCACATCGTGTTAGTGCTGACCTTGCTGATTGAGTTTGCTCACAATCACACGGGTCAAGGCTGGGGTGAGGCCCATGGATCATTTAGTTTAATAGCTGTTTCCTGCCTGCTCAAATGTACGTGCCACATTTTAGGAAACAGGGAGATGTAATGTAGTGTGCAACCATATTATTTACAGGACATAATGCAGAGGGGGAAATGGGTAAAAAGAAAACGTGTGCAAGGAAGGAAAGAAAGGCACCTGTAGAGATAAGGAAAAAAAGAAGGAGTTAAGTGGGGCAGGGAGAAAAAGATCAAGAGCAAAAAACCGTGAGCCAGAAGGGAAGAAAGAGATGGTGACAAAGGCAGAGGGAGGAAGCTCTACTAATTTTGTGGCCTGTCTGTGTCACCAGCACCCTGTTGGGACGACAGATGTGCAGATGATGTCATGTAGAAAGGGGATAGGGTGGGAGGGTGGAGCAACTGAAGCGCGGGAGGACAGTCGACAGGCGGAGCTTCGATCCGAGAGAGGGAACAGGGAGAGAGGAAGGGAGGGAGAGAGGGAGCAGGACTGTGGCAGTCCTTCATTGCCTTGCAGTCACGCAATTATTCAGTTTTCATAAGATGTGACTCAGTATAGTTTAAAAAGTGAGTACTTTACAAAAAGAGCTACTTGTGCTTCTTAATAGCGTTTTACTGTTAGCTGAAAGTATTTGCATGCATGCAAACAGTACTACGTCAAAAAAAAAAAAAAAAAAAAAAGGCTGCAATAGCTGTGCCGTTGTTATTTTGCACTGCAGAGGCATCAAATGTGCTGAACTGGTGGTTTTAGTTGCAGGACCTCTCACAAAGCGCAGCCTCTCCAAACCACACAAGCCATTGGAGCTATAATTTACTTAGTGCAGTCATTGCTGAAGTTTACCCTCCCATCCCCTGACCAGCCACAGCATAAGAACCCAATTGTTCTCGTGGTCTGTAGTGACAATGGTTGTTTGTGGTCATCCAGCGAAAAAGAAAGTGAGAAATGAGAAAGGGATTGAATAGGGGAGAGAGTAGAGCCATGCGAGCCACTAATTTGTACCATTCACTGCTAAAGATATAGTCAGGGTCAAGCTCAGAGTGAGGGGTCAGGGTGACCACTGAGCCCCGCCGGGATCACCTCAAGGACACTATTTTCCCAACAGTCTGCCCCGTGTCCTGTGCTTTAACCCATCAAGACCTCAAACAGTCAGAAACTGTGCGACCGACTTTAGCTTGCTTGCATTTCAGCAGCAAGCTTCCCAGCCTCCTCTGCCCCCCACCTGCACCCTTTCAGGGCGATTGTGCTGGCATGGCAGAGGGAGAAATTGAATGAATTAGGCAGTCGGATGTTGCCTAATGGTTGTACGGCACAAACGCAGCCATTCCTGGTATTGTTATGTGTTTGAGTGAGACTGAGAGGGATTGTGCTCTTCGGTCCAGTGCAGGAAAGCAGCTAATAAGTCAGACAACCTGCGGGAATCGGCCCAAACCAAAAGAGGACTGAGGAGGCTCCCCCACCCCTCCCTCGGTATTTTTGTTAGCTTTACATTTTGGGTGCGCTTTTAACATTATTGATGTGTGATGAAGCACAACAGTCCAGTCACTGATTCTTTGATTCAGTCATGGTTGAACACATGGCAGTCAACTCAAAATGAGATAATCCTGTAAAAAAAATATAGAGCCTCCTTGTATAAAAAAAATTTCCACGTTGCGTAAAATATAGCTTAAACTCCTGAAGCGTGGCCCTGCCCCGATATGCTCACATACAGAATGTGAAAACAATGCAGCTTTTCAAGAAGATAAGACACTGATAACTGCACAGGCCTAGAGTTACAGATGGCAGCTGCAGCCCACTGTTTTCCTCCCTCTCTTGGGGAAGTGGCTCTGACCTGAGCTTGAGGACACCCTTAGCCCTCTGGGTAATCATTGACCTGTTACCTGTGGCAACCAAGCCACAACATACTGTACTTCCACTGGACTGCTGATAATAAAGCGATAACGCAAGTGCATGGACACTTTCAGACAGTGTGCGCGTGCATGTGTGCCCACACTGATTTCTAAAGGATAAAATCAGGTATAAGTTACACTGGGGTGCTCCTCTCAGAAAGCCCTACTACAAGCTATTATCCTTGGCTCAGTTTCATTATTAATTTCAACAGGGTATTACTGTAAAAACATGCATCCTCAGCCAACCTACATTGTGTAAACAAAACTTCAATAAAACAATATTAATTAACAATATCTTAAATGTGGATGATATTATTCTGATCACACTTTTTCTCTCCACTGACTCTGAAGCTTCCACTTAAGGTACTATATCTGCAAACTCAGAGTACCTGTATCTGATATCTGTATCCTTTTTATCCCCAAAATTAAAAGACACAACTCTCCATGTGAAATTCATTGGAGTAATTTTTGTGTGTAAGTAATTATGAGCCTTAGATTTCTGTGGCAGTAAAACCAATGATTTGTGTAAACCAGTGACCAGTTTAGATTGGTGCATTCCTAGATGGTGAACCTCACATTATTTTCTCTATCTGGTAAATGTGGCTGCTCAGGAGTTTATCAAACTTCTACAATCCGATTTTCTCTGAGTTACTAAGTAACTAAACACGGAGAAGAGGAGAATGTCACGATCAGCTCTCCTGGTCTGAACAGCGCGATCGATGGAGTCTCGAGTCTTCTCATGGTGCTAGGTGGGGCGTGGCACTGCACTGCAGCATGTTTGAGGGGAACAGGCCAGGGTACCATCCAAGGAGAGGAAAGAGCGGAGAAAGGAGGGTAGGTGGTGGGGCGGTGCGGGGTTGGGGGGGGGGCATTTTGGCCCTCTACAAAGCCTCCTCCCACTCTTTTCCACACCTCCTCTCGCCTTTCCTCCTCTTCCTCCTCTGAGCTTGCTCTGTCCTCCTCTCCTTTCTCTAGGTGCTGTCTTTGGGTGCTCCATGCAGAATGGGCTGTGTCTGAGAGCAGTGGCCTGAAATAAAACTAAGAGGGGTCATGGGAAGCGGAGAATGCTAGCTTTGTTTGCCTTCCACACTGTCTGGAGACATGATAGGGAGAGAACTCGGAGAGTGTCAATTGCAAATTTTGTAGTGCCAAATGGAGTGCCCATGTCACCTCCACAAGATTCAACCCCTTTTTCTTTTCTCCTCGCTTCCTCTCTCCTCTCCTCTCCTCATCTCATCTTACCTTAACTCCCAAGACATGTTCAACATCAAATTGTTGAAATAAAAATTCGTTAAAGAAGGTTAATAGTGGAGTCAATACTTTTCTCCTGTCAGTCCTTTTTTTATCGATGTGAGTGAATCACTGAGAGTATATACAAATCATATGAAATTAAAGATTGATGAGTATTGAGTGCAAGTCCATTTAGGTGCAAAGTTTTGGATGATAAGTGCTTATTACCATATCTACCATATCTACAGAATATCCATCAGCATGACTAACATCTCTTAAAATCATACTTAAAGTAATATTTCACTTTACTGTGACATTTTGATTTTCTATTGCAAGCTTGTTAAAGATTGACAGCTGCTGCTCGGCATAGTCTCACTGGAGTTTTGGATAATGGCCATTTCAGTAACTGGAAGAAAAGTAACTAAGTACAATTAAAAGTTAATTTCTAAATGTTTCCTTAAATTTTAGTTCTTCTAAAGGGTCAGAATATTATTTAAAAACAGTAAAATCCCTGCAGAAGACCTGAAAAAGTCATTGATGAAGAAAATTGGTTAAAAATGAAAGGACAAATTTCTTTATTATAAATACTATTAAATAATAAACAAGATAAAATAAGGGAAAAAAAACACATAGTATTTATAGATTAAAATACAGTAGAAAAATGTACACTACATTTTTGGGCTTGCTAAAATTGCAACTGTCATATCATTCTAGACCTTTATGTACCAAAATGTGTAATATTTTATAAATAAAATATATATGATAACATACGGGTCATTAGAATCTGTACTAAGAGGCTAGGAATCATATGTTTATATAAGTAACAAATACAGACAGCTGCATCAAACCAAACTTTGTTTGATTATATAAAATCATTGTTATAAAAAAATGAATAGGTTCAACAATATTTTTTTCTTTTCCAGTATAAAAGTTATTACAAATTGTATAACTATAATTATTAGCATACTGTTGGTGATAGTACTCATATTTAGAGGCATTTATTCAGAATTGGCTAAAATAAATTTGCAGTATATTAGTGAATTATAATAATAATTGTACTCACTTCTTTCATTTGTAAAGCTTTCTCTCTAACCAGTGGACCAACCAGTTTTTATTTTACTTTTAAAAACTGTGAAAATATTTGGATATTAAAAGGTGTGTGTGTGTGTGTGTGTGTGTGTGTGTGTGTGTGTGTGTGTGTGTGTGTGTGTGTGTGTTTGTCTTGAGTCACAACATGTGAATCTCAGTCAATATGAACTCGTGTCACCTTCTAATGCCTTTTAGTTATAGCCTATACCCATATAGAGTTGAGCTTTAGGAAAACAGAAACTTACACACACACACTCTCTCTCTCTCTCTCTCTCTCTCTCTCTTAATCCTATATTATCTTTCTGTGCTGATTGATATAGCCATCCTGTACACAGAGCAGGGTCAGTTAGTGTAACTGTAATATTACCTGTCAATACAGATTTACCACCACTGAATACACTCGCTTCTATTGTAAAGTTAACAGTGGGACTGGTGCTTCGACTTGTGCACAAAGCAATAAAAAAAATCAAACAACACACAAACAGTGATTTGAACATGAACAGCTGCATAAACAAGCCTGTGTTCGACCGAACACGAGAGCATTACCTTTTTAGTTTATTATTAATTTTAACTAAATTATTTCTGTTTTTCTCACAGATTGTTAAAATAAATCACAATCACATCATGTGTTTTTAATTGCTGTTTTACCTATAAAACCTTCCCTGCAAAAAAATCTTTTAAAGGAAAATAAAGCTTGTAATAGAACTAGTCAGATTTTCACAATAAGAAGATTTTATTTAAGCACTTCATCTATCAATTAACTTTTTTCTGCTTATTCAGTAATTTCCATCACTGTATTTCTTGGTGGAGGAGTGTTTTAATAAATATCCCAGCTAGTCCATATTAAAAGTTAATTATTATCAGTACCTTCAAAGATTGTTATATACAGTTGCAGAAAACTGATGCACTTTATTTAAGATGCAATTTAATTTTTTGTCTGTATTTTAAATAATCCCTCTGCAGGGGTCTATCCTCAGTATAGATGGAGTTTAACATTTCTTTTCCTCTCCATATGTGGTCAGTTATGGTTTGATGTCACCTTTTTATAAAGTGGAAGATATCTATCTATCTATCCATCTATCTACCCATCTATCTATCTATCTATCTATCCATCTATCTATCAATCTATCTATCCATCTATCTATCCATCTATCATCTATCTATCAATCTACATTTGTTTGCTAATGTAATATGGGGATTTTTTTCAACGTTTTAGACAGAGAGCAAATCTAAATTATATGATTGTTATATGATGAAAAATCCACTCTATTATGTTGATGTTGTCTTTCACTTACAGACACACTTAAAATTAGAGTATCTTATTCCACTGCTCTCAAACAGTACGAATATTGCTTGGTACAAACTCAAAGAAGAAATTGTTACATGAAACACCGGTGCACTGTCATCTACTAATATTAAGACACACACAAAGCAGCATGAGAGAGTGAATGTGGCCTAAAGTGTGGCCAGTATTAAGTTCTGTGAATTTGGGATTGGTCCTTTAACAGCTCAGTCTTGCCACATCTCAACAGCTGACTAATCAATAAAGCGTCTGTGGTGCAAAATCGGGTTTCTCAACAAGCCCGGGCTCGTCAACCCGAGTCACCTGTGGCGTCTGAGCAGGGTGACTAGACCTTCATTAACTCTCAGACGGGACGAAACTGAACCGAGCTCGTTAACGGAGGCAAACAGGTGTGAGAAAGGCAGCTTTTAAAATCACACACCACTGTGTTTTATCAGCAACAAAAAGAAAAAATAATTAGCCGTTGAGCTAAACCTGTAAAAAGGAAAAAAAAGGGGGGGGGGCAGCTGTAGCAAACATGAGAAATGAATTTAGATATTTAAATGTGATTTTTGTTGTTGTTGTTGTTGTTTGTGCCATGCTCACGTTCATATTTGGGATATCAGGGATTACTTTAAAAATAATAATAATTTTCTTGAACCCAACGTCTGCTGTTTGTTTGAGATACATATATATATATATATATATTTTTAATGGGGATGAGACTTAATGGCTGAAAACACGGAGAAAGGTTTGGTAGTAAACATGGGAGTTGAAGGGTGAGGTGGGGGCAAGGTGGTGGTGTTGTGTTGTGGTGTGGGTGGGGGGGGGGTAACTAAACGAAAAAGACATCGTATTATTTCTAAAATAATCCCAGATGGAGCTGAAGGCTGTGTGTGACGTTAAACTGCAAACTTTGTGTTGCCCTTGTCTTACTTTGCAGCATTTTAACCTTCTTAAAATAGCCTGCTATTATTATTATTCCCTTTAATACACCCCCCCTCTAAAAAAAAAAAAAGATAACGTACTTCATATTATAATTAAGCTACTTTCGACCCCAAAAGTGGATTGAACGACACTGTGGAAATGTCTTTTTTGTTTTTTTTGTTTTTTTTGTTGTTGTTACATGGGGGTTGACATTCAGGTAAGTTCACAAAAGGCAAATAGTGCTTTTAGATCCGCGGAGGGGGCAGGAGAGGGAGGGGAGGTGTGGGTGAGGGAGCCCTTAATAATCGCCTCAACACAGCCCTAGTTTTTTGCAGATATTTTTCAACGTGCTGTTCTTTTTTCTTTTTTCTTTTTTCTTTTCTTTTTTTTTTTTTTCTTCCACCCCATTTAGGAGACATTAAATAAGCAGCGCGATAGCGCAAAGGGGGCCGCCGCACACCCGGGGCTGGTTGTATAACGGGGCTTCACCTCAGCTGAACCTGACGCATCTGGTACATCGCGGGACGCGCGGCGCAGTCCGCGGCCCCGTGTGTCCCCGTTGAACCGGGCTGGACGGCCGGCGAGAGCGACGCGGAGAGCGGAGGAGGAGGCGGCGGTGGCGGCGGCGGCGGCGGCGGCGGCGCTGGAGGGGGGGAGAGAGGGAACCGACGCTCTCACGGCCCCCGGTCGCCGCTCCGGGAGACGATCTCCCGATGCGTCCAACGTGACGACATTTTTCCTGCCTCTCAGCCTACAAAATACCGTCGCGTTGTCGCTGGTTTTGTTCTTTTTTTAGTTTTTTTGTTTTTCTCTGCTTCCACTGGCTCCAGACGCATAATAGATGACGAGCCACTGTCTAGGAAATATAAAGCCCGCGGACTTGGAGTCGGACACCGCGGAGGAAGAGACCATGCGACTTGAACTTGACACCTACCGGTGCGTAATCTTAAATTTACCCTTTCTCCCGTCGTGAGACGCTTTCTTTGGTCTGGAGGGGTTGTTTTTTTTAAACGTTTGCGTAAAGTGCGTAAAAACGACAACGACGACGGACTTTTCCAAGCGTACGCACGCAGCGATGTATTTCCCCCCTTAGACTGGGTCAGTGGATATTGACACTGTTATGAATGGAGCGATCCACGGTCCTCGGGGGGAGGGAGGGAAGTTTCCAGGGTGCTAAAAAACAAGCCCTCTCGGAATAATGCCTCAACGGAATCGTCTGTAAATCAGACAACAGGTCACAAAACCTCGTCTAGCCTTTACGCGAAAATTAAATGGTCGCCAGGACCGTGTATCCCTCCCTTGCAATGCGAGAAAAGAGGTCGCCTTTTCGTGCCCTAGTTTTCTCCTTCGCAAGAGGCATGATCTTTCCCTTTGTTGTCCCACGGTGCAGAGACGGATAGGCAGCCGGGCGGGATCGCGTCAACCCGGCGGAGAAGATCGCAAGCTCCGCAAGTGAGCAATTTGTTAGGTTTTCAGCAAAATGTGCGTTCAATTAGAAAAGCGGCGTTTCCCGAGCTGTTCACCCCCCCCGAGATAATCAGTGTATGTAAGACATGAGAACATATGGCAGAGCTGTGCGGTTTCCCCTGATGTGTCACAGTGGTTTCCCTGAGAGGGGTTTTTTGATGAAATTAATTCATTGAAATCTGAGAGGAGCTAAGTCAGCAGTAGCTGAATGTATTTTTTTTATGGTTAAAATAAAAAATATAATAGGGCCTTTACGGTGCTTTACTGGCTGTTCCTCAGGTGTTGAGCGAGCTCCTTTGAAAGAGTGAAATATTTCTTTAAAGATAGAAACTTAAATTCCCTTTGAGAAATTAAAAATGATGATGTGTGTGGTCATATTTATATGGCATTATGTATATATGTGTGTGTGTGTGTGTGTGTGTGTGTGTGTGTGTGTGTGTGCATGATAGTCCTAACAGGAGCTGCACATTCATCAGGTAGGACATGTAGATTTTTGCAATAGAAAACAAAACAAATAAGTGTTGTGTAGGTTCATATAAAGTTCATTTTATAGCCTAAATCTTTTCTACTTATAGCTATAGATTATTAATTGATAAAACTGCATATTTTTCGAAAAATAATCGGTTTGGCCCGCATCATCTTGCTCTGAGCAACTAAACAAAAATGCAGTAGTGCCCTGAAGTTCATAGAGAGATTATTGTTAGAATCACATTATTTTTTTACAATGCGTGGCAAGCAGGGTTTAAGTGTTTTAGATTCCTTCCTGCTTTGAAGCTCATTTTAAAAATGTCACTTTGTTGTGCGTGAGTTTAAGACATTGTCTCACTTTCGTTGTCTCATATCATGGCACAGATATCTTCCATGCCTGAGATAACTTTTACCCAGAGCATATCATGCACCTTATTCCTTATGCTCAGCACAATTCAAAAGTTAAAAAGTGGCACACAACACACACACATGCCACACATTTACCAGTTTATCTTCAGGGGTTGTTTGTTCTTTCAGATCATCTCTGGCATCCTGCACATCTGGCCATGTATTATGCTTTATGTGTGTGCACGCGCGTGTGCTCTTAAAGGTTCGTCTGGAGGTTGGTCGGCCAGCCGGGCAATATTCTGTTCATACAGGAGTGTCTGCCGAAATTGCAATGCAGCAGCATTACCCAAGAAAAGATCTGTGTGTTGGCTGAAAGGAACATGGAGTTGTGCTATTAACACAAACCCTCCTGCTGCATGTCTCTTTCTCTCACCCTTTCATTGGAAAGAGAAACAGAACCGTCAAAACCGCGAATACGAACAAGGTCAGAATGACCTTTCGGCCACAACCCTCGGTGGCAAACAAGGCTCTTTTATGCGATATATTAATACCCTGATATTGCATGTTTATAAACGCAGTTACCGTTATAAACGGGAAAATTTCATTGTGCTTTCGAGAAAAAGGAGCAGAAACACAGGTGGCCCTCAGACAATGGACCAGGGCTTGTTTCTCTGGTATAAGTAAGTGGGACAGGAGAAAGCATGTGGCTGCAGAGTGAAAATTGGCAAAATTATAGTGTGATCTACTCTGCCACCCTGTTGCTCAGAGCCCGATCTTGGGCCATATCTGCAGTGTCCAATACGGAAAAAGAAGAGGCTTGGATCCCCCCAAATTTTCTCTCATTTGCTTTCAGAACAGCTTCATCCTCCCTCACACTCTCCCTCCTGCTCTCTCATATCTCATGCAATTGATTGAAACTCTAAATGGCAAGATCAGGCCAAGTGCAATCCAGCCTTTCTATGAATAGTTGATTGGATGTGAAGGCGATGCGGTGTGTTGTTTCTTTAAGGGCATTTCAGGTCAGAGGGCGGGAGGCGGTGGAGTTGACGGTGTGGGGGGTGGAGTGGGGGGCGTTGGGTGGATTTTCTGCGTGCACGGCTGATACTGCAGTGTGGTGTGTTGTGCTGTCCCGTCCTGTCCTGAGCTGTGCTGTAGAGGCGCACAGAGACTCCTGTCACTCCCTAATCAGGTCATCTAACATTTTGAGAATGTGTGCACGTAGTGCTTTAGTTTCTTCCTGTGAAGAGGCTTAAAAGGTGTTTTTCTTAGTCGTTTTTAAATGCACATCATTTATTTTAGCCACCTTGTCGTGTTCTAATCTGCACAGATGGATGGTCTACTAACAGTAGGAGCAGTGGGCGTCTGTCACCGATTATTTCAGTTTTTTTCGGTATTAATAATGTGACAAGCCATGAGCTGACAGTATAGTGTGTAGCCTGTGTGTATTTCAAAGTCCAACAAGCGGTTGTGTGTGTACATGTTTGTTGCTCTGGGGTGCCTTTGCTGTCCCCACCAAGCACTTCACGTTTTAAATCTCTGTGCATCTCAGTGCAGGGCATTTAAGTGCTTGACCTAATTTCTCTAGCAGTGAAGAATCCACTAGTGAAGGCCTTCCTCTGTGTGTATTTGTGTGTGTGTGTGTGTGTGTGTGTGTGTGTTTGAGAATGTGTGTATGTGCGCACGCGCGTGTAGCTCTGGGTGTTTCCTCCTTGCCTTTCTAACAGGAAGCTGATGTGGAGTTCAACTGAGGACAGGGAAAAGGCCTTTTCTTTCCACTGTGAATCATTTGAGAGAGAGAGAGAGAAAAAAATGAAAAAAAAAAAGAGAGGGGAGAAAAAAAAGGAGACCAGGCCGCTGCATTGATTCAACCCTCTGCAATCTGGCCTGCTTCTCTCCCTTTTTGTTTTTCCCTCCCTCTTCCTCTCTTCATGCTCTATACCTTTGTGTCTGTTTCAGCTTTTTTTCTCGCTCTTTTGTTTTATTTCTAGTTCTACTGATGTCGGATAGACAGCGGTGTTCTGGGAAGGGAATCTGGAGTTTATGGAGAGTTCACGAGTCCTGTGAGAACATGGGGTGGGGGTAGGAGGTGGTGGTGGTGGTGGGGGGTGGTGGTGGTGGGAGGAAAGGAGAGACCAAAAGCAAATGAAGCAGGGCTCTGTGGGGAGCAGTGCAGGTTCTTCCGGTTCAGTTTTAACATACCCACAGCAAAAAGAGGCTGCCCGCGTTATGTACTTAGGAGGGGAAAAAAAAACATAAAACACCTACACAAACTGGCTTTATTAAAGACAGTGTTGAGGCGCTGTGAGGGATTCTGAGTCCCTTTGTATTCCTTAAAGCTGTGATAGTATACAAAGAACAAAAGTTAAAAATAGCAGATGAAACCTTCCGGGTGAGAGATAAATGGCTGAAATATGAAAATTAATTTCCTGTTACAGCCACAACACCAAAGCACAAGGGTTGTTGTATACATTGCCTCACTGGCAAACCAAAATTGTAGCCATTTTTTGGTCTTAAACATTGACGAGGATTTATTCAATTTGAAGGTCACGGAGTTTAAATCTGTTCTCAGTCACATATCACGTTGGATGACACTTGTTCCAATAATCAAATGCAGGCCAAGGTTAATGATAGAAATGCCGAAACAGCATGACCTAAACCCTAATTGTAGATAATCTCATCTTTAAGGTTTTGTGTACATAGGGGATTTACTTTTAGGAATCGAATTAGACCTGATATTTCAACTGAAACCACCTACTCAGCCTCTTTCATATGCTTGCAAAATCTTGAACTGTTTGAATTATATGTAGCATAATTATATGCAAGATTGAACTAGAACATAGTAAGATATACTACTTCTACTGCAGGAGCATGACAGAAATATTCATGACATTTGGGAAAGAGCAGTGTAGATATAGTGTAGATAATGCACTGGCCCTTTCCTTGCCTTTGTTGTGTGTGTGTATATAGAACTTTGTATCAATAAGCCTCTGCCTTACCCACATTCCCTTGAACCCAACTCGGACCTCCAACAGAGTCAGAGCTGTGGCTGACTATGCTTTGACCTTCTAAAAGGCAGAAAGTGAATCATTCAAGTGTTTTATTATCAAACACTACATGGACACAATTTTTCAATGGTAAAAGGCTGCTCTTTTTTGCATAATCTCCATTTCAGTTTAGCAAAGCAAAGAAATAAAGTTCTCTAAAGCTTCTATTTATATGCTTTTCTTGTATTATGGTATTATAGATTTAATTAAGAAAAGCAAAGCTTGTCACTGTACTTCTTAAAAAGAATCAGTGTGCCTGAAATTTTGTATGTAAAAAATAATAAATGATTACTTCACTAATAAGCATTGATAAAAATACTGCAATACTGTAATTAAAACAAAAATTTTGGTATAAAAGAGGAATTAATAAATTCCAGCTGGTCCTATGCCCAACAGCATTGACATGTAACAGCAGAAATGTTCCACTTAGAATGTCCTGTTCTCAGCTTGTACTGGCACACTGTGGGAGAACAACACGCAAAAAAACCACGCACCACACGTCCTAATCAATCACAGCTCTCGATCGTTTTTTCACAGCGTAGGTCGAAACAGCGGTGCTCTGACTTTCCAGGCTTTTGATTTGTGATGTGGGTCTCTCTTTTTGTATCTTGTCTTATCGGTATAGGGCAACAGAGGACACAAGTAGACATGAGACCACGAGGCCTCAGATGCTGAAAAGCAGGTGAGTACATGGGGACTCTAACACACACAAACCTCCAATGAGGCTGTGTGCAAAAGTTTATGGGCAAAATTTTTTTTTATGTCGCTTACAATTTCTAATCAAGTCGTTTTTGTCACACTCCTACTCACAGTGAAATTTCAGGATAGCTTAAAGGGCATGAGGGTCAGGGTTACTGTATCCTGCTTCCTTATTCTTCCAAAATGTTGCATTATTTTGATCATGCAAATCATGTTTCATATAACAAGTCTCTTGAAAAATGCATTTTTAATTTAAAGGAACTTAACATGTTATATAGAGGTTGAAGAATGAAATGGAAATTGAAATTAAATCTCTACATAATCCATTGTTTCTTAATATAATGTATAGAGTCCAAGCAGAATGCACTCAAAACCCAATGCACAATCCTGGCATCATTCCACATCTCTTGTAAAACTGTAAATGGCAGCAGGTCAGAAACGAAGATTAATAATGCTCAAACTGACAGTCTCTGTCCAATGTTTCAATAGAGCTGACTGTATTTTTGATAGTCCATAATGAGCAGAATCAAATTTGAGTGATGACCCGCAGTTTGTCCAGCAACTCCTTCAGCACTCTAGCCTTCCTAGTGAAGGAGGAAGATGCCTGACTGAAGCTTTGGTGTGGTGTAACTATGTAGAAGAGTTGGGGGGATTTGATCATAGTGGATTTTATGTAAGGAGACTCTCTGGGAATAAATAAACTTGTATGATGATTTATGATTCTTATTTTCTTCTCTGAAGTTGATCTTAACAACATGACGTATTTAACTCCCCATAAATCAGAACACTGTGTTGTATTGCTGATGCTATGTGAAATTGTGGTTTTGACTGAACTGTACAGTGAATGAGTAACATTTTACTCAACAAGGACAGCTTTGATTATCCTCAGGCTTGAAAAAACTGGAATCAGAGTTATAGAATAGATTCATGACTTGTGTTCAGAGGGTCGTTTGTGATAACAGTTTCAAATTAATGTGCACAGGCTCTCGGGATGACTGAATAAATGGCATTCTTGACAAAAAGACTTGAAACTGTACAGTACCCGTCCCTGGCTTGAGAGAGATTCTGGTTGCAAGTGTTTTATCATGTTTGTTTTTACTTACATGGGCTACCAGATGGGTGGAGTTTACTGGTGCAGTATAATTCCAGTAGAACAAGATCAATATCATGCTCAGAAAAGTTCGCTGAGTTCACTGAAGCAGCTCGAAACCTGATGTTCCTCTTAAATTCAAGTGTTTCCTAAGTGAGAAAAAACCCGCCTCCACACATGTGACAGAGTCATGTACAAAACCATATTTTTTTATGTAAGGCCTCACTGAAGCCACAGCATTTAATACTTGTATAAGAGTAAGTATTCTGCCTCAAGATGCTGTCTTTTTATGGCCCCACCATTACATCAAATGGAAAAATTCTGCATGTCTCTCGCATCAGTTTATACCATTTCCCCATAATTCAGAATGACATATTTAGTATGTTTGGAAACATTAGGAGCTTCACTAAAATATGAAATAAATTTTTTTAGGTTTGAATGATTGGCTACAGGATATACTTTTGACTGATGGAGTGGGAAGAATAGTTTCTTTAAATGTTTATTTTGTTATGGTGGTCCAGCGGGCCTAGACCTATGCCATTAGACTCTGGATGCCCTTTGCCCAGTGCGATAGATGAATAACCATTAAATTATCATACATCTAAAAATTTTAAGCCTCCCGCCACTTAAATGATCAATTACAGCAAAGTTTTATCATTGGAGCTGATCCAGGTGGCACTAGAGTTAATGATATGTAGTACTGGGTAGATGAAACCCTCAGTTGTCAAAGTAAATATTAACTTAGTCGACAGGTAAGAGGAGCAGAGAAGTACAATAAATGTAATGTGTTTGAGTAAAAAATGAAATCTTGCAAAGCAGAAATAGCTTCAGTATGAATACAGAAGAACTAAAATTACTTCCAATTTTTCAATCACTACCCAATAGTTACTATCAAATAAAGCGGAAATTACAAATGTATATGAATAAACGAATCAGAAATGAATTGTTCATGTTACTGTCTCAAACTGTTGCCCTCTTTGTATCGTTCTGTATAGCATGTTGGCTAGGTCCAAAAAACAGAGCCTTGAAAAATGATTTGTAAATGCTGTTAGACTGAAGTCTGGTCGTCACCTCTCTGTCTCTCTCTGGTGTTTCTCTTCCCTTTCCACTTCCTCTGCCTCTGTCCTCTGCAGAGTTATAGCTCATGTGTGACCTCTGCAGGTGTCACTCCACATGCAGCATGGCTGACAGAACCACTGTAGGATGGGGGATCAGTTGAACTTTCTTGCAAGGGCTACCAATTGAAATGAAAAAAGAGAGAAATAAAATAAAAAAAATTTAAAAAGCAACGCTTACTTTTCTCAACATAATATTTACTGGTCCAAATAAGGTACCAGAATTTAGAATTAAAAGAAGTAAAAGTTGTTTAGATTCAATACTTAGGCAATACTTTTAGTAGTTTTAATGAAGCTTTATAGCATAATACATTTGCTTAAAACCATAATATTCAGGTGGATTTTATATCTGTGCTATATGAATAGTTAAAGCCATATAACTTTAGCCAGAATGGACTTGCCTCACTTTAAAGTTGGAACTCATTTATAGCAGTTTTAACGAATCAGATGAATCCAGACAAAAGTTTAACATTAAATTCAATTATACCAATGACAAGGGAAACAATTCAGAGTCAAATGAGTCACAGAAAACAAAACTCGAAACAGTTTAGGTATTATGCAAGAGAGCTAAAAAAATAAATAAAAATTTAGTTTCTACATGTAGAGTGTACTGGATTGAGAAGATGGATAAAGTGAGTTAGGGTGGTTGGTTTACCTCCCACCACATCCATACTTTTGGAAATAACGTTTTGTTTGATAGAACCAGTTTAGTGGAGGTCTAGTAGGCAGCGTCTCTCAGATCAGGTGTTGTCCAGATGTTCTGGTGAGAGCCATCCTCAGGCTTCTACTAATCTTATTTGGGGAGAAGGGATGAAACAAGAAAGCCTTCCATGACATCCTACAACCTGTTGTGCTGTATATACTGTCAAAAAAATTATTCTTTCAGTATCAGATGAGGATTTGGTTTTAGTGGCTACATCTACCTCCAGGTTATAGAGGATTTGGTTTTAGTAGATACGTCATTCTTGTCACATTAACAGTCAAATGAGCTACAGTAGAACTGATCATTAGTCCTACACATATGTAAAGTGCCATATCTCATTTAAAGGTGGCATTTTAATGATGGATATATTCATTCCAAAGCCTCCCACGGTGCCTCGACTGCTCTAATTTTTAGCATCAGAGACTACATTCACATGCAGAAGAATTTTGTTTTTGTAACCCAGTTGTTGGTTGACTCATTCAAATCTCCTATCTCAGTTTGAATAGCTCATTCTCTGATTATAGAAAAACTCAATTGAGCTGTCTGGCTTTCTTCCATTTCCGTTGCATGTAAATACTATTCTCACATTACAGCTTTTTAGCAACCAAACGCATTCTTCTGCCTTATGAGTAATCTACTCCCAATTATTGTTACTATTATTGTATCAGAATTAATATGATGACGATTAATGATTAATAAAGAGTGAATCTAGTTTTTCATATGGTTATTTATTTGTTATTTAATCTCTCTATTTGAGATCGCATCTTTCTACCTTTCTTCTCTTTCCCACTTGGCCTCTCTCCTCATTTCCTATTCTGTACCCCATGGACAGAGTTAAAAAGTAGGATATGATATTAGTCACAGGGACACACTGGGTATTCTCGCAAAAGCCAAGGTGGATTAAACAGTGTCTGATTATCAAGCATGGCACCAGGCATGCTTGATAACAGAAACAGTTCAGGTCCGCTGGCATCCAGTTACAAACTATTACATACATGGTAATTATGGGGTAAAGTTCAGGGCAGTGTAACAGTGTTTGTGATTTAGAAAGGGCAGAATTACAGCCAAGGTGTAAGGTAACTTTTCCTAATGTGTGTGTGTGTCATGAAGGAGAAGTAATGAGAGTGGATGGTTGCTCTCCACCAGACAACCAGAATGAACTGTGCAATGAGTAAAAGAATCCCTCTCACTCTCTTGCTCTCTCAGACTTGGGGCTGCCCTGCCTCCAAAGAGCGCTCGGCCACTGCTGCATTGTGGCCCAGGGCCTCATTTGAATGGGCCTTTAGTATTTTGTGTGAACAAGTCAGCGCCATTTGCATTTGTTCCAGTCACAAGGGTTTAACAGGTCAATAGGGACTCCCTGGCAGAAAACTAACACGCTAGGGTACCTTTTTTTTCCTCCCTCCCTCACGTCTCCTCCATCGCTGTGGTTGTCAGGAACCCGGCTGGCTTGTCCCGGTTGTATATAACTCAAGCATGTGGTGTGTATACATGTGTGTACGTGTGTGTGTGTGTGTGTGTGTGTGTGTGTGTGTGTGTGTGTGAGGACATGATCGGTGACAGCAGGCTATCAGGGTCAGAAAATAGGAGCTAATACTCTGCTGGCTGCACCGACAAAAGTTTGATTAACATACAACTTATAGCAGGAGCTTGTTTGAGTGGCGGAGTAGGTTTGTTTTGTGAAAGAGAGAGAGCACAGACTTTCTTTTACACACGGACACAGACACACACATACACAAACTAGCAAATTTGAGCCTGCAGGCCTCTCGTTCCCAGACCCTGGAGTATTTACACTCTCAGTGAAATTTGTAACATGGTGACAATATGCGACGATATGTCAGGGCTAGTTGCACCTCACCAGCTTGCGAAAGCAAAAATGACCAATGGGCCGTTTATAAAAAGATAAGAGCAGCACTTTATTTGATGGGCCCTCGGTTTATTCTTCTCTTGACTGAGAACTTGACAGATTATAGTCTGCTGTTTGGAATTTAGAAGCAAAAAAAAAAAAAAAAACATTTTACCTTTGTTAGCAGTCCTAATGAAAACTAAAGGAAGCTGTTAGCCTTAAGATGTCAAAATGGCTTTGGGCTAGCAATGTCCATATTCTTTGAAAGGAGTGCTAACTTTGCTAATAGACAGTTTTTCAACACAATAACTGCCAACTCAGAAAACTCTTTAAAGTAGATAATAATTCTGTTTCTAATACATGTTATTAGCTCTATAAAAGCTTCTAATGGGTCACATTAAAATATTTTCATATGTCTTAGTAAAACACTAGCTTGCTAATTTGTGCGGAAGTGCTTTTAGCAAAACCATTACACCCAGTATTGGTCATACTATTGTAAAACTTGTTTTTTGTGCCAGTAAGCCTATTTGAGGAGAATATCTAGAGAGAACAGAGTATCGTATCATTAAAGATTTATTGTGAGTTTTGGAAGGATAGCAGAATTGACTTTTTATGGTTCTATTTTCTTCTGAGTGTAGCCCTTTTGCTCATATGGCTCACTTGGGATTTTCAAAATCCAAAACCAACAGCACAGTGAACAAGTATTTTTGTATTGACTTCATGCTTATATACGTAATGATATTTTTGAACAGTTAACTTAGTGCAAGCAGTGGGCTGTGCACTTGAAATAACAGAATAATGCCTGCCCACTGCAGCATTTCCATCCACTTAATGTGGGTTTTAATTGCAGTCGTGGCAGCAGGGTCTCCTAGTGCTCACAGAGATTGTCCTGCATTTAAAATGTCAAAGGCTACCTCCTCATAACAGCCAGGTGTGCTGCTGAAGGGTACTCAGGTAGGAAAGCGAACCCCCCAACTGCTCACTCACTCTGGGTAAGAGGATCCATCTGAGTGGTGCATGAGTAAATATACTGTAAAGCTGCAGTGTTTGATTTTACATGTTGTTGACAGCTGCCTATTGTATATGAGGAATACAAGAATGTCACATAATGTCCCCCATCTTCTTTTATCACATTTTACACTTACAGTAAGGTGTTACACCTTTAACAAACAGTATGATACATCATTGCCATTTACCCCAGTGAAGATCCCCAAAGACACTTCTTGTATATAATGTGTGGTGCAGAATGAAACACTACTACTGAAGGTCAAGGCTTTGTGTAGTTTGAATATAGTCAGAGGAGTATGGATTTTCGTTGGCAACACACGATTTGAGCTGTATACTTCTGCATACTGGATTAGTTTGCGTCAATAGCAGTAGACTAGTTTGTGTAATCCTTAACAATGAAATAAACTCTTGTATTATTTATGATTGTAAATATTTAATTGAAAATCCAAAGCTCAAGAATAAAAACTATTAGTTTTTAATATGAGTAGAATGTGCAGTTTATGGTCGAGCACAGTAGGGATGTTGAAACTGTATAAATGCCCGTACACCAAATGTATACAAAAAGTTGTGAAGGGCAGACAAATCATTTCTGCAGAGAAAAAAAACATTTTCAAGCCCGTGAGATTCTTGCTCGTGAAGGTCTATATTTCAGTGTTAAAGCTTGTTCCAGGCATTAGCTAGTTTAATCACTGTGTACACTAACATGTGCACTATAGGGAACTTGTCTTAGTGACTTGGCGCACATAGCATAAATATAGCAGGATATACAGACACACACAGACACAGTGTATATAGTACGCTACAGAACTATGTACACATTATGCACAGCTGTACACATGATTAAAACATGCACTGATGGTATTTATATCACAGTATTTTACAGGGGTATTTGACAGACAGCAGAGGAGGGAAAAATCTAATATTTTGTGGCAGACCTGAGTCGGAGCAATGCTCATAATTGCTCCTACCATACTGATCCGAGCCCGTCTGGCCACAGCGCCATGCTTGCTGTGCTGTATTTTGTCGCGATTGTCTGTGTAGAGCTGTATGACCCACTATTTGGACTTCTGTTCCATTATCTTTCAAAAACTTGCTGCACTTGGGTCTCAAGCAAAGAAAGGCAAAGTGAGAGCCCAGCGTCAGGTGCTACAAGCTGCTAGCTAGGCCTGCAGCCAGGCCTAGATAGCCAGACCTGGCAGCTCCTACACTGCGACGTGTGAAACGCTGCACACAAAGGAGCTCGCTCCATCTGTATGCACCCTACATAGGCAGGCTTTTGTTGCAGCCGACAGGCACATGACTGCTAGCATCTTAACCCCTGAGAGCCAGCGTCTCCTTTCCCCTCACTGAACTGCACACTGCAGTAGACACCACAGTGAGTTAATACTTGCAGGAAAAGAGCCAGTTATTTAGTAATGATTTATGCGTTTGGTATTTTTCTGATCATTTCACTCAGTGAAAACTCCCCAGAAAATATATTTAAAAAGCAAGGTATAATATGAATATCAGAGTAAAGTTTTGGAATAATGTTTGTACACAGTTTAAATTCACTGACAAATCTGTTACTGTCCAGGCAAAACTCTGTTGAAGGAAAATGAATGCTATACATTGTTTGAAGAATTGGATCAGGAGTTCATTTTTAACAATGATTTGGGGTTAATATCGAGGTCAGCCATGAATAGGAAAAGACCAGAGAACAAGAACAAAAAAGGTATCCAGTGTTTTCACATGAAATATATGTAAAAATATGCAGTTGAATATTTTCTGTGTTGCTAAATGGATTTAGAAAACAATAATTAAGCAGGTCAGATTTAGGATGGTTTTCACATTTCAGTTTTAACTGCATTTTCTGCCTATTGTGAGGCCAACTTTGCTTATTTATCTGTACATTTTGCATAAAGTTGTAGGAACAGTTCAGAAATGAGACCACCATCTCCCATCGGGAGACCCCTCTGTGAAATCCAATTAAAGATAAATCACTAGCATCAAGACGCCACAACTGCGGCAGTTAGGAGATGCTCTGACCTATTAGCACTCTTCATTTTTCAATTTTAGCATGCTATGTGGATGTCCTTGAGTAGATCATTAAGTCACACACTCACACACACACACACACACACACACACACTCTCATTCTCTGTCTGGGAATGTTTTTCTTGTTAAACCACAGTGAACCAGCAATAAAAAATGATGCAAGTTATCTTGTAAATACAGAAACTTGTGAATTTTCATGCTCAAATAAAGAGATAGTATTGGTTTCATGAAGACCTCGTGTTGCTTTGTGTAACCCAGACAACTCCAGACGTGAGTGTCCGTGTGTGTGTGGGTGTGTGTGTATGTGAAGGAGTAAGCATGTGTGTGCATACTCGTGCTAGATATGAATTCAACAAACATTCTATTTGGAGCGTTCCCTAACCCTTAGTCAGCTAAACTGGATATGGGCGACTGAAATGAGCATGCTGTCACCCAGTCAGACAAGTGCCTGATTTTTTTAAATAAGAAGGGGACAGAGGGAGAAATCAGAGGAAGGACAGAGATGTTATAAAATAAAACATGTCTTCACATCATTCCCCTCACCACCACCTTCCTCATATGAAATGTGGGTTTACGGTCCCGACGGGGGCTGGGGTGCGCATGGGTCCTATCTGGGCCGAGCTAGGTCACGCAGGCCCATCCAGGCTGCAGTGCCTCTGTGACGTGGCATTAAACTAGAACCAACAGCAGTCCAAACCCTTTAAGAGGTGGTACCACTCCCTGAGAATGCCAGAAACCTGTATGTATGCTGATGTTTGATAAGAGCTGAAAAATAATCATTTATTAATGCGGGATGAAACCCGAATGGTGTGTAGTAAGTAGTCAGGAATCAGGAGAGGTGTGTGTGTTTGAGTGGGGAGGAGGGGAGAAGAGGGGTAAGTTTCAAATATAAAAAAAAAATGTCTGAAAATATATTTTAGATTTATTCTCTGCCAGTTTGCAGTTTGTAATTTACCTTCGTATTTTTGCATTGTTAAAAACAAGTTATTCCAGAGCAACAGTGTGTACAAAAATGACACGTTTCAGCTGAAATGTCGTAACCTTGAGAGCACTTGACTCCACATTCAGAGCATTTTTCCTGTGTCATCTACTATTGCAGAGTGTTTCGATGCCTCACAATCAAAATCTATTTAATGCAAGTTTGAATAAAAACCAAGGTAGCAAGGATTGCAGCGTTAATTTTGTTATAAATTGAATTTTGTCATTCTTGACACAGTTATTACAAATTATAGAGAAAAACCTATTTTGCCAAGGATCAGAGTATTGTTTCTTTGTTCCCTGGGTAAATATGCCTGTAATTACATTTTTTTAATGTCCTCGAGATGGGCAGTGTATTCTGTTAGCTAAATTAGAAACCAAACTTTTCTAATAAACCTGAGAGTTTGAAAAATGACCTGGAGAGGGGAGTCTCATGGTTAACTGAAAGTAGGACAAGGATTCTCCCAAAGCACTACCCTTACTTTGATGAGAGAAGAGCCACAAAAAGGACGAGCCGTGAAGCTGTCAAAGTGTTGCTTCTTTGGGATTTATTGTATGTTTGGCTGTTTTAAAAGCTGTTCAGGACACTTGTCTCTAGCAAGCACAGGTTCATTTCATCTCTCCTCTTTTCCAACCTTTGCTCTACTCTGCTCTGCTGCCGAATGGGCTCCCTCCACACAGAGAAGCTGGGTTTTCAGAGGTGAGTGGCTTAATGATTATCAAAGACGTACATTTGAATCAAAGTGCTCAGTTACTGCCCTTGATAAGTGTGGACTGTGTTCGGAAAACACTTGAGAATGTTTTTTTGACCTTGAAGCCTTCTATCACTTTGTTTATTTAGAGCTTCACTTACCTGCTTTACCCTCTTGTATATTTACAAAATAAAAGTTTAAAAAATCTGTTTTTTAGGGTAAAGAAAATAAACACGTGTATTTAATGTTTTTTATGTGTTAATATGAAATAATGAAAAACATATCATGAAATCCAAGTAATTTGCAGTAACATTTGAATTTATAAAAAGAGGATGTTCTAATTACACATTCAAAATGTCTGAAAGGTCTGAAACTCAGATAATTTTGTACACATAGAAGTCGCTTATTTTCTTGACTGTTACAATATATTTTTATAATTTCATCTTTCTATAGAGATTTAAAGTTTCATAAAAGAGTGTTAATACACCCTGGATAACAGCCTTCTCAATACACCTAACTGCATAAGATGAGAGGGAAATTTCTCATTCATTTTTTTAAGCACTCCAAACTGAAACCAAAGCTTGAATAGCTTATTAAATAGCCATATTATAATTTTTTAAAGAATAACAATAATGAATTATAATCGATTACACCTGATAAAGTTTTGAATAAAAAAGAGTGAACTGCATTTTCAACTTCGACTTATTAAGTTCAGTTCATGAAAAAAAGGTCAAAATTAAATTTCTTGTGTGCAGAATGCAGGAAAAAAGAGATCATCAATTTGATTTGTTGAAATATACGAAACTTTTTCATAATAAAAGATTGTCCTTTTCAGGGGTCCTCTCTGGGAAAAAAGGCTAAAAATTGTATTTTGTTTTGTCTTATTAGGTTACATTAAAGTTTAGAATCGAATTTTCCTGCTTATTTTTTAAACAAAGTCCTATATTCTGTCAAGTCACTTTTTTCAATGGATTCATAAATTCATTCAGGTTTTCAAAAATTTATCCAGAGCAGTGAAAAAAATCATTTTGATGCTTGACTGAATTTACCTTCTCTTTTTTTGGTGCACTGAATGGTGATTACACTGGCTCATATATTACTATTTATTCACAAAATGGCTTTTATTTTGACTCTTTTTTAATAATACTGTTATAAATATAAAGATTAATATTTATGCAAAATATGTATGATGTAAACATTGGGTTTCTCTTTTCCGGTTTTCTTATATTCAGCATATGTCAGTTATATTAAGAGAGAGGGAGATGCTTTCATATTTTGGACTCTACTTTTTTTTCCTGAATCTTACATGAAATACGTATATTTAATACTTTATTAATAACTTTGAAACAGCTGAATTACTTTTTTTTTGTGCCTAACATCTTTTGAGTAAAAGAAGAAAAAGCATGGTAGGAACTAATCAAACAGAATAAAAAGTGTACAGTATATCTGCACACTTTGTTTCTCGTCACCGACAGAATATAGAAGGTTAACCTCTGTATCTCTTTGGTCCCAAAGTGACTAAAGGAATTCACATCTTTACCTCCTACAGTTAGGTTATTGTAGGATTCTGTTTTGTTAAAAAGTAGCATTGTTTAACATATCAAGATGGGTTATACAATGGACAACGTTTTTGTCTCAGTTTGCCAAATTCTAGGCTGTGTGTGTGAGTGACTGCATCATTTAGGCCGCCATGTTGTCTCCTTCTGTCCTCCATTTTGTGAGCCTGTCTCTTGGTTCTGCCTCACCTGTTTTTATCAAAGTTTTATTAAATTCTCCCTGGCTTTTTATTAGAGTAAAAAAAAATTCTATAGTTTTCATATGTTTTTCCGGTGTACATTTATTTTATTTTTTTTATATGATCTGTCACACTTTTGTGTTATTGCTGAGATGGCACTCATGGGGGCTCATCACTCTGATTTTTACCTTAAAGTATCTTCCTTAAAGACTGAAATCAACCAACTACGGCAAGAAGTTGAAAGCTGCCTTGACGGGCAAAACTCCTCAAAAGGAGAATGTGTCCTATTTGACAAGGCGTTAACCTCTTAAAACAATTTGTCCATGTAATCAGCAGCACCCGTGTAAAAGACTGCATGCAATGTTAGTTTTTACAACTCTGCAGCATGAGTGACTGTGACCCGTAGCCCCATAATGGCTGCCGGGGGTCACGGAGGTTAATAGAGAGTGATGTATGAGGCCCCAGAGTGACATCCCAAAGGGGATGGCCCCTTAATCCTTATTAGGCCTCTGTGTTAGTGATCCTTACCTTTCAAAGCAAACAGCACGCTCCCTTTGCTGTGGGGCCCCAGCCTGCCCCCGGCGTTACACTTCTGACCCCAGGGTCGTGGCCTTTGTTCAGAACCCTTCAGAGCCTGACCTTAGGGGTCACGGCGGTAATAGAGAAGTTGTCGAGGCGCGTGCTGCTGAGGGGCCCCTCAGCAGACCACCTCGTAGAGAGAGCCGGCCCGTCGCTCTGGTCACCGAAGAGAGGAGGAACTCTGCGCGTGTGTTTGTGTGTGTTCGCTTGTGTGTGAATGTATAGGTAGCTCTTACTTACAGGGTTCAAACACAACAGAGATTATATGTGTGAGTTATTACCATACAGGACAATGCCGCACGTAATAATGCAAGTAAGACCCGAACTTAATGCCGTAAGTCATGTATTTACAGAAGTGGCTACTTTAGAGAGGGTCACATCTCTCTTTACTTGTATTCCCAGGTGGTTCTACTTATTTAACTGCATATTATTCTCTGCTAAATAAAAGCTACAAGTAACAAATTTAGGAGATTGCATTTTTGATTCAGAAAGGTGCTATGAATTTTTTGGGGGATTTTTTTTCCATGTCTTGCGATTGATTTTTCTGAAAGAGAAAGATGTTAGTCTGATTGTCTGCTCTCATTCCTATAAAAATGTATTCATTTTGTCACTTAATTTTAATTCATATGGTGATTTTGGTTTATATATGTCTTATAATTATACCATGTATTTTTTTGCCTTGGAGCGTTAAAACATTTTGCGGCCGATATTACTCTCATACTAAATGCACGGCTTGTCCCACTGATGTGCAGCACCAAGAGGTGTGTGTGAGTGTTTCCCTAAATTCAATCTGTGTGTTGGTCGATGGGCCCTGTTTGTTGCAGTGAATTCGTGGGATGATTCTTATGGATGTGAAGGTGTAGGGGTCTGATAAGACCACTGAATCAAAAACTCCATTGTTTCAGTTCATGAGTGAACTATAACTCCTTTCGACTCTGAGAAATTCACTGTGCAACATGAATTGTCTATCATTTACACATTAATTGTGATTATGTCATAGTTTTTTGTATTTAATTTCCCTCCAATGTATCTTTTTGTTTTTTGCGGATTTGAAAGATTATGTGGTAGAAACCTAACTGCTTCCCTGTAGCCTCTATTCTTTACTTAATGTTTCAGCTGAAATATGCAGAGGTTTAGAATATGACTTTCATGCATGTCAAATATCAACAATGCAATCTGCCTTTATACACAAAGAATATATGTAAGGCGGGGCACAGATTGGTTTTAATCAGGGTTGGTTGATGAAAAAATTGTGATTGTGGACTTTTGGAGGTGTCATAAATGAGGTTGTTAATATTGGAGTTTCATCAATGGCAGCATTACGCAGGCCGCTCCTGCAGGGGCGAGGCCGTGCAGAGGGCTACAGTGTCAGAAGTTGGCAGCTGAGCCAAAACCAGAGCCGTATCCTCAAGTGAACTCTCCACGACGTACGGTGCAACAGGCTCTGCCAAGTTTTTTGAATTCCTGCCACATGTTAGATGGTAAACAACTGACTAGCAGAAACAGTGTCTTAGAAAGTTGAGGAGGGCTAAGGGACTCTTCAAATTGCTGATGAAACATGCATTTGTTTACAGTATTGTTTGATTTATATTCAGTGCGCAGTTGTTGTGGCGTTTTATACTTGCAGCGATTGCAATTGGTTCAAAGACATGGCGAGATGTGACGTCACAGAGTTCAATCCGATGACTGTTTAGTGCTTGTTCCGGTTTTCCCATCAAGGGATATAAGCACGTTTGTGTTTTAATAATGTAGTCCGAAAATCATTGTTTGTCTCACTTTAACTCCCTGTAGTAACCTGATTTCTATTTCGCTTGTGCTCGTTTTTGCACGACTGTAAGTTTTCGTATTCGTGCATTGTGTGTTTTTGATATGCGGGTGGTGCAGCAGAACACAGGGAACCTGAGTTTCATTTTAGACTGTGGAAAGCTGAGGAGCGTTAGGCAAGACAAGTGCACTCTATCACGCTCTCCCTCTCTCTCTCTCTCTCTCTCTCTCTCTCTCTCTCTCTCTTTCATTCTTTCTCTCTCTCCCTCTGAGGTAAATACACACGCACACAGTAGTGTAACCCCTTTTCTTTCAGTATCCAAGACTGAGAGTAAGGAGGTAGGAGAGACTGCAACTAACCAAGCGGCCATATTAGTTTGCTGTTCAATCACTCAAATCACTCTGCTCCTGGTCTACTTCTCCACGGTAAAAAAAAAGAAACAACACATATGAGGAAAAGGTTGTGTGTACATGAGGAGCGTTTCCTGACTCTTATTTGTTTCAGTGTGCCCAATTCCCCTTTAGACTCTGTGTGAGCAATAAAGACAGACTGAAATCAAGACCAGCTAGCTGTGCTCCATGATGTGAGATCCATCGTTTTTTTGGACAGTTTTCCCTTTTTCCCCTCTCTTTTGTGCGGCTGCTACTTTGGGGAGAGAGGAGGGGAAAAAATTTGCCTGTGCTGAGTTCTGGGTTTCTTTTGGGAAAGAGAAGACTGGAGGGGAGGGGAATGGCGTCCAAAAGAGAGGAAGTTGTTTTTTTGCCATGGGGGAATCTGTTGCAAACAGCTAAGGGCCATTACAGCATTTTGCCTACAGAGAGAAGTTTCTGGGGACGGAAGTTGGGTGGAAACCGGACGGGTGTGTATAACCTTCAGCAGGATGATGCAGAGGTTGGTAGGTGTGGATGAGAACGGGAAAGAGGAAGAAAGACAGCAGGGGTGTTATCTGGCGAAAACACATAAAAAAGATCCTCCTTATACAGGCTTAAATTAACACTTGCTGTTCAGAGCAGGGCTGTTTATTACTGTAGGCTATAACAGTGCTACTGAAAGGACAAGAAAGGGTGGGAGACAGAATAGGCTGGACACTGAGGGGGAGGCGGAGGGGGAAGGAGGGTGCAGGACACGAGCAGAGTCATCAGCAGAGTCCATTTTATCGTTCGGTTACTGCCCGACATTTCTCCTCTCCTTATTCGCACGCAGGACCGCTGCTACTGCAGTTCGCAGCAAGGCAAGGGCGGCCTAGTAATGGCACATGGCGGGCGCACTGCGGTAAATATTACAGGCTATCACAGCACGGTTCACGGTCGCAATCATGGTAGGGCAGTCGCACCTAGGTGCTTATCTGGCTTTGATTCCGTGCCAAAACAGTCAGTGTAGCTTTTCAACTCATTAACATGTCTGTGGTTAAAAGTAAGAGGGGTTAATCCAGACACTAAACATCAGTGATCAATGCTAGACATTATTTTCGGGCCTTTTTCAGGTGTCTGCCGTCGCTTTCCCACTGGAAGTTTCGTGATAAAGGACATGTAGGTCAGAGCCAGCCTTATATCGAACTCACAGCAGCAACGGCTCTGAAAAAGAAAAAATTGAGAGGAAAAATCGGTGATCGTTCACATGAATCTCAAAGTTAGGTTTTTCAAGTTGTCATTCGTGTGTGTGTGTGTGTGTGTTTGTGTGTGTGTGAGTGTGTGTGTGTGTGAGTGTGTGTTTGTGTGAGTGTGTGTGTGTGTGAGTGTGTGTGTGAGAGTGTGTGTGTGTGTGTGAGTGTGTGTGTTTGCTGTGACTCTGCTCCTCAGGAGAAGTGCACTGTGTACACCCCCACCCGACCCCCCCCCACCCCACCCCTCCACCCCCCCCCCAAAAACTCCCTCCCCACCCTGCCTCATGCACACGCACGTTGCGCTGGGTCGGTGATGAAAACGCGTAGTGCGCACGCACTCCCACACGTCGCTGTTTCATCATCAGCTGAGGCCTTTCTCCTCCACTCACAGCTCTTCTTCCCTCCCTCTCTCGCCCCCTCCCCTCCCTGCTCCTGCTTCTTTTTCTATCCATCGCTTTCCTCCTCCTCTCTCCCTGGGTCCCGGCCACATGCGAGAGGGTAGACTAGGACGCTGCAGCTCTGAAAAAAAAAAAAAGAGGGGAAAAACGCTCTGCTGCTATTTCTACAGGCGGGCCCTCCCCTTTAGCTAGGCTGTGCCAAAAGAGGGAGGGATTTTTTACTACTCCCAGTCCCAGGATTTTAACCCTCTGCCTGCTCTCGCTTCTGCCTGCAAGATCTGCTCCTCAATATCATGCAACAAGTGGCTTTGCTTTACTCCTGGTTCGACATCGCTGTGCCATTCGGGAAGATGTTTTTCGGGGCCCGGTTTTCTTCGTTTCCGCGGGCATTGATCACCTGCATTTGGTCAGTTTTTCGCTTCTTCTGGGTTGTTGTCAGTAGAGTTAAACTGGACTGGGCAGAATCAGTGGTCTTGGTTTGTGCCCTACCGTGATGTGGAGGCTTTTTGAACACGTGTTTCTTGATTGCTCGCCATGCTCCTTTTTTTCTTGCGAGTCCTCCCTGAAGCTGAGGACGGTGACAGCAGATTGTTTTTAAAATGTTGTTCAACCAGCTGCTTTGATTCCCGCTACCTGTACATGTATCTTGATTTCAACAGATGATTTCTCTAGTATTTTCCTGTTCTCTTATCTCCTTTGCCCTCCACCTTCCTCACCCTTTCCATCTCTAAACCTCTCCCTCTTTTGGGTTTTCTGCCCCACCCTCTCTTCCTCATACCCCCCCTCTTCCTTTCTCTCTCTCTCTCTCTCTCTCTCTCTCTCTCTCTCTCCCTTTCCCTCTCTCGTGGGCAGGCTCCAGTGAAAGGGGAGCAGGAGGGCGGAGCAGCAATGGGGCTTTTTCTGGGACAGGTGCCAATTTCAAACAAAAGACACAAAAAGCCAAAAAAGAGTGAGATAGTTCCCAATGACAGGAAAAAAGTGGCATGTTTCAAGAACTGATTTGTAGTAATTACATGTGTATGCATGTGTAACTATTCTCCTATTGCAGGACTTCTTTTATTGCATGACTGAGAAGCAGCAGAAATCTTGAATCCTCTCTTTCCCCCCCTCTCTGCTGTCTTGCTCCCGTGAAGGCATTTGAGTTTCGAGCGGGGAAAAGAAGGAGGGGTGGGTGGAGTTGGGAAGGGGCAGCGGGAGGCGGAGCCTTGCCTCCTCTCCTCCCTGTCGAAGCTTCTGCATTATTCATATGCCTGGGCCAACGCTGCGATCTGACTGGCTGCCTGGCTTAGCATTCACCCGACATTCAGCAGCTCTGTTTGCTAACATTCCTCATTCAAAGCCTTGTTAACTGCCAGACGGGAGGAACACGCGACTCCATGGGAAACCCACATGGCCTCCCCATTGTGGCGGGCCCTGACAGTCTCAGACTAGGAGGTGGCAGACAGGGGAGAGTGAGGGGAGCCAGTTTGTAAATATTAGAAAGCAGTTAGCTGAGGTTAGGCAGGTTACCCGAGGCTTAGAGACGGGTTCGGGGTGAGGTGGCCAGATTGACAGGGTAAAACCCAGACAGAGGGGCAGACAGATGGGCAGACAGACATATAGACAAGGCGTTGAGGCAGACAGGGAGGCTGGCACTTGCTGGGACTCTGAATGGGTCTCTCGTTGGTGTGCCCGCCTACTCCTTGCAGGGAGTGCAGAGCTGTGTGACTGAATCCAAGCTCCTTCTCTGCCCTTCTCTACAGAGAGGATATGTGGACATACTGTGTGCAGCTACCGAAGAATCCAACACAATGAATGGTGGGGATTTTGGCGCTTTTCCCCGGATAACTGATGGCCGTGGTCCGTGTGCCAGCTAACTCAAAGACTCAGTGGGTAAGTCAGAGAGTATGTGTGGGTGTGGAGGTAAGTGTGTGTGTGTGTGAGTGTGCGTGTGTGTGTGTGTGTGTGTGTGCATGTATGCTTATGCATGTGAAGCATGCACACATGCAGAGGTATTCTTTTGACAAAACTATGAAACACAAAGATGAAACAGATGCTGGAGAGAAGCTTCGTTAGACCCTATAAGTGTGTTTGAACGTTGTGTCTGGATGTTGTTTCCTTCAGGGCTACATGACTATCCAGAGAGAGGAGGCTTAACTAAATATAGGCAAACTGGGGGGGCGGGTGGGGGGCTGGGGGGTGGCACAGGCTTTGAATTTCAGACGAAACCATGCTAATCTGTCCTCTTGTGCGTTCCTACCTGCAGTTTTGCACTCCAGGTCAGCCTTTTGTGTATGAGAAAGACAGACGGTTTTGGAGGGAGCAGAGAGGGACCAGTGCTGTAATGTTGGGCCGAGGGCCAGACAGGGCCTGCTACACAAGGCCGAGCCCCACCACAACGCTCTCTCTCTCTCTCTCTCTGTGTCTCTCTTTCAGTCTCTCTCTCTGTCTCTCGCCCCTTCTCTCTCCTGGTCAGCTATCAGAAAACTATTAACCGCGATTCTCATATTTAGTTTTCTTATTAAAACCTCATCTTAGTTAATATGTGCAAGGTTTAGAATTTGTAATAGAAGGTTAAACATTGGAAAATGGGTCATTGCTGACACGTGGCCACACGTAGCTTTAATATAGCCCGAACAGGTCTTGTGGACATATCGTTTATTAAGGTTTACTAAAAGAGCCCAACTACATAGCGTTTTTCATTTTTTAAATTTTACTTACCATCTGCAAACGAGAAAAATGCTTCAAGGCATTAAACCGAAGACATTTCTCTCGTGTTCGATGGTACAGTTTATAGACTCAATTAAATTAAAAACAATGTAATTTTGCTATTGTAATGTATCTATGTATTTACCTGGAATAGAATGTAACGCTTTTTTTAAGGAAGTTACCTATTCATTAACATTAGTATCACGACTTCTTCATCCCTGAAGGAGAATATGATCTTTAATTTTGACTGTATTAAATCATATTTTCCATATGATTAAAAAAACAAATATGCCACACCCCTCATCGGTGCCGTCCAGCATGACATCTTTTAATTATCGCCAATAAATCAGTTTTTCGAACAAGCCCTAATTAAAAATCTTAGGTTTTTTTTCTCACTTTGCCTTTCAATATGGCTCCACTTTGAACACCTCACCACATCATAGCCAACCATGGCCAATAGGTAGGAGTTGAAGCAGTATGAGTCATCACCGATAGCTCTAGTCATCCCACCTGTATCCTACGTTTGACAGGCCTACTCATCCACAACTTTTGCACCACTGGGCCTTGCGTGAGCCACGCCATCACTGTCAACTTGGCAGGAAACTCTGACATTGCTTCCCCGCATTTTGGTGCTACCGAAAAACCTCTTCTGAGACCTTCAGCCAGGTGAAATTACAAGTTAACAAGTCAGCATTTAGGCAAGGAAGACATCATTGCTGGATACCAATCATTTGACAAGGTGCAGCATTAAAGACTGCAGAAGAGTCAGATGAATGTAAATTTACTTTTTTTTCTATGTTTCCTCTATTCCCCCTTTCTACTTTATTCAATATGATTCAGGTCAACACATACTATAGAAATAAAAGGTAGTATTTACGGCGGGGTGCGTTTATCTTTACAATCAATTGGAAACGGGGAGAAACACTCTTTGACACGATTTTAGTAACTTGGAAACATTTGATCGTTCCATCAAATTTTGAAAAGCATCGAAAGTATTTTGTTGTATTTTCCCCCTGACATGGACAGGGTGTCCTCTGCGTACTTATATTCTCGGATTTGTCAGGCGCGTTTATGCCATGAATAACATTGAAAGTCGTCGAGTATATTCCCTCAAAATATTGGCTATCCTAAAAAGAATATTTTATCCCAAGAATACTAGAAAAACAAACCTTGTTAGATCTCGGAATTCATTATAATTAACATAATATTATCACACAAAACAGGCGGTAAGTTGCAGTGTGTTGTGGGATTTTATACAATACACACTGATTTCCTGTGCTTTTAAAATAATTTGACCTTTATGTTGTCAATGATGGATTACTGAATAGTCACGTATTTATTTTTTTTGAAATGAAGGAAATGAAAAACAATTGCGGATTTATCCCTAACATCTACTCTACATATCTGGTTTATCGAGGGGTTCTTACAATGTGTTAGAGGACATTAGAAAACCTAAAGCTGAAGGAAATTTTTAAAAACTGAACATAAAAACCATCACACCACATCTTGAACACACACAGGACATGGGCACGAACAAACGCACACATTCAATTTGACACACACACACAAACACACACACACACACACACACACACACACACACACACAGGCAAACACCCAGACACATTTGATGCTATGTACCCCACAATGAACCCTGGCTCCTAAGATGAATGGAGTTCCCACGCCTCTCCCAAGGAGTGCAGGGCACAGCCTCCTCCTCTGAGCATTCAAACACACACACACACACACACACACACACACACAATGCATGCACTACAGATGGCCACACAGTCTTACTCAAACACACACAGGTGCATTTGAGCATAATACAGAGGCACACACTTGCAGTGAAAAGGTACAAGAGCACATTTAAAAACTCACACAGACATTTAAAGACACAGACAGTTAAAGTATTGATTATTATTCTGAGCGCTTCCAGTTTTGGCATTTTTAAAAATCGTATAAGAGTTTATCTCGTATTGGTAGTGCTTTGGCAATTTGGCATAAAAAGTGACTTTTAATTTGTCAAGTATAAATCGGAATGGGAAATGAGAAATGAGACATATTGGTTGTGTTTTACTTTCAGTTGCATTTCACTTACACCTCAAGGTTTTGTTTTGCAAAAAGAATTTAAGTGAAGCAGAAACAAAAGTTTGTGAGAAAATCTAAGATTTCATTTTGAAAGGGTTCAGCAAAACAAAGTCCTCCAGTGTGTGTGTGTGTGTGTGTGTGTGTGTGTGTGTGTGTATTCCATTTTAGACTTACATTCAAAATCTATCATTTAAATGTTAAAGTAAAAGAAATATATATTTTTTTTATTATTGCAGCTTATTTATTGTTTTTTCAAATACAACAAAAATGTTTTTTTTTTCAACAGAAAAATGCACCCGTAATTTATTCTTAAAATATATACTATATATTTATTATTAAATTTCTCTAATTATACTTAATAATAGAAGACAAAACATTTTCTGAAATTGAATTGAAAATTGATAAGGCATAGTGTGTTTAGGTGTGTGTGTGTGTGTGTGTGTGTGTGTGTGTGTGTGTGTGAGAAGGAGAGAGGGAGAGAGAGAGAGACAGATAGACAGACAGAAAGACAGAGAAGGTGACACCTGTAACAGTTATTTATATAATATATGACAGCGTAGTATATTTAAAATTATTTGTTACTAAAAATTAATTAAAAACCAAAACCTGTGGATTTTCCTTTTAGCTTCATTAGATGTGTCTATGTCTAAATGTTAAATTGATTCCTTTTATATAATTAATATTTTGAACACTTTCTAATTTCAGCATTTTAATTTTAGAAACTAAAATCTGACCACAATAAAAAAAATTTCAAATTGCAGAAAATTAAAATAACTGTTGAACGAAAAGCCACAACTTAATTTGTAATTCTAATAGCATACAGTAATATAATTTTCCCGCTGGTAATTTTCTGAAGCACATGCTCTCTCTCAACTTCTTAAACACTGGCCACTAAATGGTAATATAGTTATCCAGGCTAAATTCGGCTGCAGTATTCTCAGCCGTGATCACTCTAACATATGCTACATCAGCCTTAATGATACACTCAAGTAGCTGCTTGGCAGGTTTATGACCTGAGGGCTACATGGACACCTTGATGTGTGTGTGTGTGTGTGTGTTTGTGTGTGTTTGTGTGTGTGTGTTTTTTTTCCAATATATCTGTACAGTATTGTGTGTGTGTGTGTGTGTGTGTGTGTGTGTGTGTGTAGATGTGGGCATGTTTGTGTATTTTTACGTCTCTGTTTTTCTCTTTCATTTGCAGGCTCATTATTTGGGAATGACTCTTTTTCCTGGTCAGACCTCAATATCAAGGTTGGTTTAATGTATTATTAATTTTCTATATTTCTGCATTTATTTTTATTTCATTCAAGTGTATATATATATATATATATATATATATATATATATATATACACACACACACACACACACACACTTGTCTACGAGTGAGCGAATGCCAACACATTACTGAATTCTCAAAGTCCAAATTCAGTTTTGTCGGGCCTCTAGCAAAGAATTTCATACACCTTCAGGCACACAAAACAAATAACGCAGTTTGTTGTTAGTTTATTGAACACAATCCAGCACACAGCATCGACCTTGGTAGTGAGTGACATGTCCCATCGAAACCAGCTCCGCTGAGTTGTGTGTGTGTGTCATTCCATCTGAATCAGTAAGTGTCTGCTGTGGCTCAAACATAATCTCCTCAAAGGAAATTAGTCGAGAAAAAGGGGAAAGAAAAGCCATCAGCCTAAAGGTCAAATGAAGATTATAGGGAAACCGTACACGAGGGCACACCGGCTGGCACCCGGAACTGCACAAAGACCTCATTGTCACAGGAGCCCTCAGCTCTGTACACAATCTCCTTGTGCACTTGGCAAGACATGACACCTGTCGGTGGTTTTGGTTAACTGCAGGCTGAGTGACAGGACGCCTTCACAGTTTGAGAGGTGGTCCACAAATTTTGTTTTTCACTTTTTTTCACTTTGGGCACATTAAAATAAGGTGTCATTCTAAGGCACCTGATTGGCTTGAATGATTTTGAATGCAGCTTTGATCAGCAGACACCTACGCAAATACAGTCAAGGGTTTGAATCTGGGTCACAAGATTTCATCTCATCTCATATTCTCCTTATCTCCGAGTCTTTCCAGCGATGTGATTGAGTATGCGATTAAAGAAACAAGTTAAAAAAAAAAACTGTGGAAAAAAACTATTTCTTTGGATTTATATTACAAAGTTTACAGTTTTATACCAGTTCCAAAGTCATACAGGGTTCACTTACTTCAAAGAGAGCAGTGGTTCATCTCAAATAATTGTAAGGATCATTCTAGACAGTTTAACAGACTTTTACAGTTTATTGCACCACATGTCCAAAATAGAAAAAGTACTAGAGCGCATGGCTATAGGAAGTTCCTCAGTTTCACCTCTCAGTAGTTAATTATATAATTCTTTGTTTATTTTACAAACTGGCTGCAGTGGTTCTATCGGGTTTTATGACTAGTAAGTTCTTAACACCTTTTATTTGAAATATTAATTAAGGTCTCAAATGCACTGGATTAGCTCAACACTCTACCAGTGTAAACCAATAACTAAAACCAATAACTAAAATTATGTATTTAAGACTTTTAAATTGTTTGAGCACTTGCACCAAAAGCATGGTTAAAAGGACATTGCACCAGAATTACAAAAACACCATATTTTCTCACTTACCTCTAGTAGTTAAAGCTGTGTAAATAGTTATGATTTTATATGCCCAGGATTTGAGATATCTGCCTCTGTCTCGACTCTAATACGGTGATTGTGAATGAGATTGTGTTCATGGTGCTCACATTAAGTCAAAACTACATTTTAAAAAAGCAACTGTAACATCTCCTTCCAGAAACAGTGTCTTTGTGGCTTTATATGATTCACAAAATGAGCTGTTAACAGTTTTTATAGGCCTATTTTTTTTTTCTTTTTTAGAAAGTAGAAATGGTTCACAATGAGGTGTGAGGACTACCCAGATGAACACTAACATGCTTTCTTTAAGGCGATGCAGCTGTAGAATTCCCTAACATGTAATTTTTCAGCACCACCAACAAATTCCATTTGCTATCATTATGTTGGAGCGGAGACAGAAATCCCATAGATGTATATTTCAAAGCCAGGGCACATTAAGCTAAAGCCAGATACCACTTGAGGTAAGTCAAAAGATGTATTTTTGCAATTTGCTTCAAATCTAGGTAAAAGGTTTTCTCCCGTGTAAACCTGATACCTTGCAGAACGCAGATTAGTGGTGCAAGTAAAGCAGTGAGATGCAGTCATTGTCTGCTGTGTACCTCACAGGCTTGGACATTAAGTAGCTCGATTTGTGTGGCATTTATGGGATAACCGTCCTTCAATAAAACAGCCGCAAACTGGTGCATGCGTGTGTGTGTGTGTGTGCATGTGAGAAGTTAAGGCAGTGACTTACTTTTATAAGTATAGACCCCACCTTACGACCTCACGACTCCCCCATTGCTCCCCGGCTCGAGGGGAAACCGCAGCAGAGCCGCAGCCTCTCGTGTCTCACTCAGGAAACTCCCTCATACAACCACAACCTGTCTGCTTGACCTTTCAGCCAGACACACACACATTCAAATTTATGTTTATTTGCAGCAAGATTTCCTGTGACGTACAAAAACAGGCTACAGAGAAAGCACAACAGGTAACTTTAGAGGATTTATCTGGCCAGTATAAAGTTAAGGGTTTGGTTTTTTTCCCGATCAGCTGAGCTACCAGATTGCCAAACAGGATCCTCATATATAAAACAGACTGAAAACATTCTTTATTCACATACATGCAAGCAGCTGCACTTGTGTGCAAACAAACACTCATATGGGTACTGATACTGCTTTCTGTGTGTTGTAACATGAGCCCTCAGGTTCACATGCACAGCAGAGTGCTGTTGTTAGGTGATGCTCATGTGTAAGACAAGAAGTAAAAGTCTCACCTTTTGACACCCAAATGCAATTCCCTCTCTTCTCTCATTAGTCTCCATCAGAACAAGGAAACAAGACAGGCTTCGAGCCATCGCTGAAGAACGAGGTGATGAACACGAGTGAGGTATAGGAAGTATTTGATTTGCAACAATTAAGGCATGAACAAATAATAAACACACATTCATACGTACAGTTCACTCTGCTCTACTCTCATATTACATTGGATTTCCTGTAAAGTAAAAGAAAAGAACAAATAAATTTAAACTAAAAAAAATTATTAAATAAAAAACTGTTCATAGCAAACTTATGAATTCAATAAATACAATGAACCCTACTTACCAAAAGCTAGCATTAAGAAAATTATTTTGGATCTAGTATTATCCAATAAGATAAAGTTTTTCTTTTTAAAGAGCTTAATTAACAATCTTAATTAAAAGTTCGTCAGACTATAAATTAAGTTTTACATTACATTATACTGTAGTAGTGTAAGTCAATTGTATCTGATAGAGAAGTATCTGTTGTTATGGCCATAGTGTTTAGGTAAAAAGAGAATGAGGTGGCTGTGGTTCTAACAGAACATATATGTAAATTAATGAATTACTTTTGAATTTCTTCAGTCACTTTAAGAATAAAATATAATCTTACAGTATATATGTAAAACAGTAATACCAGTAATATAATAATAATATATGAGCAGGAAGTTCAGGCTTTGCATGCAAGACAAAATCATCTCAATTCAAAAGTCCACTTACTAACTTATCCTGACTTTTGAGCGAATATATATTTAATTTTTCAGTCCTCAAAAAAAGTAGGTATTATTATTGTTTTATTACATCAAATTGTTTATAGAATTTTACACAGATTATTTATATAAAGAGCCATTAATAAATGCACACTTTCCAGTTCATCTCCAGTTTTGTTTCCTTTGTCTTTTCCTGGGTTCCTGAAGGCTGTTTGTTTTGTTGAGCTTCTGTTCCACTCAGGTCGACCATTGACTGTGTGACACAAAAGACGCCTGCGGGAGATTAACTGTCCTTTGGGGTGAGGTAGTAGGTTGTATAGTTTTAGGGTCATTCCCAAGCTGTCAGATGACTATACAACTTACTGTCTTTCCTGAAGCGACTGTGCTGGCATCATGATCGTCGTCGTTTAAAAAGAAAATACAACTTCACTGCAAATGTTTCTTTTTCCACTTTAAATTTGGATTTTGCCCTTTACTCAAAGAATACACTTTACAGTTATTCAAGACTTTACTTTCTTCATAAAGTGCATTGATCAACAACCATTATGGCCCTTGTTGATTTCCTTTATTAAGTCAAACAGAAAGGATTTAATATTAAGGAGAAGCTAGTATGATAGATATCAATTTTAGAAATTGTCCTAACATTTTCAGACAAGTCAATTGTTGATTTTAAAAAAATGAATGCTACAAGAAGAGTTGGGCATGTTTTTTTCTTTACTTTGACAGCGAGTAGACTTTCCATTTTAATTACCTGACGTTCATTACTGCGCATTTTTGAAACACAGATTTTTGTATTATTTTTTTTTATCTTAAACAGATGAAAAAAAATTTTGGCCACTAAAGTGTAAATTTCGGCATCTCTTACCTCGGTTGTGCTTATTATAATTTCAAATGCTTTAACAACATGCCTCCCTCAGCTAATATTCAATTACTGGTTTTTCATGTGCAGGTATGTCACATTTTAATTCTTAATGTTATCATTACAAACCTCACTGTGTCCTTTGTAACATCTCCACAGTACCTCTGTCTTCATTTACTCAGTGATCACATGTGGCCTCCACATCCCGATCCGCCTCCTACCCACCCGGTTGACTTATGGTGTTCGTACAGGGTGAGGTAGTAGGTTGTGTGGTTTCAGGGTTGTGATTTTACCCCATCAGGAGCTAACTATACAACCTACTGCCTTCCCTGGAGGGCAGCAATACATCACAGGAGCACACATGATCTGGTTACCTTTCTTCTTAGGAAAAAAACTGAGCTCACGAAAGGACTGTTTATTTTTGAAAGGCTCTTTTGAATCGGTGAGTGGTGCTGAATCACAATATATATTTGACTGAAACATAATAATCAACAGATTTGTTATCAGTACAAATTAATGAGGAAAATGTGGTTGGCCTTAGAACGTTATACTTTGTGTTTACTTATTCATCAATAAAGACTTGATAAAAAAAATTCTTAACAAAAAATGACTGGAGTCTGATCTTTTCAGTGTTTAGAAGTACTGAGGTGCAACAGTTAAGTCCTAGTTTGTAAGAATATATTTTTAAAAGTGTTGCCTTATTCTGTAATCCTTTTAAGGATCTCATTAAATGTTGAAATACTAATCTTGAAAGCCTCTGTGGCTTAGGAGCACTTAGACATGTATCCATCTCTCTCTCCAGAAGAATGCTCCAAAGTGTGTGTGCATATCTCTTTGTACTTTAAAACAAAGGCAATTATTTGGAATCTTTCCATGTAAGACATTAATAATTACGGATCAAGGAAAAATAAATTTCTAGGAAAAAAATTGAAGTTAGAAAATTCAAGTAAACAAACAAGAAAAGTCATATTGTTTTATTTGGTCTTAACAGTGTCTGACAGATTTTCAGTACTGAAACTACACTTCAGTGTGTAGTTATAGGTTTTGAGTTCTCGAGTTTGATCCCAAACTTCACCAAAGCTGGTAACTGCTACTTAATTGAGCAGAAAGCTCTCTCTAATTCAGAAAACATGAACATGTGATTGTTTTGCTTACAGATGGAACAGGGAACCATGTGCTGAGGTTATCAGGGGAAAAAAAATCGTGAATTATCACCCTCCCATTTGTCTGTGTGAGAAAACACTGAGCACCTTCAGTAGTAGTTTGTTGTCTAAATGTACTGTGGAAGCCAACGGGAAAAGATAATCACCAAAATACCCCAGAAAGTCCCTTCTCTTAGGACTGAGACACGTTGAAAGAGTGTTACGCTTCCATATGCTGTAGATGGCGCCAGATTGTACATGTTGTGTTGATTGCTGCTGTACTTGGACAATTTTTAGATCTATTTCACAGCAAGCTATAAGGTTAGGTAGACTACTATCAGAGAGAGAGGGTCTACCCTAACTAAAATCTGGAGACAGACAGGAGGGATGCATTCTACAAACAGAGGTGCGGACCAGAAAGACGTTAGAATTTTTCTTAAGTTGAGAATTGTTCAATGAGGTTCAGTTTGATATCTTCAAAATGTAGAGAAATGAATAAAATACATATCTCATTTTCAACTGATGCCTTAATCACTTTGAGAGAAGGTGTCATCTTTTTTGACAAAGCTTGTTGGTAGACACACCATATGCACAGCGTTTTAGGATCACATTCTAAGGTAAATGCCATTATACCTTAATGAGTAAATAGACAATGAATGAAAAATATGGGATGAGAAGAGAAAGAGTCAGAGGCATTTTTAAAGATGATGATAAAGGTAGAACTGACAGAAAGGAAATATATCTGGAAGAGGCCCATGAAAAATTGTACCTTCGTATGTTGTGTATGTTCTGCTAGATGGGATGGCAGTTTTATATGGGTCTATGGTTGATTTATGTAGAACACGAAAAGCCCTTTTACAATTGTCATCAAATGCATCAACAAAGTCATCGTTGCCATCAAATGAGTATTCTCCCTTTATCATTCCATGAGACACTCAAATGTGTCACAGATTGTGTTGGTATGACAGGAGAGATTCGTTTTTGTTCTTTTACGTTATTCCTTATTGAGATTTACATACTGTAACCCAGCAATAAAGTCAAATATCATCCACAGCCAGGTGAACAAACACATGTCACACAAACAGCTCTTTCAGTAGTCTGTTCGGAGGTTTCTCACTTTCCGTGTTCACCTTCCTGGTATGTCTGGTATGCCTTCTCTAAGAGGTCAGAAAAGGACTTAGAAACTGGACAACACTTTGCCTCAACCAGCTGAAACCTTGGATTACTGGTACCAGAATACAATGACCTATATATATATATGTAAAATCCCAAAGCAATACTTTCTCTTAAATAAAGGAATGAATTATTTTTGGGAAAATGAACTCGTATATCAAAAAATGGCTCCTGTATTGCCATACCATGATATATTATTAGATTATTATTCCAGATGCATTCATTCATAAGTAGTATTTTATTGTTGTAGCTGGTGGAAATGAGGGTACTTTTACCTGTTTTATATACTATCGTAAATTTTGATTTATAGCAATAAATTATATTTTATCAGATCATGTGTTTTGCAATTGAAATCTTAACCTTTAAAATAGGCAGATATTAAGTTAATTTAGTGGGATAAAAAGTGAAATAAATCCCTCTGAATTTAAGTGAAATAGTCAAAAGTAACAAGTAAAGTACAAGTCCTTCAGAATTATAGGTACAGTACTTGAGTACATGTACTTTGTTGTTAAACACACACTGTTCACAATTTTTATTATTCATCAGGGGCCCCTATTGTTAGGCATTTTATTTAACTGCCTTTTCATTGAGTATTTGCGTTGTAAATATGCTATAATACATCATATCGTTGACGTTTGATTACACCGCGATTCACAGTGGCTCCATTGTAAAGGGCTTAGGAGGCGATCAGCTGACCTTTTACTTTTACAGCTGCTCGGGGACCGAGCCAATCGTGGCCGGTGTTTTATTGACACCGCTGCCTCCGGGCGCAGGCGGATAAAGGAGATGGGGGGACGTCGCAGAGGAGACGTCCGCCCGTCCCGTCCCGTCCCGTCCCGTCCGGAGGCGAGGCGGTCTGCGCCCACGGATCCCGCGCATCCATTGGTTAAAGCCATAGGTGTATCGGGAGGTGTGTGTGTGTGTGTGTGTGTGTGTGTGTGAGTGTGTGTGTGCCTCTGTGTGTGTGAGTGTGTGTGTGTGTGCGCGTCTCCGCGTCTTTTCCAGCGGAGACTTTTGACACCGGCGCAGAGAGGCGACGCGTCGCGCCCGTGGCGGAGAGGACCGGGACCTGTGCGTGCGTCGTACGCGCAGAGTCTGGAAAATGCTTCGGACACTTGTCTCTGAGGTAACAAACAACCTTTATTTTAAAGACTTGAAACTTTCGCGGTCTCTTGCACTCGACAAACTTTCCCTGTTCACTAGCACAATCATAATTGAACATGTCTTTCCATGTGCTGTTATATACCTGGTCTTGTAATAGACCATACCCGCCCACACAGTCTCAGAAAAGAGCGTTGTTCTGAAAATTTTTCCGTCCACTTTCACTATTTTCCCCGTGACTTTGTCCGGGATTTCCTCTTTACCTGTGTTTTGGTCTGTGTGGCGCACGGATGAGCTCGTAGCAGCGAGATCAAGGGTCTTGAGAAGGTCACAACAGCTGATCCTGATCCAGGCAGAGGGCACCGAGGAAAGGGAGAGAGACCTGTCCCTTAGAAAAGTCTTGGATCTTGAGTGAAAGGTGAAAACTAAATAAAAGCACCTATAGGTATCCATCTGGCCTAAACTACAGGGGTTTGTGCTTTGGTATTCCTACTGATTCTGGGTCTGTTGATTACCCTCACTGTCATTTGTTAGCTGAAGTTTCTCAGTGTTTCCTCTTCTGCTGTGACCTAAAGATAGAGCCCTCTGTCTGGGATTATAGTTCCTCTGGGATTTTAAACACAATGTCCTTTGAGGTGAGGTGGAAACATGGACTGGGCCCAGCTCATCTGTGAAAGAGGAAATTGAGTCTTAGTTAAGAGTTAGCTGTTGTACCACACAGACCCAGTAAGGCTAAATTTAATCAGTGAAATAGGCTCAGGCATGTTCATCAGAAAGATATTACTGTCAACTAATGCAGTTTTACAATTCAGTTTGGGCTGATTGGATTGGTTTGTTTGTTTGTTTGTTTTTGATTAATCTATCAAAGATTTGGTCAAACAAAATGTTCAATGTACTTTTAACTTAAGACCACAATAAGCAGTAATTTGTCACATTTGAGAACCTGGAACCATCAATTTTTTGGGGGCATTTTTGCATGAAAATTACTTAGAAGAGTAGTAGAATAGTTTCCTATTCATTTTCAGTCAAAAAAACCTAATCAATTATTATAGCTTGAGATGCTGACAAGCCAGAGTGCAGTTCTGGACACGACAAAATTCAGATCCATACTTTAAGATCAAGGAGAGCAAATCTGAAAATGGTTTTAGCCTATGTTATGATCACATCCTACATAATCTGGATACAATTCAGCCACGGTACATTTTCAGTGTAATGGAAAGAGAGATAAAAATGTAAGCAAAGGTGTAGATGAATGATGCCATGTGAGGTTCATAGTAGCATTGGTGTAGGCTTAGAGAGCTGCATTTTCACAGTATCTAATTTTTTTGAATGAGTGATTAGACATGTTTAAAAGAAATCCATGGCCACAGCTGCAGAGGAAACATGGTTAATTTTAAGATGTGTCTAAAAGTTATGTGAACTTGATGTAGAAAAGCTGTTTATTATGTTGCAGAGAGCAACAGATTTACTTAATCTACCCTTTGATTGAGAAATCTTTGCAAACTACCAGGGACATAGGTTTGACAGAGCGGAGATGTTCTGCTTCAAAGCAACTGGATAGGCCAGTCGGTCTGCAGCTGTCTCTGCCCTGTGCACGGTTGTACGATCTCCCTGTGCTTTGTCTGAATAACCTTCGGAAAACGAGAAAAGAGAGGAGGCATGTACTTAACACATTCTATATGGAACAGAGCACAAGCATACATGCATATACTCAAACACATTACACAACTTTGGTTTACTGTCAGGACCTGTCCCTTGACATGCTGCAACACAAAGACTAGATAAACAGGCATGCTTTGATCAATCATGTCCTCACTGTCTGCTCTCAAGTGTTGACACAGTGCAGGTTTTCTACCCAAACTGATAAAGACAGCACTTTACCTAATTATCAGGTTTTAACCTTTATCCCAAGAAGCACATTTTAATTCCAAAGAACTCTCAGAAATGAATGTTAAAGTCGCATAATCTCATATTACCTGATTGTTCTTCCAAGCCAGGCTTATAAATGTATGCAGCTGTGTAAACTGAGACATTACATAGGTCTGACATGAGTTCTGAGATAGCCTCAAAGCCAAGTCTGTCTGTATATTAGATCAAAGATATGCCTGTAACTCCTGCTCAAATGATCATATAACATTGTAATGTTATAACACAGGTCAAATTATATTGCAGTTCGGAACAATTGGATTGAGATAATTCCCATCTTTTATAAAGGCAGATTCTGGTGTCCCCCTCCTGTTACATCTTTTTCTTCACGAACACATCGCCGCTTATGCATAGAAACTTTACAGCATAATTACGTTTTGTGAATCAGTTGTGTGACAAAAAAAATCAGTCTATAGGACAACAACAGTAATATTTGCCACTATGAATTAGAGTGTTACAGAACGTAAGAGCTGGAGATGTTGCTGTGATGTTGTACGATGGCTATAACAGATGTCCTTTACGCAGCTGTTGGCAGCTGGGAGCTCCACCAGACCACCTCCTGCAACATAATTTAAACCCCGACCAAATCAAACACCTTCGCATTATGAATTTTCAACCTTACCATCGGCAGCAGTATCCAAAAAGTTATACCTGGCCCCATTGCTGGCTTTGTTCTTTCATGACAAGTTTGGGTTTGTTCATGTTTTATCTGAGATATGGGAAACCTACAACCAGATTCATTTGTAATATAGCATGACTGTGCTGTATCTATAGAAATGTTATATTTAATACATTATTAGTATACTAATATAATGGTAAATTGCATCCATATTGCCTTACAGCCAGAATCACATTCCTTCCCTATGTTAATTTACATCCTCTGTTTTCCTTGTCCATATCAGAGTGGGCAATATAGCTATAATCCTCTAGCAAGGTATATTTAGTTTTATATCCCAGTAATGGGATATGCAGTATATACACTTACTTGATAGTTTATACATACACACACACACGGGTGCACACACACATGCACACACATAAATTATTAAAGTACTGCCCAAAATGATTTAATATAGCCACTGATATTAAAAAGAGTGCTACCCCAGTATGAATAAATGATCTGACAGTTGACAAATTTATACTGTCTTAGCGTATATCATCATATTTCCTGACCCTAATCCATACTAGATTTTGAAGCTAGAATTTTCAGATTCATCTACCCTAGTGACCATTTTCAAAAACCTCAGTTTTCAGATGTGAAAAACACAGGCTAAACATGGGTGGAAGCCAAAATGGAAAGAAAAAGATGCATTTTTTTCCAGCTGAGTCTGTCTTTACTGCCCTAACATGAACTAACCGACCTTTAGCCAGAACTCTGGATTTTTGGAGAAATTTAAGGAAAAATGTTGGCTTGGAAAAGGTGAAGACATTGCGGGTTTTTGTTGTAATTCAAACCAATATATTTCCCATAGAAATTTGCACCCAAGCAGAAAACTAACCATGGTTGTTCTCAGAGTTTGGTATTTTGAAACTCACTATATCTAATGCCTGCCTCAGGATTTCCACTCTCACTATAACGTTTTGTCCTCATCCTTTTTCCCTTGCTCTCCTCTTTTTCAAGTTTGGTGAGTGAGGGCTTTTCCTCCCAGGTTTGGCTTGATCTCCACCATGGCGGGGGATCTTTACGGCCCCCCATCGCCACTGGGAGATTCCCTTCTTGACAGTCCTCTCTGTGGAGACCTGATGGAGGATCTTTGTGACATCTCCCATTCTATAGAAGACAACACACTGGGATTTGACTTCCCAGAGTACCAGAGCACCGGCTCAGGGTCGGAGAGCTCCTTTGCACTGGGTGAGTAGTCAGGTGGTCTCATGGTTTGAAGAAAGAGAAGGAATTGTCACAAGGTACAGGAACATATGTTAAACAATGCAAAAAAAAACAAACTCTTCATATTCACAAATAAATCAAATCAATATTTAGGGGCTCAGCTGCAAATAAAGCTGGGAAGTATGCATGGTGATTATGCCAAAATTTAGTGCCCTCTTTGTATGCTAACTAATTATCTCACAAATCAACAACCAGAAGGGCCCAAGCTGCCTTTAAAACTGGAAAAATTGCACAGCTTTTAAAAATGCCAGATATTATTTTTATCTCGTTCAAGAAGAGGTAATGTGAATCATTCCAACACTGACACCTGACCTTTCGGCTTCAGTATGGTAAATGCATATTTAATAAAAAGGTTAATATATAGAAATGTGTGTCTGAAAACAATTCATTTCTTTCTCTGTGTGTCTCCTCCATGATCCTTTCTCCATGTTGCTGAGTAGCACTTGAGACCAAGGTCTTCAGCAATTTTAGGGGAGGCGCACTAACTAAAATACTTAAGGTTTGCAAGAGACACTTACCTAATATACTCAAGTTGACAAAGGCAGCGGTCTGTTTGCCAGGACTCCTCAGTGTGTGTTGTGAAAGAGAATGGCTTTCAAGGAGCAAAGAAGAAGTCATTTATCAGTGTTGATTTTTGTTCTTGCAGAAATCAATGAATGAATATTTTGCTCAAGTACATACATTTGTAACAGTAAGAAAATATAGTTATTTGCATAGCTGCAACAAGTTAGCTTGGCTTAGCATGAAGTCTGGAAAATGGAGGAAACGGCATACCTGGCCGTAGCCATCCCTTAAAGCTGCTCTCTAATTAACACGCTACATATTGTTTGTTAAATTTTTGCAAGATAAAAGGTTAGCTCAGCCATGCTAAGCAAAGTTACCCGGCTGCTGGTTGTGACATATTTATCGTACTAACAAGAGACTGTCAACAATCTTCTCATCTAACGCACAGCAAAAACCCAAAATGTGGAACCAGTCCTTTCAGTGTTGTCAGTTTGTCAACTATGTTTTTGGTTCTCTTGCTCTCCTTTGTAAACTGCACTGTTACTCTTGCTCTTTTTGTTTTGTTTTTTTTTGAGAATAACATCCGGTTATTTTTCCAATAATTGGATATTTGGAACAAATCTTCATCTGGTAACCCTGTGAAATCTCTCTGTTGTTTCTGTTCTGCTGCGTTGTCTAACTTAGACACCTGGACCCCAGCCTCCAGCCCGTCATCTGGAGTGTGTGGAGCTGCACCAGGCCCCAAGGAGAGCCTGAACCTGGAGTGCCGAGTGTGTTTAGACAAGGCTTCAGGCTTCCACTATGGGGTGCATGCATGTGAGGGCTGCAAGGTGAGAGGCCTGGGGTTAAAGCATGCATAGTGCATTTAGCTAGAGCACATATTTAATGCATATACTGACATACTGTACAAATTAAAGTGAAAAAGCACACGGAAGCCATGTGCAGATATAGAAATAAACATAGAGAAAGATTCATTCCCATTTAAACTGATTACCTCTTTTGCTGCAAGGACGCACGTTATTTTCGGTGCTTCAACGTGTAGCCGTGAAATTTTACCAGAGATGAAAAGCAACACAAACATGTGCACACACAAACCCACATGCACCTACAATCCTACACCCGCTCGTGCACATCGAAAGACATACAAAGCTGGGTGTGCAGGGGCACCTGACCTAGAGGCCAGTGGAAAGTTTCTGAGGCTCATAGTTGGGTCATGTGAGGTGGGGGACATGATGGCCTTGGATGACTTGTCACCTCTCCCCTGCTTGGCACAGAGCCCAACTGAGTGACATTAATACACACACACACACACACACACACACACACACACACACACAGAGTTCACACATGGAGCTGCTGCTGGCACAGAGCACTGCTGTGCTTACACTAAATTACCTTCCTACCCACTCACTTTTGGATTTGATGATAGAAGACTTTTTTGCATATATTTTTTTACAAGGTTTTCATTTTCATGGAATTTAAGCTTTGAGACATGAATCAATTCAGCTCTAAAAGATTTTTTTCATGCTGAAAAAGCTGAAATTTCGAGGTGCTTGAGATTTTAAGGAATACAAAAATAGCATTATAAGTGTAGTTCTGTGTGTATGTGTGTTAGAACCATTTAGGATCCTCACTGCGTTGTCTAGTCATTTGAGTTTGTTTGCTATTACTGACTTTCTAACTTGACTTTCTAACTTATGACCCCCCCCCCAGTACTGTTTTATGCAACAACAAATACTTGATCTAGAAATTCAGAGTGTTGTGGTATCTTTGAAGTCAGACAGACTTGTTTCAGTTGCTACTGGGTTACTCCTCTTTGTGTTACATACACAATCACTCATTTTCCCCAGCTGGAGAGATTGTGTTAGACTTTCATTCCACTGGACTGGCACTGGGCCTTTAATTTCACTGGAATCTATAGGAGACAAGAAAGACGGACGCAGGCAGGAGGCTAACATTTCACAATTTTCATTTCACTGTCCAAGTTGTGCAGAATGTCCCGTCAGTTGCACAACGCACATCTGTGTGTTCTTGAGGACAAAAACTGAGCAGCTCCCTGCAGGTCTCTGGTTTATGGCCCAGATCTCATTTATCAGAATCATCACAAATAATGCTCATCTTGCCGTCCCAGCCGCTGCCTTTACTTGGTATACAACCTGTCATTGTATCAGACGGCTGCTATTCTAAAGTAGGAGATGTATTTTGACAGTGCTCTGTTCCTAAATTCTGGGACTGATGATATTGCGCCATCATGGAAAAATCTGGCTTGTGATACGCAGCAGTCACAATTCACCGTTTCCATGCTGGACAGGCTCTGCGTATCACTTTCAACACCTCGCTTTAAAGAGAGGAGTGCTCAGTAGGGGGAATGTGAATGGAATGTGCTGTGATTCTATGGTGTGAGGGCTTAAGTCTGTGGTTGTGGTGATGATGGTATGAAATATGAATTGGACATTCAGAGCAGCAGGAGAGTCAGAAAAAGCCATTAGTAAAGGAAAGTTAAATCACGAAGGTAAATTTACCTGCTCAGTAGTTGCCAGAAAGATTGATGAATTTAAACTGTTCTTTCAGTTTCATTAAAGGAAATAATGAACAATACACTTCTCTGCTTACATCTTTAGTCCTGTTACCCACCTTTCACAATTATACATCACAAAAAAGAACTGCCTCCAGCTATGTCTGTACACTCATACACAGACATGCAAAGACATGCATGCTGTAAACATCCATCTGTTTTTCCCTCCTGGTGCAGCTGTGTTGTTTTATAATGTATTTTTGATAACTATCATATGGAACTAACCTATATGCCCAGAACTTCACATATCTCCCCTCAACCTTATCATCAAGATAACACCCAGACCTACCCACAAACAATTAAAAACAACAAAAATTAAAACAACACAAAAAGTGATGTTTCGTAACTGCTCTTCGACATGAAGGCAGCCAAGGCCAAATATAAATGATGGCTGCTCTATCGCATGACAATGTGGCTCCACACAGACACCCAGAAAATATATTCCTCTGCATGGCATTAAAGGTTGAGGAATGTCCTAACTGAAATAGTGATGCACGAAGGTATATGTGAGCGTGCGTCAGAGGATCATATGTTTTGGCACCTGTGTGACATCTGCTAGCATGTGTTGGCCTGCTGTCTTGTATCTCAGTGTGTGTTGGAGGCATGGAGGATGTCTTGTCCAATGAGGGTTCTTCTTCAGAAAGCAGAAACCGTAGTTTTACCATACTATCCACCTTGAAGCATATCTTTTTTAAAATATAGATGTAACCCAACTATACAGTCCAGTCCAAAATGTAATATAACATTGCTCCTACCAGGTCTTAAAATGTACAGACGGCATATAAAGTATTATAAGGTGGCATGAAAGATATACAGCCACCAGATATACAGTGGCATGAAAAAGTCTGGACACACCTGGTAAATAACTAAGTGAGTAGAAGATGAAATTAACTCCAAAAGGCATAGTGTTAAAAATGAACCATTATTTTCAACATTTTAAGAGAGATTAGTTTATTGTCATTTTTTGAAGATTTTTAGAGCGAACAAAGGAAAGGAGCCCCCTGCAAAAGTTTGGGCACCCCAAAAATACTCTGACTCCTTAAACCTTGTCGAACAATCAGCAGCCACATGCTCCTGAAAGCAGCTGCCTCGCACTCTGAAAATTCAGTTAACAGGAAGGATGGAGGTCAAATTGAGGTCCGGAAGACAAAGAAAACTCTCTGAGGAAAGTTGTTTGTAGTATTCCTAGAAAAGCAAATTAAGCCTAAGAATCTCACAGAACTAGAAGCCTTTAGCAATGAAGAATGGGTGAAAATCCCCCCAAACAAGAAGTGAAAATTTCTTAGCTGCCTACAAAAAGTGTTTATAAGCTTTGATACTGCCAAACGGGGTGTTACCAAGCACTGACGATGCAGGGTAACAAACTTTTGTCATTTTGAAACTGTAAAAGATGGAAGTAAAATGTAATCTAGCTTAAAATATTAAAGAAATGGTTAATCTTTAACTTGATGCCTTTTATAAATCAGGTAAACATTTATTCACTTAGCTATTCACAGTAACAGAAAGTTTGACCAGGGGTGCGAAAACTTTTTCATGCCACTGAGAGTGTCTGATGGTGTATAACATACTTATCTGATGCATAATTTTACTGACTGATGATGGCCTTTGTGATCAGTTTTCACAGATAGATTTTTCTAAGGATAAAAAAAATGAATTGTACATGAGTTCACAGCTGAAAACTGATTTCCTGAAATTCCTGTTCTTTGGGTCAGTGTTTACACAGTATTTATAAAAATGCTTTATAACACAAACAAAGCATTGTAAAGTAAAAAAACAAACAAACAAACAAAACCTTTGTCTTTTTAAAGGCCTGGCATATCCGTATGACATTATTTCTTTTTGCATAAGCCATGGCTGAAGGTGATCAGGGAACTGAGTTGGGAAAGAAAGGAGATGCCGATTCTGTCCTCCCTGGAAGAACTGAAAAACAAACACAATGTTAGAAATGTATCTGTACAGCATGTTTTTGCAGACTTTCAAAACTGTCTTACCATCCCTAACTAAAACATGTATGACAGTTCCTGTTTTAGGTGAGGGTTTATTAACAGCTGTGTAATTGGAAGTAAAGTTCAAGAAAATAATTAAAATGACCATATTTCCTAAATAATAATAGTAGTAATAAAACAAGCAGGTACAAGAGGATCTAGCTCCCCATGCAATTCAGTTTTTATCTATGCACTGTGAAGTAAATATAAGAGTTATTTTCCAGCCTGGGTGGCTGGACATTTCTTCATGTAAAATTGATTTGTAAAATTAAGTCAAGAGGCTTCAGTCAAGAAGCTTCAGTCCAGAAACGGTGCAGCAAGGACGGGTTGTTTTGACCATTGATGCAAAAGGAGTGCAAGGAGTATAAAGACATCATTAGGGTTATCAGATTTTCATTTGAGGTGAAGGACCGGCAGGATGTTTTTGCAGGCTTTTTTTATGTATTCAATCATAATGTTTTCATGTTAAATTTTAGATCAGGTTGATGGCAACACTATGTGTTATTCTGTCCCATCCAGGGTTTCTTCAGGAGGACCATTCGGTTGAAGCTGGAATATGATAAGTGTGAGCGCAACTGCAAAATCCAAAAGAAGAATCGCAACAAGTGCCAGTACTGTCGTTTTAACAAGTGCCTCTCTGTGGGAATGTCCCACAATGGTAAGGCTGGAAACCTTCAAATTCATTTGAAGCTAAACTACGTAACTTTTGCTGAATGATTAAAGTTTTAATTAATTTGTGAGACAGTAAGAACATATTAAAAACAGTCTTTCTTTAAATTGTATATTAGTTATCATTGTGATTGTGATTATAAGAATTACTGCAATCAAAATATCCACTGAACCATTTATAGAGCAATGAAAGAACTTGCAAATAAGCATTGTTAAAGCACTTATAAAAACTCTGCTCACAGAGTCCTCAGTTCTTTAAAACAACAGCAGGATATGTCCTTCTGTGAGTTGGCTCCAGTTCAATGTGCTTTACATTGAACTGGGTTTTTATAGAACAGTGTCCTGCTGGAGCTAGCTCGACATTGAGAAAACACAGGCCCATATACAGGTAGCTCCGCATCTGGGCTCTCATCTGTGCTGACTGCCAAAGGGTCATCGGGTTTGTTAGGATGGCCTCCCACTGCAGGCAGAACAGTGTCAGAAACCTGAGAGGGAGACTGCATGTTGTCCTCAGAAGGGAGGAAAGAGAACAGAACACACAGATCTGTTTTCTGCTTGCTACAGGAGGATATGACTGATGTCTCTGTATGTATTTTCATTGTAAAATAAGAAAACTCTTCCAGCTATTGCACATGACGAATGTTTCTATGCACCAGCCATCCGGTTTGGTCGGATGCCCCAGGCAGAGAAGCTGAAGCTCAAGGCGGAAAGCAAGATGGTGGAGAAAGAGGTGGAAAGCCCCATACTTGCCGACCACACGATTCTGGTCAGGCAGATCCACAAAGCTTACATGAAGAACTTCAACATGAACAAGGCGAAAGCGCGACTCATACTCGCCGGAAAGACTAGCATACTGGTAAAGGAAAATACAAAGCCAAGGGCAAAAGTATAAGGACACTCATACTCATTCTGCTTCCCTACTCTGTCTGCCATGTCACATACCAGCATCCTCTCCTTTGTCTTTACCAGCAGCCTTTCATCATTCACGATATGGAGTCATTCCAGCTGGCGGAGAGGACGTTAGCAGCCCATATGGTAAACAGTGACTATCCTGAGCCCAAGAGCGACCTTCAATCTGGGGATGTGTTTTCGAGTGCGGTTTGTGGGGAGATCCAGAACAGGGAGGCCGAAGCGAGGCTCTTCCACTGCTGCCAGAGCACCTCCGTGGAGACGGTCACGGAGCTGACGGAGTTCGCTAAGGCGGTGCCGGGCTTCCAGAGCCTGGATCTGAACGATCAGGCGAGTTTAGGGAAATGCATCTGTCAATTATCTTCATGTCATTCCATTTGAGAAGGTACAGAAAGTGAGATTTTTTTTTTGTTCTTAATGTCATTAGTTGTTGATTGCCTTCTTTTTTTACGTCTCGTATTAAGGTGACTCTATTAAAGTACGGGGTTTACGAAGCCCTCTTCACCCTGCTGGCCTCCTGCATGAACAAAGACGGCCTCCTGGTGGCCCGCGGTAGAGGCTTCATTACACGTGAATTCCTCAAAAGCCTCCGTCGTCCATTTAGTGACATGATGGAGCCCAAGTTCCAGTTTGCCACACGATTTAACTCTCTGGAGTTGGACGACAGCGACCTGGCCCTTTTTGTTGCTGCCATTATATGCTGTGGAGGTAACCGTCAGTGTGTGGAGGAATAACGGATGATGGGAATGAAATAATTCACAAATGCACAAAGAGTGATTCCTCCCCCTTCTTCATTGTCTCTGTCCTTCCCAGACCGTCCAGGCCTGGTGGATCTGGCCCTAGTGGAGCAGTTGCAGGAAGGGATTGTTCAGGCACTGCGGCTCCACCTGCTGGCCAACCACCCCGACGACACCTTCCTCTTTCCCAGACTTCTGCAGAAACTGGCCGACCTTCGGGAGCTGGTCACAGAGCATGCTCAGTTGGTGCAGGAAATCAAGACAACCGAGGACACGTCACTGCACCCTCTCCTGCAAGAGATATATAGGGACATGTACTGAGAATGTAGCCCATGGTCATGAACAGGAATATGTATTAAAATGTTTATGTAAGCCAGGTATACACAAAACTTTGTATACATACAGTACACAAAATTGATTGATATCATCATGCATATCAGTGTACTGTAAGTAACTTATTATGCTGCTTCTATGAATGTGCACTGCTGTGACCATGAAATAAGACACAACAAGGATGGGTAGAGATATGTTTTTCTAAATACACTGAGCTGAACAAAAAGCTCCCCTTTGCCATGGATGGGGCCTTGATACCAGCTTTTACCTTTCAGACACAGGTACCAAATAAAAGGTAAATGGGATATAGACTGTGCAAATATGCATGGGTGAACACATAATAAAGACATGACTGCCACCGTCATGCATGCACTGATGCTAAATAAGAATAATTATGTGTAAAGGTCATTTTAACGTGGTTAATATCACCATCATGTCCTTTTTAATGTGTATCACCGCCTGCTTGATATCAGCCAAATTTCCCTTGACCAACCTCAGATTAGTGGTGGGAAAAAAAATGACACACACATAAGTATTCGCCAAGTGTCCTTTTCACAAGCATATTTCCTCCATTTTAGCAACACCTTATACCTCCTCTACATAACAAATACAGAATGGACTACTATTTCAGAGCTATGGTTTAGATGTAAGTATCAGTATTTAATGTTGGACCAGGGAATGTTCTCACATAGTATTGAATCAGCCGTCATTTGAAAATATTGTAATTTTATGGGTTATGTATTTATTTAATCCTTTCCTACTGCTAAGCTAACACAACATGATAGCTCACTTAAAACCTGTCTTTCAGATCAGTGTTACCATGCCCAAATTTGCTTGTACAAATTCGACCATTAGGACAGTTTTGTTTTTTTTAAGAAAAAATGCAGTGTTGGCCAGTATTGATATTTCGACCATTAGCACAGGAATCTGTTAAGATGGTTTATGTTTTATTTTGTAAATATGACAAGAATGTGGTGATCAGAGGGGAAGGGATGTATGTATCTTCAGAAAGTAATACAGATTAGATGTCAATTGCCAGTGTAATACTGAACAGTCAGTTCTTGGCATAATTAAACTTTTTTTTTTTTATCATTCAAAGTATATTGTAAAATAGGAAAATATATTTGCTGTTTAGTTAAAATGAATAAACTACTACATTTAACTGATTTTTATTTGTACTGTCTTGACTTATTTACCTGCAGAATAAAGCCAATACTATCTGTCCATTTGCTTCAGACCCCAGTTTTTGACTGAAGTTGTCTGTAGGTCTTTTTTTTTTTTTTTCACTTAAATTTTATAACTGTCATAGCAAGAAACACACAGGTGGAACTAATAATGTTAATGAAAGGTTTGTTGTATCTAAGTGTCCAAGGAAAATCTTAATGTTACTAAATACATCTGCGCTTCTTTTTCTTTACTGACGTGTTAAGATTATCTAGTGTAAAGAAATATTATTTTATGCTGATTTTTACTTTGGAAATGTCTGATACACTTTCATAGAATTTTCTATTAAAAAAAAAAGTAGGTCTATCCACATACATTCTTTCGATGCATCATAAAACATAGAGTATTGTGATATAAATACAGTAAATAAACCACTTTCGCTGCGCATCATCGACTAAATTTTAAAGACGTTTCCTTTTTCGTAACAAATAAATATCTTTTAAAAATAATAAAGCGGTAAATGTATAATGGCTCGGGTCCTCCCGGCGTCTGGCTGCGCTCCCCCACGCCAATAGGTGGCGGTAGAGCTTCGTGAAACGGCGTCGCTGGGCTCGACGGAAACAACCAGGAACAGTTTTCATTCCGCTCCGATTGACCTGAGCGATGGAGCCGACCACGAGTGAAGCCCCTCAAAAAACATTCACTTGCCACCTGTGTGCTTTGAATAGCCCGTATAGTTACCACGGTCAAAAACCACCGAACACTAGAGCTATCGTGTAAGTGGAAATTGAGCGAAGAATACTCATTTTTCGATGCTCCGGTGCTAGCTATGCTAAAGCTAATGTTGTTAAATTTGCTACGTGACTCTGTGTGTGATGTTAACTTCAACGTCTAACGTTGAATACGGAGCGGATACAGCCCTCCGGTGATTTATGCGTTGCATTATAGTTATTTCTATCTCTGAACACGTTTCCATCGTACTTTTGGGCTATAATTGAGGCTCTGTCTGTCTGCCTGTCTGTCTGTCTGCCCTCCATCAGGTTGCTTGAGGAGTGTTTCGTGACCAGGGACCCCTTCAGTCCGGACAAGGAAAAGTTCCTAGTGCTGGGGTCCACCTGCAGCCTGTGTAGCCAGTGTGTCTGCGTTGGATCGGTGAGATGCATTAAAATTGATTCATTATGGTTGTTTTTTATTTTCTCACAGACTAATATGAAATCATGCAATTCAGTTTATTACACGATCAATACCTGGTTGCATAAATGTTGGCATGCTCCTCCTCCATGGACAGATGAATAACTCCTGATAAGACTGTGTGAACCTATTAATGCACCAGAGGGAGAGATTACTCATTGTGTGCGTGCTTTGCAAGATATAATATGTAAGACTAAAAACCTAAAAAGCATGTTAAATCTGGCTTTTAAAGTGAATCTTTGCTCCTGTCGTAGTTTTCCTGTGACATGAACTGACGTGTAGATCACTGCTGAAAACCATGTTTGTGATTTCGATGTTTATCCTCAAATGTGGCATCAGTCATGTGACGTGTGTGCGCTGGGTGAGCTTCAGGACTGTGATGCCCTTGAAATCAATTTATCCAATTTATCAAAGATATAGTGAAAAAATAAAACCTCTTCTGGCCTTGGAGTGAATGTGACTCGTCTTATCTGGTACATATAAACTTTGCTGAACTTTGCTGAACTTTGCTGTCTTCTCCGTCAGGACTGCAGTCTTTTCTACACCAAGAGGTTCTGCATGCAGTGTGTGAACAAGCACTTGGACCAGTTCCCCCATCAGATACAGGCTGAGCTGGCCAAGAGGAAGCAGAGCTCCAAGACAGCCGTCTCATGACATTGGGCAGTATGTCCATAACCTGCTCAGGTGTCTACGACAAATATCTGTCAATAATTGTTCTGTCAACACTTTTCTTTTAAACCAGTACTGGACAAAATCATTAACAGAGCACACCAAACAACAAAACATCCCGTACTTTATCAGTGTTGCTCTTGGTTTTTGTTATTTTAGTGGGAAATCAACACATATCCATCAGGAAAAATTCTAGCTCATGCCTGTGGCCAGTACATTAGCCTGCTGTATTAGCCAACCAGTTTGTTGTATATTTTAATAGAAGTGAACAGAAGGTGTTCCCATATTCTTGTTTAATTTCAGACTCAGAGCTCCCAAATAAAAATGGCTCCAAGTTTAGAATCCCATTGTCATGTACTGTATGTGGAATGTTACTCTGAATTTTCTGTTGCTGTCCATTTTTTTTAGAGGCATGACTAACTTTTGAAAAATGTGGACATTGCAGCTAAACAGCGGAGCATGTTTTCTATCTTTAGAGCTCTATACTAAATTAATTATTAATTGAATAAGGATGAATAGCATTAAAATTATTGCTAATATATGCTCAGGTATTTCCATGATCATCATCACAGCCCACTTCTCGTTCAGCCCAATTCAGCAACTATTCTGTGCTCCCTACAATGTCAGCATTACAGCTATGGATGTATGGCTGAAAAGAGCAATGTGGAAACAATAGCATTCCCCAAGACCAGTTGCTAGTCAGACTGAAAACCAGATTCTGTTGTTGAAATGGAAAGAAATTATTGAATTTCCTACAATTTTCCTTTGTACTTGATGAATTATGCTTGTTGTGCAATTTTTTTATGTTCCATTTTATGAGAGAACACATTTTTATTACTTTTCAGCAACATATGGTAACAGTAACATTTATGACACATCCTCTCTAACAATAGACACATGTATGTGTTGACAGTGACACATCCTTTGCAAGACTGCATTAATGCTATCCCTTTGATTTCTTTGTTCATGGTCAAAGGGCGAACTGTTGACTTCTGTGAAGTTTAAAAAAAAAAGTTTTTCTATATTATCTGAAACCATAAAAAAGCCACATTAAGTGACCTTTCTGTGTACTTTTGTGGCTTTTTAAGCGTGGATCATGTGTGTGTGACATGCTGATACTGTGTAACTAATGTTCATTTTAGGGTCAAAATGTGCTAAAGCTGCACCATCCCTCTACATTTATTGGTATGAAACTGTTACTCCCTTTTTGTCATTTTAAAAACACAAATAGTGTCAAACCTATTCTCCTGACTAATACTGAGCAAAATGACACTAAAGAGACATGACAATAAATAATTAATGATGTTTTAGGCGTTGCTTACTGGTGGGGAGGTCACAACCTTGGCTCAGCAAAACTAATTAAACAAGGAAACTTAAGAAAAATTGTCTCGAGGTTTCACATTCATTGTGGTTGATTCTCTAACTCGTATTTTCTTTCCCCTGAAGCTCGGAGAGTGAGCCCTAATATTTCTGACTGTGAAGAAAAAAAAAGACAAGTATTACCCTTAAAGCATTGGTTATGCATGTGTGACCTTAACAAAATGTTCTCTTGCCCTTGTCTCTCTCTTGCCTGTCTGATCACTTTGATCAAAATCTGTTTCCAGCTCAGAGATCATCTCTGCACAACACTGTGCACACTTTGCAGCAGCATAAACCCATTATGGATTAAGTGTGATCCTAGCGATAGCATCAATATAACAGATGGCCTCACTATATTTATCACGAGATGTTTGAGTCTTTTTGAGGGTTAACTCAAACAGCATGGCCTTAAAGGCACGCCCAGTAAGTCTTTTACCGGCAAACGCTGCAGAGGAATGCAGAGTGACACTGAGGAGTTTTAGTTGGGACATCATGAACTTCTGGGTACGTGTATTGCTTACTGTTACAGATGTTTTCACTCAGTTACTATAGGATTCCTATGCAGCTCTTGGATGTACAGAAAAGTGTTAAGTGTTAAGCCTTGACATGAACACCAATGAAATTCTTGAGAAATTTTTTTTTAAAGTGAAAACTGGAAATGCTCAGAGGGGAAATGGCTGTGAATTTCAAGTGTTTGTTTTTTTTTGAAGTGGCATCACTTTCTGGTTCCTTTGTATTTGAATTCTAAGCACACATGAGCAATTACAACCAGTGAAGCACACAAACCAACCCCTGTTGCACCAGTGGGCAAGTCTGAAAGTGATAGGCACTGAGCCAATGATGACGGAAGGCTTTCTAGTCCAGAGCTGATGTCATAGGATGCAGTGATGCTGATTTGTGACTATTTTTTTGTTGTTGATGTTTTCCTGCATAAAAGGTAACTGTAGTTCCCCATTGTCTTTCAATAACCTTGAAGCTGTAGCTGAATGGATTTACAGTGATTAAATCAAATGTGCTTAAGTTGTTTATGTGACACCAAATCAGATGAAATAGTGATATCTGTCAGCACTTAAACAATCATCTGATGATTGATTCATGTTATTGTATTACCGGCCTGGAGCCAGATCTCAGCCCAGAACTGAGTGAGATAAATCTTTTATCAATGTTGCTTTCCCATTAGGAGATAAATGGCCAATTTTCTTCTCCATCCACAGCATTTTACAGTGCATGTGCACAGAAATGCATGTGTCTGTTTACATCGAAAGAAATCTGTGACCTTTAATGTCTGATCTGATGCCTGCTTGATAAATCAGGCGTTAATGGAAGGATAAAACATTGTCATCGACTCCTTTATAACTAGCGCCTCCCTTCCATTTGCTCTTTCTCGTGTATTTAACTTTTCAAACAGATTAATTAAACTAGATTCATGCGTAGAGCTAATCCAATCCAGCTCTGTGTTGTGGCCTCTGTTCGACTTTAAGAGAACTCTGTGGGCGGTCCTACAGCGCAGACCAATGAATTGCGTTTTCTGTTTAAATAGTCCTTGATGTCAACTTTTTCTTCTTCACTCATAGCTCCCTCTAACGCCATGTTGGCTGTTATGACTTGACTTGTTTTCATCAGCCTTACTACGGACTTGACAGGAGTGGCACTCTTAACACCCCCTCCCTCCCCTGCGCCCTTCGGAGATTCCAATTTTTGCGCGTTGTGGACGATACGCGCGGAGTATGCATGCATCATTCCTGTGACTTTGCATTTAAAAGGAATACTACCTGGAAACTGCAGTTTGAGAGGCTTTGGTTGTTGTTTTTGCGTATTTTTCCCCCCCTCACACCCCCTTGTCATATGTGCAACAAAATGTCAGATGTTCGCCTTTCTAATGCGAGCCCGACATTGGAGAGGGTGGATGCGCGGCAGCCGGACAACCTCAGACCTTCGGTCCGCAGAAACCTTTTTGGCAGACCCGACCCGGAGGAGCTACGGAGGAATGTGGCGGCTACGGTGCAGGAAGGAGTGCAGGCTTTTAGGGAGATGTATAATTTCGATCCGGAGGACGACAGACCGCTCTCTCCGCGTAATTTCGAGTGGGAGGAGGACAGCAGCCCGCCGGAGTTTTATCTCAGGCCGCCTCACGGGAGCCAGCGGCCCCAGCGAGACGCGAACTTGCCCGGCGGTGATAACCGTCAGGATGCCGAGGAGAGAAGCGAGGGGCAGTCGGATCGCCAAGCGGGCAGAAACGGGTCAAGGAAGAGGCGCTCGGGAGCCAGAGGTGATTTTACCTTAACTTATTAAACCTCCTAAACGTTTTTTTTTTTCCCCGTCTCTCTGCGCGGCGCGTCTCCGCGGTGCCACTGTGCCGCAATGCAGAGGCGCCGGGCACCAAGTCCCGGCCGGGGCTCGACCGAGACGCCCGATCCCCGTGTCTCTGCAGACGGACGTCGGGGGGGGGGGGGGGGTGCTGCGAAAAGCGAAAAACTTCTCCGCGGATGTTAAAGTTATTTGAACTCAGGCGTTTACCAAAGGTGACAACGCGCCGCACGTTTACTTCAGGGATCAAATTGGCTTTCTGCGTGGTAGTTGCACGCGTTTCCTTCTCGCAACCTGGCCTCGGCACAATAGGCGAAAAAAGAAATTCCCCCTGTTATGCAGCAGCAGCAGCAGCAGCAAGTCTGCCCCTTTCCGTGTGTGTCAGATGCCTTTTAAAGTGGACGTGCAGCCTGACACGACGACGACCTGACAACTTTTCCGCGTCCTCATCTTGTTATTTTTTTTTATTATTTATTATTTTTATTTCTAATTGTCGTCCGCCAGGTTCCTGCTCCGGCGAGTGTCAGAAGGTGAAAAGGTCTCACAACGACGAAAACGACGACGAGGAAGACAGGTCGGACTGTGCAGGAAGCCAGGCTGTGAGAGCCGCGGAGGAGAGACCCAGCAGGCCGGAGAACGGCGCGGAGGTCCAGTGAATAAACGGTGCCAGGTTAGAAATCATTACCTCTCTGCGCTGGGCGATATGAAACCGGGCTCCGCCGTGCGTAAAAATAAGAAATAGTTATCATCTGATGTTTTTAAGATGCGAGAGTTCTATTTATATTTACTTGTTTATCATCGGTAACAATAACATAACAGCTGTAAACATCTCTCTCCTGCACGCAGCACTATCAGGCCATCACTCCTTCAAACTTATTGTTCTTTTATTATCTTCCACAAACTTTCACGCCAATAACTATTCACCCTATGTGTGTGTGTGTGTGTGTGTGAGTGTGTGTGTGTGTGTGTGCGTGCGTGTGCGTGTGAGTGTGTGCATGCGCGCACCGGCATGAAGGATATCAAGCATGAGCAACTGCCTTTTCAATTGCACCATTCAACAGCCCCGTTTCCTCTTTATTTCCCACAGAGCGGGGAGACCTGTTGCTGGTGGAATACTGTAGCCTTTCTCATCATCTGACAGAGGGGAGAAAATTAAAAAAAAAAACAACAAAAAAAACAAACAAACAAAAAAACAAAAAAAAAAACAAGAAAAAAAAAACACAAAAACAACAGCCTTTTCCTAAAGAAGAGGAGGAGAGGCTGCACAAGCACTGAATATGTACACTATCAAGTTTTGGCACTCATTTTAATTAAATTGCCTCAGAAGCAGCAGACAATGTAGCAGTGTGCAAATGGAATTTTTGCTCATCTTTTTTTTTTTTTTTTTTATCTACTACCTATGTTTCAGATGTAGCACATAAAAAAAGCATAATATGCTTTTCATACCTTTTTGTTAAATGTGTTTGAGTAAGTGTGTGAATTTGACTCGGGAAGCTGCAGTGCAATTTCCAACAGAGAAATATTATTTTGTTTAAAATGGTCATATTGTATTATTATTCAGGTAATTGATGTAAAGTTACAAATGCAGATTTCATAGTCAGGGTTATGTGGAAACAAAACATCTTTCACCTTTTCTATGGCTTTATTTGTCCCAGTGTTATATATCTTGTTCTTTGAAGGCCCAGATGGCCACGCTGTAAGTTGAGGGTCCATCTAACTGGGAACAGCCATGATAGATAAAGTTTACATGCAAATAATATCTCTTTATTTCCCCTTTTTATTTCATTATTTTAATATTTTTCTGGGTTTAGGCCAAAGTTTGTGCCTTTTTTCTTGGGTTGAGGGGGGGTGGGGTGGGGTGGGAGGGTGGCTAAACTGCTGAGCAATATCCAACCAAATTTAACAGTATTTGCTAATAATCCTAAGAATTAGCTTTTATTTTTAAATTAGGTGAGTTAATATTTTAGTGGCTTGTAGGTCACATATCCCACCCCTAGTAATAAATTCTGTAGTCCAAATTAACATAGATAAAATATGTTACAATCACTGGGCTACTCATTATGCAAATATGTGAATCAAAGATTTTCTTTGTGGTGTGGAATTCATGTGGAACATGTAATTGCACTATTTGTTAATTTCTCTTTTTTTGTGAAGGCAGAAAACAAAGTTACACTGCCTTATTTGGTGTCAAACTTTGAAGTGTACCTGTGTGCCTTTTCTTTTTATTTTTTTATTTTTGTTTTGAAAAACACTGAAAAAAATTATACTAAATTATTTATGTCAAGCTTTTTTGTGGGTGTGTATAGCTTCCCAAAGCAAACATTTTTGTGCATTTTTGTAAATATATATTTTCAATATTGTTTTTAAGATAAATAAACTGTTGCAAAACTGAGCCTAATAATCGATTTTATACCCTGAGTGTTTTGTGTTGTGTTTTTTTTTTTTTTTCTTCAATCTGCAGTAGGATTGATTTAAAAAGCACTGCTGGTGTAAAAAGTATATGTGCTCACTATTTTGATTGCACAGCACACAAACACTCCACCCTTAGCAAACACACTTTATGTTTAAAGTGATCCACCCCCTCTGAAGTGGCAAGCTGGTCGTACTGACTTCAAAGTCTTACAAAGTGTCCTGATGGAGATACAACCATGTTATTAAACAGGTTCAGTGTGTCCTTCAGTTTAGTGAATTCAGATGATAGGATCAGTAACTATAACATCACTGATCAACACTGTAACAACTAATAAATCACTTTGTGAAGAATCGTAATGCTTTACAATACCAATTCAGTGACTTAATGTGCATTTTTGACAATCTTAATTCAGCTGTGGTCTTATTTTTGTACAAATTTAACCAGAGGATTTCTGCGATCTTCTCACAATCTGCAAACAAAGTCAACGGAGTTACTAATGCAACGGCAATATTTGGCATAAAAAATTATATATGTGCTTTGGGGTTAAAATCCAGTACACCATGTACAACTTGAGTGCAGATACAGCACCGGAGCCATGACTGTGCTGGATCGTCTCTGCCCAGCTCTGCCTCTAAAGTTGAAAACAACAAGGGTATGTCCTGAGGAAAAGACAAGCAGAAAAAAAGTTTTTAGTTACTGGCTTTCCCTGGCTCCAATCACAGCAGAGAGAAGAAAAGCAGACCACTTATGAGCCAGCCAGTCAGAGAGCTGTGGGAGGGAGCCCGGGACAGTACAGGCTGTTCTTTTCATAAAACACACACACCACCCAATTAGTTTCATTGGCTGACTCTTTCCTGTTGATACCAGCTTGTAGGAGTCAAATACAGAGTGAGAGAGAGAGAGAGTGAGCTATTCCTGTAGTGTCTCATACTGGATGTGAGCATCTTGAGTAATTACTTGTGAGCTCATGGCCTTTTTGTACTCTTGGAGAGGATCGTAACATTTTTTTTTTTTTTAACACATTGTTGTTCTCTTTTTTCACAATATACTGTACATTTGTTACTTTTGAACACAGGACATGACAAAAGGCCTGAATCATGTTAAAATGTGTCAACATGAATATAATGCTTCCTTGAAAAGTAGTAAAATGGGTTGAAAATCCATCATTTTTGTATGTTATAACTTGCATTTTTAGGAGGTTTTCAGTGCTGTTTGTCTGATTACTAGAAAGATATCTCAAAACCCTTGTCCTCTTTCTTGTTTTGTGTACTACTTCATAGATTTCAGTCAAGTTTGGCAGAAGTAAATCATCATTGCTTTTTCATGTCGATCTGGATATACTATCACAACCATGTGGTATTTTATAAAGCACTTGGTACTAAGGTCATGACTGATCTGTGAAAAGTGGTCGATTCGTTTTTTCAAGGAAATCTTGGTTCAAGAAGAATTGCACAGCATAGAATGGGCCCATTTCAGTCTAAAAATAGTTTTTGAATTTTACATCCATTTATCCAACCTTCTCCAAAGTTGTTACATAACATGTAATGAATATGAAACTTGGATAATTCATGCCTATATCTGTTTAATGATGACAGCTTTACCCTGTATATAGTGTCACAGCAATATGCAATAGAGTGCAATCTATATACATTTAGGGGGAAATAAGGTATTTACCAATCTGGGTGTTATTTTCGTAATTTTTGATCATTATGACCATTGGTCGTAAGAGCATCTCACTCACACATTGCCTTTACAACAACACACCAAGTGCAATTTTCCATTAGCATAAACTAATAATTTGTAAAAATGGATGATGCTAAGGTATGTCAAAACTTATGCTGATGACACTGTAATTTATGCACATGACAGTCCCAATAAACATATATCTCTGATAGACTCATAAATACCTGGCCAGACTCCTTAGAGTCTGTAAATGAATGTAAATTAACAGCTGTACTGCAGAATGAATCCATCCCTTAACTATAGGGGGCTGTCTTGGGCTGGAGCCTATCCCAGCTGCACAACCCAAAGGTTTTAAATCAGGACAACAGCCACTTGTTATAACTGAACTCGATTATCTATTGATTATCTATAATTATATAAGCTTCAGCCATGCTTTCATGGTCACTTCGAAAAAATTCTGAATTGAACCAAATTTCTTGTGGGTAGTTTCAGGTGCATAAGAAGCTCTACGTATCAGTAGTCATTCCTTTCATGATTTATTGTTTTAACATCATAAGGCAGGGTAAGCACCCTACACTGAGTCAATGCTTTTGCTTTTAGCTGACTCATTACATTTAGCTAATGTTTGCTTGGAGTGACAGTTAGTTCTGGACACTAAAATGCCGATTTCCTCTTTGTTTACTCAGGTTACCGGATACAATATGATGAAAATGACATATGTAGCAGAGGCCATTGCAAAAAAAAAGCAAAAACGGCTTAGCGCTCGGAGTAATCTCCAGCGTAGAACCACTATGGAGTCGCAGTTTCACTAACATTAAGATGTATTTTGTTTGGTAGCAGCAATGAATGTTTGTGATCCTTTATTTCTCTGAATCCATTCCCACAGCAGAATACAACCTGATGACAAGGACCAGCCTCGGAACTAAATAGCAGTCACAGTGTAACACTCATTATTTGTTGAATATGCAGTTAGATTAGATAGAGTCATCCTTAATCCAGGATTTAAGCCTTGCACACTCATCGTTTATTCCAACAGGTGTAGAACTCTCAGGATTGTTTTGCTGACATCTCTCCAACTCGGCTATTAGGTTTGTCACACCTGTTACACCTTGATCATTCTGATTAGTTTAGCTCCGCTTGGAGCAGTGGCCAAATTAGCCAGAACTCAAATCACTTGTGGGGAATCACAGAATCTTATAAAAAGCTGCATGATGTTTGTTTGAAGTGACAGTGTGTTCTGGTCACTTAAGCCTTTTGTAAACATGCTGCCATACCTCTAGCTCCAACTTTGTTTTTTGTTTTTTTGCAGTTATGCATTACTGTCAGGCTAAAGTTTAACATTTTAGTGTATTTAAGAGTCTTTGTTGTTCAAAATAAGGTTGCAACTTATTAAAATGTACCTCTTGATTTATAGAGGGATAAACACTTCCAAAAGGATGTTAAATATGGGGGAAAGAGCTGAACCTTTGAACTCTAGATGGGGCGGGAAGAGATGTAATAGATGATGCAGATATGACATCACCACTCCAGTGAATTTCAGAGCGGGAGAGCGGTGCCAGGCATGACTGGAAAAGAACAGCTGATAGAGGGTGGGCATATCCGTGTATGTTTGTCACTGTTACCCCAGATTGACCCTGTTCATCATTACACAGGAAAAAGACAAACATTCACATGCACAAAAAGCTGCCCTCTTGTATAGACTTCCCAGTCTCTACTATGACTAAAGACATATGGAGAGTTCAACCCAACCCTGGGTACACCAGTTTGCTTAGTTTCCCTCTAAGTCAGGAAAACGCTTCCATATTACCCAGCATTAAATTAGCAGGCCCCTAATTGTTGCTGCAGATAACGAGAAGAGAAATGGGTCATAAAAGCCTGACATCTTGGTGCTGACGCTATGAATAGATGTTCAGCGGAGGGCCTGCAAAGTATGAGCTCATAACTTGGCAAACTCCACTGGGGAGAAAAGGAGTGTTTTTTACAAATATCTTGTTTTATTCTGGAAATACAACTTCCCCATCTGTTTTGTGTTGTTATTAATTTGTCTGATTTCTATTTTTTTTTTTTTTACTTCGTTTTAATTTTTTACAAGGGCTGGGCTGCTTTATTTTTCCGCTGCACACTGCCTCATGGCCATGTGCTCTTGGCAGCAGTGAGAGTGGGAAAGATGAAGTAGAGAGAGTTAGGAGGGAAGAAATAAAAGAAGGAAGTAAGATATAAAAGAAAGGACAGCAGCAGAGAAGGATAGAGTTAAAATGAGAATGAGAGGACAGGCTCCTTGGCTGTGTCTTGCTGAGGCCCAGCCAAATCACGTCCACGGCAGGATGTAAACAAACTAATCTGCCAATGTGAAGTTTTTACACATTTTGGTTTTGCTCTGGGCTGTGACTCATGCAGCCTGGCTGTGTGACCTCAGATTCTGGCTGGCCTGCTGCTACAGTGCTGGAGTGTTTAGTTTGCCTTGCAGCAGGGGTCACCAAGACGGCGCATGCCTGACCAATCCGTGTTCTCTGCTAATGTATTCAAATGCCCTTGAATATGGTGGCCTTTTCAAAAACTCTGTAAGCTTTCGGGGGGTGAAACAGCCAGGTTTAGTGATTAAAGACAGGCTCCTTAAAGTTGACATCCTTTACATTTCAGTCTTTGCTGGTCTGGTTCGTAGTCACCACTGGTAACGAGGAGTGTAATACCACAGCAAACATAAGCAAAACACTACTTTATCAGCAACACAATAGAAGAGAAATTGGTGTATCTATTGACAGCCCAGCCATACAAACTCATATTGTGTGAAGAAAATGCCAAAACTAACAGTTTTATTGTTTTGTAGTTGCATTTTTGATGAACAACCACGGTTGGTGCTGACAACATTGACAAATATATTGCATTTACCACAAGGTTTTCAAGATAAAAGCCACCCCAGGATTTAACAGCTTAAATATGAGTTTTAAGACCTACACACACATGAATGAACCATCCTCGATCCTCTTCTGTTCCTCTGCAGATCACATGTCTATGATTTCTTTTCATCTGGCCCTGACGGTTTGATGACAAGTGTCTGAGAGGAGGGAGGCAGAATAACCTGATTGAAATAAGGCAACGATCAACATCTGAGGTGACTCATATTGTTATTAATATAACCTGGGGCCACGTCTTTTCCATGTATACATCTAACCTCAGGCAGTCGGGGGAGGGCATGCAAGCCTCAGCCATGTTATGTGTGTGTTTGCATCATGGTGTGTGCAAACACATCATACAATATTGTAGGTTAGTGTAAATGATCAAATATTTCTGAGAAGTGATGAGTGTGACTTGCTGCTTAATCTTTTTCTATGTTACTGTGATATTGTATTAATAATGTGTTCAACAGGCTATTCTATGCTGCCAAGATAAATTTGAGGGTGGATATTGTGTAATGTATATCTCAGCATATCACCTCAAAGTGTATGCAACTTGGGAAAAAGTACAAATCTCTGGAATACTTTGAAATGAGAACGTTGCCATGGATGATTTGTGAACTGACCCCTGCGCCAGGGTTCCTGGCAGTGAGTAATGTTTGACCTGAGGACAGACGTGTGGCAACAGGAAGTATCAGCACTCACAGGTTCAAAGAGAGGGCAACCAAACTCCTCTAATGCGTGTGATTGGTGCTGTGACTGGGTGAGTTTCGGTCATGACCCATGGCAATTGTTAAAGTCAAAACCCAACAGGAAGGAAGCAGGCAAATTCTTAAGTCCTACCGGAAGTCGAGAGGTTTTAGATGGGTTCACAAATCAGATGACAAATGTGTGTTGTTTTTTGAGGTGTTTTTTGAGATCATATCAGGACATATGAAGCATATTCTTAACTCCTTTCACCAAAATTGTTTGGCATTTATATGAAAATCATCTTCAGAAGTATAAGTTTAACTTTAAAATCACATTTGCTTCATATTAATGCCCACCATCTTGTAAAACATATCAGGAGTTGCTACATAGATTTCCTATGTTTCTGCTAGCTACTGGTTTTGCTTTGGCTATAGCACGATAATCAAACTGCTGTGACCTGCAAAACCTCTAGAAATAGGAAATCCATCACAGCGCACATTCATTTCTTGTTTTCAAGTCAAGGTTTTATGTGAAGCACAGCGTATGAGGAGTGAGAGTTGTTGAGCATGTGCTTGTAATCACAGCTTCTGCTGAGATGGTTTAAGTGTGATAGCAGAAGCTGAATATTTCAGCATCTGTATTGAATGTCAGGGCTCGTGTGACTGAATGAGCTAAAGGAGGCTGAGAGAGAAGCTGTGACTCACCAGGGGCCTGATACAGGAGATGACGCTATCTCATACACTGGATTTCTTCTCTTTTTCCCTCCATTTTTTCCCTCTTTGTTTCGACGTCTATCCCTACACACAAGCAAAAGTAGATTCGAAGGGATACTGTAGGCGAAAGGCTGCAGATTGGATGATGTTCTGAATCTACTAGCAAGTCTGTTGCTTACTCCAGAGAACTGACCTCTTCCAGGGCAGACCAGCTTGCCCTGCAGCTGACACCAGAGTGTGTGTGTGTGTGTGTGTGTGTGTGTGTGTGTGTGTGTGTAAAAATGTATGACCTTAGGCTGACTAAAAAAATCTACCAAAGTCCTAGTGGGAGAAGGCCATGAACTCTTAGCAGCAGCTGGAACTGGAAAAAAAAGTTACCTTTTTGATTCTGCCTCCTTTCTGTGTTTCTTCTCTCTGAGGAACTTTAGCACAGTAGTTGTTGAGATATTTCTGTCTGTACCACAGTGGTTGACCCACCAGATGACCGACATTGCCATCCCTAGAGCCAAAATGCTAACATGACTTAAAAAAATAAATGTCTTCCATGAACTGGGTAGTTTGAAGAGTCCAATCACCTATAGGAACACTGACCAAAATAAATTTCCCACATGGATACCTAAGTTTGTATACTGGTGCTTTATTTATTATTATAAAACTGTGATGATTGACGAACTCTGATCTAGTTTTATGACAGAATTTTTTTAACATATGACGTTAACATGACTCCTCTTCTTCTCATTTTCACTACTGCAAGACAAGGGGTATGAGCTTTTTGCATTCCGTTGCAGATTTCTATGTGTAGGTGGAAGGATAAATAGTAAGTGATTACAGAATTAAAGAATAGCAAGTTTGTAGGTTTGCTTGCAAGCTTGAGCCTCTCTGTGAAACTATGATATTGTTTTTCGGTTCACCATGTTATCTTCAGAAAAGCTATCGCTCCTCTCTTATCAGGAAATATCAGAAAACCCTGAGATTTAGCACTGTATTAGATAGCTATAAGATTTCTATTATATATTTCTAATGAAACATGCAAAACTCTCAGTCTGATTTTACATAATCTAAACTTGACCAATTATCCACAGGAATAGATAAAATACATTGTAAACATGAGGCTAGGCTGGATTCATCTTTAAAAACCAGACTAAATTTCAAACAATATATAGACCATGAGCTAATCAACCATATTTTCTGGGCCTGTTTTACTTTGGAAATCTTTGTTACAACCTTTAACAGTAAAGTTACAAATACTCTTTAACTTACAACATCAACCTGGAGGAATAGTTACACATGCACAAATGCAACCCACAGTCGGGCCTGGGAGCTGCCCAGTGCAACCACAACCACAGTTGAGAGTCCAATTCAGTGACAGGCAAGCGCATCCCGTTCACTTCAGCTGCCCACATTTATCCTTTCTGTCTCAGTTTACTCGGAGAGATGAATTCCAGATGTTAAAACTCCACATCTGCAGCTTCAGCTCCACGCTGCTGTTGATTTGTATCAGCATTTTGCATCGAGAAATGATGAGCATTAGTCATAGTGACTGGTAAAAAATAAAAAGTAAAAAATAAGCTACTGCAGCAGAAGGTGAGATGTGGGCATTGCTGGTGCATTTTTCGAAACTTTTATCTGTTTCTTTTATATTAAGCATCATTTAATAAGAGCAGCCAAAGATTGGCTGTTGCAGCCTTTTACTTATAGTCTAGCCTTGGCAATCTTGCAACATATGTAGGTTATTAGCCTATTGTTTCTTGTTGTGTTTCATGGATGGGAAAGGCATTATATACAGATACAGATATATAGTATAGTATAAAGATGCTCTTATGAAAATGTTGGAGTTTGGGGGGGGGTCTCTGAGACAAAAACAAAGACAAAAAATGATTTTTTTTTCTGAATTTCTGTGGTATCAGTCACCAAAGGCCCACACTTTTACCAGGTCCATGCACTTTCACACTAGCAAACAAACATAGATATGAACACACTCACACTCACACTCACACTCTCACACACACACGTATGCAAAAGGTATCCCTTCCCACGCACTTTCACTTTTGAAGCAGCTTTTTTATGTACAGACTAGAGACTAATATTTTGTACCAAGCAAAACTTGCACACAGGACATCGGCAACTTTTGGTATTGATCAGATCAAACAAAGGCAAAACTTGCACCCACGCTTGCAATGGTGAACCGCTTGTGTGTGTGTGTGTGTGTGTGTGTGTGTGTGTGTGTGTGTCTGTGTGAGAGAGAGAGTTCTAACAGAAAGCAGCATGTCTGTCTGCTGCTAAACCACAAGCCAAATGTCACATCCTGAGTTCTTTTTCTCGCAAATACAGAAATCTATTTTACTCTTTAAATGTTTAAAAACAGCTAACATGTTATCAATGCAACCTCATTAAGCCAGGTGAAAAAAATAAATATTTAAAATAACGAATGTTTTTAGTAAGAATTGCATGATCACATATGTATCAGGATGGTCAGCAACAGTCACCTATGTGTCCCCTTGACCTCTCCTCAAACTGTACACACAGGCATGCACACGCACACACACGCACACACAATCAAGTGAACTGGCACAAAGGGCAGTCTCCTGTATGTGGAATATGACCTAGTGTTATTTTTTGCTATCATACAGATTTCAAAGTTCAGGTATAAACGAACTTTTGTCTCTGATAAAATCTCCATTTCTTTAATTTCTCCTAAATAATATGAACTTATATCATAAGTAACAGAATCTACGTTTGGTTTGCGTATCAAACATTTCTCAGGATTTTATTTCTTGTTTACAAAAAACAATCTAAGCTCAATTTTGAGTGACTCTTTTAGAGAAACTCTCTGTATGTTCTTGATTTGCTTGATGTCCTTGAACTATACATTCTGCATCACAGTATCACATCTGTGCAATGTTGATTGATCCTGCAATTAATTACACATTTGCTTATCTTTTTGCTTTCAGTTGCCAAGGTTTTACTTAGCAGCCATAAGGAAAAAGTGTTTATTTAGAGATTTTTGGAGTTAAATTTGAGGCCTCAGTTGGATTTTCCAAATACATTTTTTTAAAAACTTTGGCCTAAGTAATGAGTTTAACCTGTACTTTGTAGAAAATGTTGCTCAAACAAGAGAATATAATATATTTGTTAGGGACTATTTTCATCCACAGATTTGGTGAGTTAAGCCAGATTTTAACTTCTTCAGAGGTGTTTATTGGATGGTTGGAATGTGTGTGCATACTTATGGTAGCAGGACAGGGTTTGTGAAATTGACTCAAAATAACTCTCTGTGTCTGTGCTCATGATAATGAAGGACCATGTCAGCAAGTGCCACATTGTGTCTTGCTGATATAATTTTTTATAGTTTTTGGACAACAATTCAGGTCTATGGTAGAAAACAAAGTATATTGAATCATCTGCAAAAAAGAAAATACAGCAGGAGCCAGAGCCACAAACAACCAAAGTAAAAAACCTATTGCAGCAAAGTCTATGGAGATAAATCTCTTGTCAATATCTCATGAGTTATCATACTAGCTAGGTATCTGTTGGCTCGAGGAACCTATGTGTTAGATTGTGTATAATTTGAAGGCTATTACCCTAAAGGCCCTGAAAATAATTTTTTTTGTTCAGCGTTTTTCTATAAGCAACAGGTTTCTATGTGGATACTGTAAAATTCATACTAAATGGAAGATATTTCCTCCCAAGCTTTAACTATGATTGTTGTTTATTCAGTATTCAATATTGAATGTTACAGAGAAAAGCCAGATTTTTGAACCCCAGCTGTTTCTATGTGGACACTGTAAAATTCATACTAAATGGATGGTATTTCCTCCAATGCTTCAACTATGATTGTTGTTTATTCAGTATTCAATATTGAATGTTACAGAGAAAAGTCAGATTTTTGAACCCACGCTGTTTCAATGTGGACACTGTAAAATTCATACTAAATGGATGGTATTTCCTCCAAAGCTTTAACTATGATTGTTGTTTATTCAGTATTCAATACTGAATGTTACAGGGGAAAAAACTGATTTTTGAACCCAAGCTGTTTCTATGTGGACACTAAAATTCATACTAAATGGATGATATTTCCTCCAAAGCTTCAACTATGATTGTTGTTTATTCAGTATTCAATACTGAATGTTAAAGGGAAAAACCAGATTTTTGAACCCAAGTTGTCAGGGGCTTTAACCCTGAACTTCCTTTGTGTCTAATATTCTTTTCTGTGCTGAATCTATGGGAAAATTCTGGACATGTGTATAATTTCAGCATTGTATTCAAAATATAAAATGACAACCTTGTTTCTAGGCTATTGTATGGATTTATTATGCGCATCAGGGCACCAACATTTGCAAACACTAACACTTTCTTTTGTAAATCTCTTACTTATCACTGAATTCCATTAGTCATTAGTATTACAGAAAATTGTGAGATCTTTTTTTTTTCGTCTGCATGCCCCAATGGTTGGTAAATGTTATTGTTTTACTGCCAATTCCATTGTTATACCAGCTAACCACAGAATAGAATAGGACCACTGACCAATCTATTCTTCTATCTTCCAAAGAGATTAGTAGACAGAATTTACATGCCACTGCAAAAATGTAACCAGACTATGATGGGTGGCTGTTGTTAATTTCCCAACCTGTCTGTCACCAGGCCATTTTTGCAACCAGTTCATTCTGAGCTTCCTCTATGGCTCCAAAGAGGCCTATAAAATGAGCCATAATAGTTATACAGATGTGCGATGAGGTTATGTCCATAAATATATCTTTATATGAGAGAATTGTAAGCAATGAGCAGTCATTATGATAGGGGGTGTCTTACATTGCACAGTGAGTCACATCCCAAGGGCTCTGTGCTGCAGTATAAACACAGACATGTGCACACACACATACATACATACACACACACACAAACAAACACACACACACATACACACATGCGAACATACACACAAAAGGCAGGCAATTTTCTCCAAGGCCTGAAACAGATGGAACGAAGGACAGGGAAAGAAAGAAGGCAAGCTAAAAAAGAGCAAGTAGCTGAAACCACAACTTTTCACTGGTCTAACAGAGAGAGGGAGATAAATGGAGGGAAAGACTTAGACACAGAGACACAGAAAGAGAAGAGTGAAAGAAATACAGAAATTCTACCACCCAACTGTAGGAATGTCTTGGCTTTTGCCGACAACTTCTGCCATTAGTAGAGAAAGAGAAGGAGGACTGGTGTGTTTGGCAGCGACAGCCTCTAAATCAAACACAAGAGCTACAGCAAGGGGAAACCACCGCAAGGAAACCATGAATTTGATTTTGACATTATCGGTGTCAGTTCTCCTATCTTGTGTTCCACCACCACCAGCAGCTTGTTGTGTTTTCTGAGCCTTGTGCTGTAATCTAACATTTGCACACTTTTCTGGAGCCTGATAAAAAACTGAAGGCCATCATTATCATTTTCAACACAAAAGCGCACACAGATTTACACAGCAGCCACACCCTCCTCCCTAGCATGTGCACCAAACTGACACCACAACCACATTTGTACCAGTGTACATATAAGAATAAATAATCACATTTTCTTTTGCTTGTAGTGTTTTTATGTATCAGTAATTAGGCCTTATGTTACTTTCATATTTTTTCCTGAGTAGGTCTCCATTTTGTTTGTATTTTTAACGCCACTAGCATGTGGATAAAGGTGCCTGCTAATGCTTACAAGCCTGTGGATGACACGATACACATTCCTGCCGACTGTAGAGGGCAGTAATGTGAATGGGTGTTGCATTTCATTCATTAAACATAATAAACAACAGTTGATCTTAGGACATCTTACCTGATTGTAAAAATGTTCTAATTTACAATTTAGGCCTATGCATTAAGTATATACTAAGTAATGGTAAATAATTAAGTAGCATTTATCCCATGTCTATCAAATGAAAAGCGGGACTTTCAGACATCCCTCCATTTCACAGTATTCCCCTCATAGACAGTTACTGGTAAAATATGCCAAGATATTCAGCAATGTCTAAGGAAAAGGCACAAAAAAGCAAAAAAGGTGCTTCCCAAATATTATATGTGGAAATGAATCCACTCAGGTTTTGTTAATACCACCACAGGGTACCTTCTAAAATGAGATATGTAGAAAAATTCTTGCATTTTGAAAGAAGTTCCTTTTTTTTTGAAAGCATATTTGACAGAAAAGTTCAAGATTTTACTGAAACAAAAAACAATAAACAGAACATACCGGTTGTTTCAAGATGTCAAACCAGTACGGCTGCTAATGCTTTTAGATAACTGATGGTCAGTCGCTTGGCACGGTTCTCATTAAATAACCTTTCCATCGTGTCTTTAGTCTACTTTTTCTCACCTAGGTCAATCTGTAAAAAGAGGGAATGGTTTGATTACTGCTCTCTCTAATGTCCTGTGTTGTCAAGAAACCTATCCACCTATGGGCAGATTGCTGGTCCACTTCAGAGGTTTTGGAGTGGTGCAAGGTCAGCAGTCAAACTGTTTGTCTACCTCCCAGGAGTGAGGTCACTGGGCCATGGAGAAGGTAGATGGGGGTAGAAATAGGTGGAGATCTTATCAGGAACAAAGAGGAAACACAATTCATCCCTTCAATTGTGATCATGCAAAGGCTGACTCTCAAGCAGAGAATTGTCAGATAGAAAGGTCTATTCATAAAAGGGATCGCATCTCTACAAAATTAATCTCTGAACTAAATCTGTATGGGAACACACATACACTCACAAACAATCCACAGCCTGATCGACATGTATTCAACCATTAAAAAGGGGAAAAGGGGAAAGGGGAAAGGGAATTTTAAGAACATGGTTATTTTGTGCATGATGACATAAAGATTGACTGCAGTGAAGCTATTTGAAATTAACTGAAAATTTTTGATAAAGCATTTGTTAAACTATAGATATTAGAAGAAAAGTATTCGTTAAACATAAACTGGCATTTATTCGAAATCATGCATCACCTCATAAATTTAAATTGTAACTAATTTAACCTAACTTAATACTAAACTAAACTAACTCTTAAGAAATTTTTATCTCTTTACCTGCTAAATGCCATATTATCTTCATTCGTTATGCTCTAAACTTTTTCATTTTTCCTGCTTTTAGAGCTTTTAAGTGGTCAGGGTGAACAAAAACAGTAAAGTCGTGGGCTGGAAAACATCAATGAGCTGAAAGACTCTGAAATGCTCCACAGAGCTGAACAGCAGGGATGGTTTTTCCCTCTTTGAGTTTGTCACTATTCACAACTCCTTTCACATTATACATGGTCATTTGATCCATTGCTGTTATGAAAATATTAATTATAGCTGTTTCAAATAAAAAATAAAACACACATTACTTTCATTAGCTTTACTATTCATTAAAGTGTTGTTATTAATCCATAATTTGAACCATAACCTTCATTAAACCAACACGTGTTCATTAGTTCCTATGCAGCACTTTTGTATTATACAATTTCACTTTGGGGACTCACTTGAGCTGAAGTGAATGTAGAACACAGGGATGGGAACACAAACAAGGCATCTATCCTGAGCCATCAATAATATTCATTCAGGGTCAAGCAAGGAGAAATGAAACACAACAGATGGAACCTGCCGTGCATTATATAAATAAACAGCGAATAAACATTGTTTCACTTTATTTTCACCTTTTACAATTCAAACAAAACTGAAATGGACTGTTTTTCATTTCTGTTTGAAAAAATAGGAAATGCACCTTCCAAAACAAGTGATAGCAGATACTGTAAACGAATTCACCACATGTTGATGATTGCTCGACAAAATTTTGCAGATTGAAAATCTTGAAATGACTGATGAGCATCAGGTTTCAACCCAAAAACTGACCCCCTAACCCCCCTTCACATGCTCCAACCACCAAGCCACAAGTCGTCTCCAGGTAAGATATCGTGGAGAGTATTGGGGCCCAGATTCATCCCTCATCAAAACAGGACATACTACAGCGGCCATTAAATTTGAAGGAATGTTGGGAGCACGTCTCACAGTTTCTCTCCGTGTCTCTCTTGGCCTCCACCTCGCCCGTTTGCTTTTGGAAAAGCAAAATGAAAGACAGGCGCTGGTTTGCGTGCTCAGGGGCTCACCACACCAAACCCTGAGGGCAAAAGTGTATATGTGTGAGCGAGCGAATGTTGAGTGATGAAGAGCATTTGGAGGGGACGAGGAACATATTTCACAGGCGAGACAGATCAAAGAGTGATGACATGGTTGATTATTTAATTCTTTCTTTCCTTTCCCCCACCTTTTCTTTTATCTGTCTTTGTCTATCTAACAACCTCTCTTCTCGGTTCTCTGGGCAACTAATAAAGTTCACTAATCTAATTAGGGCCTGCTTAAAGAGACCAAGTGGAGCCTCATGTGGAGATAGAGCTAGAAAAAAAGGGGGAGGGGGTGCCTTGTGGTTTGGAAAGTTTCCAGCTTCAAAGGGTAAGCAGGGCTCTTTCTCTCTGTCACTGCTTCAATTCTTACCTCTCGTCTTTGCTGTTTGACAGCTGCTCAGGCACGCTGAAGCTGCAAGGCTCGCTTCTCTGAGGAAGAGATCTTATCTCTGACAACTGTCTGAAGCAGGGGATCTCTCCAGCTCTCCCAAAGGTACGTCACAAAAGCCATGTAAGGTGATCACAAAGGCACAGGTGCATGACAAAGACACACAGAGATAAGGGGCGAGACATCAAGTGAGAGATAAGATACAGTATGCAACTGTACATACAATCAGATCAAATGGATTAAAGAGACTGTGTTTTAAGTTTCATGTCAGTCTTTGGATAGACGGTATACAGTGAATTTTACATATGGGAGTCATGCAAGGTGTTTGATTTCCTGCCAAAAATCTACAAACCCCAGAATATTTTCCATGCTGAGCAGCCACATATGGCTGATTAATAATGGAGATACAGCTGGCACTCACATCCACTCCACACGTATACAGTATGTTCAAAATTCAGCCATTTTCTCTATCACACTCTCTGTCTTCTTGTCGCTTTTCAGTCTCCAGTCTCCAAATCAAAATGCCCTTCACCGATTTCAAAACATAAAAAGTCACGCTGGTTTCAGCTATTAAATTGCTATGTGACAGAAAGTATAACAGTCACTCAAAGTGACTTCAAAAGGTCACTGAGTATTGTTCAACTTGTTCTCGGTTAAAGGTGCAACAAGATTCGAGGGTTGATAGTGTGTAGTGTGGCACACATCTTGCCACCACAGTTTTGTAGCAGCAGTTGAGCTTTGTTTAGGTTGTGGTACAATATTGTGTGTGATTTAGCTATGACAAGAGTGTAGCTGTGCTTGACTTTACCACACACACACACACACACACACACACACACACACACACACACACACACACACACACACACACACACACGATGCATTTCAGCTTTAAAGAGCCAGCGTAGTCATGAAAATGTGGAATTCACTTTTGCAGATCCTGTTTTGTCTTCCTTTTTCCTTTGCTGCTACACAAAGTGAGGAACCTGCACCACTCTAACATACTTCTCTGTCACTCCAGACTTCCTCATACAGTACCACAGTTCCTCTCTGGGCACCCTGTCATACGCTTTCTCCAGATCTACAAAGACACAATGCAGCTCCCTCTGACCTTCCCTGTACTTCTCTATCAACATCCTCAAAGCAAATACTGCATCTGTTGTACTCTTTTTTGGCATGAAGCCATACTGCTGCTCACAAATGCTCACTTTTGCCCTTAGTCTAGCTTCAACTACTCTTTCCCATAGCTTCCTTGTATGGCTCATCAGCTTTATTCCTCTGTAGTTGCCACAGTTCTGCACATCTCCCTCGTTCTTAAAAATGGGCACCAGCACACTTCTCCTCCATTCCTCAGGCATCTTCTCACTATCTAGGATCCTGTTAAACAACCCAGTCAGAAACTCTACTGCCGCCTCTCCTAGACACTTCCATACCTCCACAGGTATATCATCAGGACCAAGTGCCTTTCCACTCTTCATCCTCTTCAGTGCCTTCCTCACTTCATCTTTACTAATCTTTGCTATTTCCTGATCCACAACAGCCACATCTTCTACTCTTCGTTCTCTCTCATTTTCCTCATTCATCAACTCTTTAAAGTACTCTTTCCATCTTCCCATCACACTGCTGGCACCTGTCAATACATTTCCATCTCTATCCTTAATCACCCTAACCTGCTGCACGTCCTTCCCATCTCTGTCTCTCTGCCTTGCCAATCTGTATAGATCAGTCTCTCCTCCTTACTGTCCAACCTAACATACAAGTCATCATAAGCCCCTTGTTTGGCCTTTGCCACCTCTACTTTCACCTTACGCTGCATCTCCCTGTACTCCTGTCTACTCTCTTCAGTCCTCTCAGTGTCCCACTTCTTCTTAGCTAATCTCTTTTTCTGTATACACTCCTGCACCTCCTCATTCCATCACCAAGTCTCTTTATCTACTTTCCTTCCAGATGACACACCAAGTACTCTCCTTCCTGTCTCCCTGATCACATTAGCTGTAGTTCTCCAGTCATCTGGAAGCACCTCCTGACCTCCCAGAGCCTGCTTCAACTCCTTCCTAAAAGTCATGCAACACTCTTCCTTTTTTAGCTTCCACCATTTCGTCCTCTGCTCTGCCTTTGTCCTCTTCGTCTTCCTCACCACCAAGGTCATCCTACACACCAGCATTCTATGCTGTCTGGCTACACTCTCACCAACCACTACTTTGCAGTCACTGATCTCCTTCAGATTGCACCGTCTACACAAGATGTAGTCTATCTGTGTGCTCCTACCTCCACTCTTATACGTCACCCTGTGCTCCTGCCTCTTCTGGAAGAAAGTATTCACTACAGCCATTTCCATCCTTTTTGCAAAATCAACCACCATCTGTCCTTCTGCGTTCCTCTCCTGGATACCGAATCTGCCCATCGCTTCCTCATCGCCTCTGTTTCCTGCACCAACATGTCCATTGAAGTCTGCACCAATGACAACTCTCTCATCTCTAGGGATGCTCTGTATGGCTTCATCAAGGTCCGACCAGAATTTCTCCTTCTCCTCCAGCTCACAGCCTACCTGTGGAGCATACCCACTAACCACATTGAACATTACACCTTCGATTTCTAGCTTCAGACTCATCACTCTATCCGACACTCTTTTTACCTCCAGGACATTCCTAACAAGCTCCTCCTTCAAGATAACTCCTACTCCGTTTCTCTTCCTATCTACACCATGGTAGAACAACTTGAACCCTGCTCCCAAACTTCTAGCCTTGCTACCTTTCCACCTGGTCTCCTGGACACACAGTATGTCTACCTTCCTCCTCTGCATCATGTCAACTAACTCTCTACCCTTTCCTGTCATGGTTCCAACATTCAAAGTCCCTACTCTCAGTCCTAGCCTCTTGGCATTCCTCTTCTCTCTCTTCCTACGAACACAGCTTCCTCCTCTCCTTCTTCTACCAACAGTAGTCCAATTTCCACCGGCACCCTGTAGGTGAACAGCACCGATGGCGGTCGTTGTAATCCGGGCCTCGACCGATCCGGTATGGGATTAATAGATCTGACTCGCATGTTTGATTTGGCAAAAGTTTTACGTCGGATGCCCTTCCTGACACAACCCTCTGTATTTATCCGGGCTTGGGACCGGCACAATAAGACACTGGCTTGTGTCCCCTTGCGGCTACATTGAAACACACCTCTAAATATGTTCTAATATTGGTTTGTGTGTTCTGGATGTGTAAAGCGCCAACTGTTAGCTAACACATAAGCCACAACAACTTTACAAGTTGCTAATATGGTAATTTCTTGTTAACTGCTTGTTCTGCTACCCCAAATTGGCAGCACAAAATTGTTGTTGTTACTTCAATTTCTCATTAGGATTTATATACAGTCACCTCGTAGCAAAACTAAATTTCCTCCGCAGCTGATGGAATAGTATCCATTTAAATGTAAATCATACAAACACCACTTTCTCAAAAAAGTATTTAGTCACAGGTTTTGTTTCTATTATTCCAATATGTGCTCTATTCACAATAAGCACCAAACTGCTCACTGTATTATAAAAAGCAGAACAAAAAAATGAAATTAAAATAGTAAAATAGATTTTTTTAGTATATAAAAAATCTATTTAGGAACTATTGTAGAAATAACTTTTTGCTTATATGAAACGCAGTATAGGATCCAGCTCAGTTATTCCTGGTGTTTGATAAAGAACTTCGTCATTTACATGAGAGCAAGCCACTGCAATACACAGGCTAAGATAAGATTAATCCCTCATGTTCTCTTTCTGTCTTCTCTCTCTCCTTTGCACTTCACCCCTCCACCTGCCACCCACCCCCCACCCTCCCCGGTTTAGCTGACTCAACCACACCCTTTCCTGAACATGAACTGCACTCCAGTACTCCAGTACTCCAGTACTCCAGTGCTCCAGTGCTCCCCACCTATCCTGCCTGGTCACCATATGCATCATACCTCATCATACTTCTCTTTATCTCTTTCTATCTGTTCTCACTCACGCCTCACACTACCTTTATCTCTCTCAGTATGGTTCATATAGGGTTAATATAGGGTTATACCCCATGGCCCCATTTAGGGAACAAATAGAACATTGATAACCTGTGTAGAATCGTGGTAAGGTATTTTAACATACCCCCCCCCCTTTTTTACGAGAGAAAAACACTGAAAGGCCACTTGTAAAAAATGTGTTTCACTTATCTTGGCATCAATAGGAACTGAAGGAACTTCATGTCTTGAGACTAATATAATAAAGACAAGGGGAAAAGTAAATTATTCAGCTGTTACCAGTTTACAAGGTTACTGGGTTGTAAAAATGATTATCTCCATAATCTAGCACCTAAGAGACTGAGAGGTTGATGGAATCTGCCATTAACAAATAAAATGTCAGGTCAACTTGGTTTTGGTCAGAGATTTGTTCTCTAACACGCCCCCTGTCGTATGTCAGGTATTTGGGTAGCATGAAGTATCATTGGGTTGGAAAACTTCTACATTAAGAAAGGCTAAAAAGGGAAAGAAGTTTTAATTTCTTCATGTTTGTTGACCATCTGTCAAAGTGCCATGGAAACCATGGGTGTTTATACTGGTAGCCACAGATGTCCAGAGGGCTTTGTTTGGTGAACACGGATGACCAAGCTTCACTATCTCCTTTTACCCAACCTCAAACCATGTGCGCACACAACTACACAACAATGAAACAACACTCTCACTCAAATTTTAAAGGTACAGTAAATCTGGAGTGCCATAAGCACCCATTGCCACTGTCAAAAACTGGGAGTTATTTTTAAAATCTTTTTAACTTTTGTTTATATACTATAGGTTGGCCATGCATACATGTTCTTTGACAACAGTCTTCAAGGATGCACGGTTGCTCTGAGGCCTGCAGAATTAAAGGGTTTTGATTAAAAATAGCCACTACAAACTGTTGAATTTTGTGGATTTTAATTTTTGTAAAACATATATGGCCCTGGACCAGTCAAGGCATTATCTGTGACCCACTTCATATTAAAAGCAGTCACGGTGGAAATATTCAGATGAATATATCTGTTTAACCTGTGAACAGCGTGCCCTTTATGTGCCTTATCTACTTGAATTTCACTGTAGTATCACAGAATGGCTTGAGGTTGAGTTGTAATTTCAAAACAGCTAATTAAATAGAAATGGCACAAAGAAAAACAGTATCATCTGCATAACAATGAATTGTACAGTCATATGCAGAACAAGCTGCATCATTTATATAACTGATAAACAACTTAATGCAGTGTGTCGCATCAAAATGACTTCAGAATAGCAGATTAGCTGAATCTTGTGATTCCTTGGTATTATTATTATAATCATTATTTCTAGACCAGTAATTAATTTAAAGTAGCTGATATGGTGAAATGATTGACTCCAGTACCAGATTATTGTGAATTTAGAGTGGATTGTTGCGACAGGATACATGCAGTTGGTTATTTTAAGAGATTTTCTAGAAGAAGGCCAACTTAAGAATTGTTACCTAACCCTACCCCTTTCTACTTTTATTCTTAGGGAAAGCTAATTTCCTCATACCGTAATTGCTATTATCAGGAAGAGTCCATGTGGAAGCAGCAGATTGTTGAAGATCGGTATTCCTGTGATCCAATGCAAAATTGCAGGTGGATTAATTTGAGGTAAACAGATGGTGGATTTTTATTTTTATTTAAACCTGACTGCATTTTGACTGCGTTAAATTTGGCCATCTCTGAGAGGGATGATGTGAGTAAGTTCAAGCCCCATCCTGATTTGGCAGCTTTGACTGTGGTTGTACATTCGTCTGCCTAACCAGTGGGGTGGATCCCCTGTGCGGTCACCACCCAGGCAGTATCCCTCCCCTGGAAGTGTACCACAAAGTCAGGAAAACCAGAGAGAGTCTATTTTTTATTGTAAAATATGTTAAAATGTCTTAGCAGCACGGCCCTATGGAAGGCAATGATGGTCAGACTGAAATACCTTAACAACTATTGAATGGATTGCCATGAAATTTTGCACAGTCAGTCAGTCATGGTCTCTAGAGCATGAATTCTAAACACTACAGTGATCCCCAGATCTTGTCTCTAGTGACATGATGAAGTTGATATTTTATGCTTCTAGTGAAATTTAAAAAAAAAAATTATTAGATCATTCGGAATTAAATTTTGCACAGATGTCCATTGTCCCAGGAGGATGAATCTGACTTCATCTTGTATCAGCAGCAAGTCAAAGTTTTCATTCATTCAGTGAATTATCTCAACATCTACGAGATGGACTGGAACTAAATTTTGTATGGTCTTTAATGGTTTCCAGAGAATGTATTCTGAAGACTTGGTTGAGGATTTGACTTTTCCTGTAGCGCCACCATGAGGTTGACATTTGTGGTTTGTAGTGAAATTTCTCAACAACTGTTTGATCAATTGCCATGAGATTGGATATTAGTGTCAATGACAAGAATCTGCAAAAATAATGACATTCTCATCAGCCTTCACTGTACTTTGTGGTTAGTGCTTATAAGCTACCGAACTACAAAAAACTAAGGTGGTGAACAAGATACACCTACTAAATATGAGCAACAAGTTAGCATTGTCCTTGAGAAGATTTTAGCATTTAGCAAAACAGTACTGTGCCTATGATCAGCCACACAGAGCCTATAACATAGCTGAAGATTCTTTGTTTGCCAAAGTCAAATTCTTGTTTATGACATGGGGAAAGAATCCCAATACTTTTCAGCAACAAGATAGCAACTATCTCAGGGGACATTTTCCTTGAACAAACTAACAAAAAGGTCCCTGAACTGGTATAAACTGAAACCAAAGGCAGCCTGGAAGCCTCAAAACCCACCTGAAACATGTCTGCATTCGAAAACAGTCAGCAACAATTTGAAGCATAGGTGATTTGAAGTTAATAGGCTAAAACATTCAAAGCAGTAAGGATATTCATCAAAGCAACATGCTGAAACCCTCATTCTGTGTCAGCTAAAGCTAAAAAGGAGCTATAGATGGTCTTTACACAAGATCTGTTCTGCTTTACAGGGGAAGACTTTATGAGTGTAAATCAGCAGGAGACCATCCATTCTTCAGGCAGACTTGATAGCTCAGCTATGCCAAATCGGCCAAAAAAAGGGCAAACTCCAGAATAATTTTAAGTGCTCCTGACTCCGGGGTAAGTCAGCCGACAAATTTATCCCTCATTAATGATAATAATACCCTTCAAGGGCTATTTTCAGCCAACGGTGGTTGCCATCAGATACATTTTTAGCCTGGTTAAATGCTCTGTGCTTTTTTCCAACTCTTAGTTTCTGAGGGAAAATAGATGCTGGTGGAGAGACCTCAGACCACAGCATGGAACTACGTCAGGCCCATTAAAACGCCAGAAGCTCTGTAAGTATAGAGAGCACTCCTCATGTCGCACGCCGTTCTTCCCCCTCTCTTTCTCCCTCTCTCTTTGGCTATAAAGTCCAGGTTATTTGTCAAGTCAAGAGGAGCCTGAGTTTAGTTTGATGATGCAAACTCCCTTAGCTGCACTTCTATTTTGTGGTCTTCATTCGGCATTGATGGTTGTTTTTCCTTCTGCATCACTCCTGTGCTATGAAAGCATTTTAGACACAGGATGCCTGGAGTTTTTTTTATTTCATTAATTTATTATATTGTGTGTCTGACGTGTATGTATTTTTATGTATTGCCCGTGAGGACATAAACACCTGTGAAAAGCATTTTTAGCTACAGTTCCCTTCAAACCATATCTCAATTCTTTTTTCATTTTTTTTTTTTTTACACAGGACTCAAGGACAAAAATACTGAGGAAAAAGTAGGCAATTCAAACCTACACCCTCTCTCCACAGTGGCCAGCAAAATCACGTAAAGTAGTACAATTCCCTGACCTTGCCACAGTGTACTACACACTTGTAGGTGTTAATGAGTCAGTTTTACCACCAGTTTAAGTTTTTATTTCACTCTTTTTTTCACTGTGAAGCCACAAACTCCAGCCTGTCAGGACATGAAGACTACACTTTTCCTAACTATAAAAGGAATAGGGAAACTTGAGCTATCATGTCTGAATGCTTTTGTGCACTGAGGAGAAAAATTACTGCTAATTCTATGATTAAAAAAAAAAACACAGTCATGTGTGTTGTGTGATGTTAAAGCAAAACCTGCACAACACTCGGTCGACCAGGCTCATTCCTCAGTGATTCATCTGCAGGGGCCTGTGCCACTGTGTCTACGGTTGGATTATTCTTCATAGAAGCAGCACAGATTTGAATTTTCATCTTCTGCCAAATCAATGTCAACACTTAAATATGTTGACTAATATACTAGTATTGTTACTGTGATTGAACCTTGCCCCAAATGACTTGCAAGTTTATCTCTAAAGAATGTTACTAAACGAAATGAAAGGAGCACTAATCTTGTCAAATGATAGGTACAATGGGAAAACTAGAAACTACTGTTTGTCTATTTTTTTGTGTAAAAAAACAAAAAAAGGCTTGACAGCTGTCCATCAGATAATTTAATACACACTCCAGCAAATGTCTGGAAGGGTTATATCTTCTTGTTTCTAATGGTATGACATGGCCACATTCCCAGTTCTATTTTAGCTATTGGATTAGGTTCTGAGATTCAGCTGGTAGTACCAGCCTTTGTCATTAATGAACACGACTTCATCTTGTATTGCATGTTGACAACATGAGAAGTCGAACAGGGGACATACTGTAGTGTATATACTGTACTTGTAAACACGTGCATTGCGAGATAATGGTCAAAGGTTACCTCAGAACTTGAGGCGTTTGCATACCACCACAACAGGCTAGAAACGAGACCTGGGTGAACTTTGTTCACATTACCCTTTGGCTGCAGTTCTTGGCCCCCATCTCCCTTTATGGTTAACAAACACGTTCATTCACAAATAATTGTCTGCTCAGAAAACAAAACAAAAAAACAAACAAAAAAAAAAAACATTGTGAGTCAGGGGCGTTAGACCAGCAAACCCCTTTGGCTTTCCCTGGTGTTTTTTCATACGAGAGATACAGATTCTCATCGGAGGACATGACTTTTCCGCACTGACTTTTCGGAGAAATAAAATACATGTTACTACCGCAATAATTAGTATATTATATAACTGTGTTTATAAACAACCCAGTCATTTAACCTTGACTCACTGACATACTCTCTACAAATGTGGCCCCTGGAAGCTGCCGCTTCTACCAGGGTCTGATGAGACAACCCCTTCCACCCAGTCCATTAAGGGCTGGCCCTCATTACTGCAGAGGGCCAGCTTTTCAGCAAGAGTGTGGGAGGGCCCCTTCCTTTCTTCTTCATTTCATTATGTTCCTGTTGGCTGCAAGCAATGTCAAAGCCATTTAATTGTGTCTTTATTTACTGACATCACCCTACAACAGAGACCGATTGAAACTACGGCTTTGTATTTGTTGTACTTATGATATAAGACAGTAAGTCTACTAACAAATTTGAATTATGTTTTCATCTTCATTTTTTTGAATTTCTCTGTTTGACAACACCGGGTTTGCAGCTGAAAGAATAAGGCTGAATTTGCCATATAAACACCATGAGAATACATCTAGGCAACACGTTAATTCCATGCAATACACAAATCTAATTATTGTCAGATCTCTAGTAACTGTGCCCTAATGTTCGGGCAGCGATATTGTAAGTCTATTAACCTATTGATTTTTTTTTTTTTTTTTTTTTTTTGGGCTTGGCCTCCTAGATAAATGCTTCTGATATCTCGACAGGGAGGGAAAGGGATGGGCATCAAAGGCCATGAAAGAAAACTCCTGTCAAGTCACAGGACCAACATGACAGCTAAGTAACTACGCCTTGGTGTGGTTTCTCTTGTGTTGGAAAGGTGCAACTGCTTTTTTTTCTTTCCATTTTTTTTTTAAGCCATGCCCTTTGAGGGCAGTCAGCTGATGTAACACACCCTGCATTGTCCATATTTCCTGCATGAAAATAACTATTAAGAGGTTTCATTTATAAAGAAGGAGTTCACTTATTGGCCATCTTGCCAGATATCAGTAGACAAGGTTGATTTCTTTGTGGTTCTCACCACTGAAACTTGCATAAGGAGCAACATGCTAGCTAGTGTATATCATGATATCTGGTAAGCTAAAATCCATCAACATAACCAATAGTGTCAGTTAAAAAGAATTTAAAAAGTACTATCCTTTGCCGCATTACCCGCAAACATGAGGTACTGTTCATAGTGCTCTCCAGTGATAAATGCTTGAGCACAACTATGTTGGCATAACCTAGGAGAATAGGTAGGAACATCTAACTGAGATTCTCTGTTTACTGTATCAAGCTATTGTCTTTTACTCATAATATATAACGACTCATGTACACCAGATGTTTAGATCTCATTCTCTCGCGTTCTTTTATATCTAGTCACTATTTGCATATAAAAACAGCCATGATGGCATCAGCTGTGGTTTCTCTGTTTTTCATAATTCTAAGCACTGTACCATACAGTGTATAGGGGTGCAGGTTTATCTAGTTGTGCCAGGCAGGACAGTCAGATTCTTCCGTAATGCCATTTAGCAGATTGTCGAGTTTCAATATGAGACACAGAGCTCAACAGTTAATTAATGACAATAGAAAGAGAATGGGGTGAGGTCCATGCCTTTAGATCTTTAACCACATCAATAAGATTCTTCTGCTTACAATTCTACGGAACTGGTATGATGGAGTGGTTGTCTTAGTAATAAGGAGGTTGTAGTTCAGTTGGTTACTCTGATGACATGTGATGAGAGGAGTATAGTTTCAGGCTGTCACAAGCATATAGGCTGTAATCCAACCAGAAACTGAATTTGGATGCACTCCTGTCTTACAAAACCTTTCTTTAAGGAGGCCCTAGCTTACATCTCACTTGATTTTTCTTCCTGCATTGTCATATTGCTGAAAGTAAATTCTTTCAGTAAATTTGCAGGCTTCTGTTACTCTTTTCACTTATTTTTCCTCCATTTTTGAAGTCATTGATATTCATGTCCATGATTCATAGGATACTGTGAGACGGACGCATTCATTCATCCCATCCCATTTGTCTCACTAGGCTCTGCTTCCATGGTAATATTCACAATATTGTGGTGTATTCTGTTTATTCAAGCCAAACAGAAACTCAAAAAATCCAGTGGCATCAGACAGTGACAGGTCATTAACCTTTTTTTTTTCTGTTGCTGTTACCTCAGTCCAGTGAAATCACATCTATGATCACAGGTCAGGTTTGCCACTAAACAAAGATCAAAGATTTTCCTCTCCATAATAACAGCATATCCAATTGCAAAAATGAGTTACTCCAAACTACATTTTGTTTGCACATGGCTAAAAATAAAAGTGCTAGGGAGAAAAATTTCATATACATACCTTATACGGTCCAGACTATTTGGGCCTTTATGGTTGCATATAAAAACAAACAAGCGTGCTGTCATCACAGAGGCTGTTATATTCTAAAGCCAGGCAATTAAAAATGTGCTGATAGTAGCAGGGCAGCAGTCGAGGCCTAAGACGGTGCCAGGGCTCCATATGTGAGGGGAAGAATGAACTCACAGCTGAGGTCACAGGAGAGAACAGCACATGAGGGTATATTTAGTGGATGGCATCGCATAGTTTGTGCACATTGGTGTTTGTATGGAGAGGATGCGCGTGTGTTGGAGAATATTTATTTTATGTGTTAGGGTATAAATGTCTCATAGTGTTTGCTTATTCTGTGTGTGCTTTGGGTGTGTGTTCATGGAGCATCGGCAGCATACCAATTACTGTAAAAAAGACTCCCATTATGGTAAAGATTGTAGGGTAAGTTCAATGGTTGCACTGTGGCAGCTTAATAGGGTGTGATCAGGGCTTCATTGTTAGGTTTTACCAGAGTTCCTCAGTTATTGTGTCTCGCAAATATACACAGGAGCACACGCAGGTTTTCTTTAGATGTGGCGTGCGAGCAGGCTTACGTACTCAATCACTCATCAGCTCTGATGACAGGTTGCAAACACACACACGCACACACACACGGGCTCAGTGCCTCGTACAAACTCCAGAAATATGCAGCCGCCTTTCCCGGGAGGACAAGTTCACACTTCACGCTCTGTATTCTGCTGCCAGGGTGGCCTAAATCACTGCCCAATGCCCGCCACATGCTGCACGTAGGTAAACAAAAAGAGAAAATTCTATAAAGTCTTATACAGGGGTCTTCCTCTTTGTGAAACTGAAATTATTTTTGGGAAATACTGCACCTGAATTCTCGTCCAAATGTGTTGTAGCACAGGTCCTTTGATGAGGTGGTTAACAGTGCAAATTACACAATTGTGCAGTTATTCATGTTTACACTGTAATCAAACCCCGAGAGAGCTGAGAAAAGTGTGTGTTACCCCAGGGGAGGTCTGAGGATAAACACTTTTTTAACTAATCATCTAGGGTTTATTTCATGCAAGTGTAAAGCACAAATGCAACTTTCCCTATGCTGTGGGTTTTTCTCTCTGCTTCTTTGGTAGTGCAGTGACTCACCATGCACTCACTACAGTCCGAGGAACAACATGATGTAATGGGGCAGGGCTGTGGCTGTTCAGATAACTGTTCTGGTTAATTTTATATTGTTTTACAGTAAGAGTTTATTAAAGAAGTCTACATTTTTAGATTGTGCAAAGGATAGTTATGGGAATTGTCAAACAAGAAGAAAGTTTTTGTATATCCTGAAATGTCAAACTACTACGTTAAGAAAAAAAAATGTATTCATTTATCAAATATAATTTACATTGTTATTTACAAATACAAATGTGGCTATTTCATGGAAAGTTTTTTAGAAATGTTAAATTTGCCTGTATATATACTGTATGTACCATGTCAGGAGTAGCTCCTCATGATTCTTTTCCCCATTACTAAACCCACAGGGTGGAGAAAGCGATACTGTTAAAGGGGATCAGAGATTTGACCGATATGATTGGACATGACTCAACCTGCCCTTAACCGCCCACTAATAATTTACTATGATGATGATAGATTTTTTTTTTTTTCAACTCCGGGGGCGCCACACACCTGCAACTGTGAGAATATCGAAAGTACACCACCATGTCTTTAGTGCAATGTGATTGATCCTTGACTGCACTGTGTTCTGTGCATCTTCAAGTTCAAATTATCCAAGCTGATTAAAAAAGCCTTTAATATGTTACCATATTGTATACATACATTGCTTTGTAGATCTTTTTTATTCATCAGACAGTTGCTAATCTTTTTTTTTTTTTATACAAATCTAGCCTCATAGATCATGTAACTCCCTAAAATATACCACACTTAGGATTGCATTAAGTTAAGCATTCAACTTAAGACTGTGGGTGAACTCATCCTCTCAAGAGTACAGACCAGCGAGTGAAAAGCAAACCAAACCGAGACTTAATGAGTCTGAGTATTGTAGTCTGAGCAAGCAAGAGTCCTATTTGATAAAAGATCTCACCGAAACTCGGCTTAAAGAAAGAACCGAGAGCAAACACTGCTGTCGTGCAGAGTCATACGCACACACACACAGAAGACACACTGATCTATGCCCTCTTGGCCTAATGCCTTCCATGCTGCGGTGATGTCATCAGGTAAAGAAAACATTCCCCTTTGAGTTCTTCCTTGTCTTGTGCTCATTTAGCTTCTTTTTGTATAGTTTGAGGCCTCAGTAATTCTACCTTTACCCATATCGCATCAGCTTTAAAACATAGCTAGTCAGCCAGGCTAGTCTCTCCTTGCAGAACATGAGGCTCTGGTCAAAAATGTAAATTATTTGACAGGCTGAACAGGCTAAACAGACAAAGAGAAAAGCCACACCTACAGAAAAATTGTATAATACATAAAGCATAAAGAGATACTCAGGGATATCAGCTTTTGCTTTGAAACATAAATAAATAAATTTAAGTCAATAAAGTTTTAATTTCCCTCAAGATAATGACAAAGATGATGTGAGGAAGTCGCTTTGGACAAGGCCTGTCATTAGTTATCATATCTGTCTGTGGCTCCTTGACCTAAAGGGTGCAGTGCCAAAGTGTTTCACCAAAGAGCCTTTGACCTTTTTTTGGTCGTTGGATCAAGAAGAAAACAAACAGCACGATATAGAAGGAAGGAGAGTTTCCAACTCCTTGGTAGCTGAATTGTTGCTCACACAGAAGAGAATTGAACACATGGGCAGAGAGAGATGGACTGACGCATTTTGGTCTTCCCATGGCATTTGTTGACGATATGGAAAATATAGAAGAACACTAGCCTCATTCTTTAAGTGAAGCCACTCTGTCACGTTGTCTGGTGGGCAATCTTTGGCTAACAACATATTTAAATCTCAAGCTGCACATTTTGAAAAATCAATTACTTCTCTCTCAGATGACCCATAGGACAGAGAAGGAGGTAGAGGAAGAGGCTGACCACGCTTATGAGGAATACATCTACCTGAAGTCGTCTCAAGCTTTCCAAATGAGCACGGTATCTGGTCCAGCCAGCCTGTGGTGCTGACAGTCTGTGGCTTCAGACATGATGAGAGGAAGAAGGGAGGGAACAGAGGATAAAAAGTAACAGGAACATATTGAGGTGGTTACACACTGCGGCAGTAATTCTGAACATCTCCATCTGAATCACTGTCTCTTGGTTGTCATGTGTGTCTCTGTGTCGTATTACTTGTCTTTTGCTGCTTTTCCAATTTGCATTTTCATTTTTAGGTATTTTGCTAATGCAGTTTTGACTTGCGGTGAGTTTGAAAGCTGAATAGGTTCCCTGTAATAGAAGTGGAAGAAATGTAAATGTTAAAAATTCATTATTTTTATTCCTTATTAAATACTGATGTTAGATGGCACACACATCCCAACTACACCCCCCCCCCAGTCATGCCTGAACCCGTCTCCTTTTTATATGCCCAGGGAGAGGGGCGTACATCTCTCCTTCTCTCAGTCTATTTCTTTACCATGTCTGAACCGCAGGCAGCACACGAGACTTCCACTCGTCTATTAATGTCTCCAGATCAGGAACAGGTGGTTAATATAATTCCATTTAAAGGCTTTTCCAATGCTGGTTGCACGCTCTATACGGAGGCCTACAATAGGAAAAAAAGAATATTTTTGTACTTACACAGATTGCATGAGCAGAGATTTTTAGTTCTTATGAGAGGCTATTATAAAATTTAATACAGATTGTTAGAAGTTGAGTCGCTCATCTGATTTTCACAATTTAGGAAAATATATAGCTACTGACAGAAAGACACACACAAAGTGAATATTAGGCTTGCATGAGATGAGTCTGTCCTTGCCAAACAAGTATAACATGAATCTTGTTTGACAAGACAACAACTTTCAGTGGAATTAGATTAATCTGTTGTTTTGCAAGACAGAACTTGGATAAAGATATCTGGATCAAATCTTATTGTTTTATGGTTGTGTTTTATTGTGTCTACATGAAATGAAATATGAATTTGCAAGTTTTCTCCTCCTGTGTCTGTTTCACACCCAATAATGACGAAAAGGCTACAGGGCTCGCTGAAGTTTCTTTTCCCTTTTTCAAAATGAGAATATTATGGGACTCACACATAGGCCATATATAACAGTTAACTAGTGCTAGAAGAAATATTAAAAATCTTTTGCTTAAGTGAAAGTAGGAAGAGCACAGTGTAAAAATGGTAAAAGTTTAGCTTTTAAAAATCTTACTTGAGTAAAAGTAAGTAAGTAGTATTATCAGCTAAATTTACTTAAAATATTTAAAGGAAAAACCACTTGTAATGCATCTTAACAGCCTCTGTCATATGTTTCGTATGTGAAATTTTAATCTGAAAAGTAACTAATAACTATAGTCAAATAAATTTTAGTGAAGTTAAACAGAATATCCCTCCGACATGTAGTAGAAGTGTAAAGTGGTAGAAAAGGGAAATGCTTAAAGTAGAAGTACCTGAAAATTATATATAAGTACCTGAGCAGTACACAGTCACTTAACATCACCATGCATATTAAACTCTAAATGACAAATATAAACTGCACCATCTCAGTAGTGATAAAAGCATAGAAGTTGCATTAGAAAGGTAGTTTAAATTCAAACTATAACAGTGAGAACCTGTGCGACTTTCTTGCCGCATACTTCTTGTTGTGGTCCTCGCAGATTGCTTATTGAATCTTATTGTTGCCTGGCTGGGCCTTTAAAATCCAGACTGTTGTGACCAAGATTCTGTGAACAAATCAACCAGCATTCATGGTTAACTGAGTCAGTTGAAGTCAATGGAATTGATTGTACCATTGTCAGGATTTCTAGAGAAGCAATAACGAACTGTATGAGATGCGTAAATAAAAGGCTACACATGGAGAAGCCGTCAGACCTGTGTCACCCGTGGGTGAAGAAAATTGTTTTTATTTTCTTTGTTTGTGTGAGTGCCTTTTAGCTTAGGGAAACCTTCAAACATTCAAAGCGAGGGACCTAAAATGTCATTTACAGTTCAATGAAGCTGATGTAGTAACCAATAGAGTTTGATGGCTTTATTAAAAGAGGGGAAACAACATCTTTTCTTTGTTTGATAATTTGAGCAAGAAAAAATAAAGCTCAGCTGTGCAATTTGTTATGAAAAGAGGCCACATGTTCTCTTTTGTTTTCACAATATTTACATGATTTGCCTTCCTTTCATTCCACATTTCTGGATTATTAGTGTATAACCATGTTTTGACCTCTCGGATGGGACGGAGAGAGCCCACAAGAGATCCATATGGTGAAGTGATAGTGATGTAAATGTGAAGGGATCCGGTAAGAATGGCTCTGAGCTTTAGTTGGAGGCTGACCAAGACTCCAAGCAGGGAAAACAGGGGCAGGGGAGCTGCTGCAAAGACAGTTGTGATATTATCCACGCAGGACATGTACGCTGAGGCTGATTTATTACAACAATATGGAACTTGGCAAGCTTTATTTTTCAATGAAAATGTGTTCTTTGCCTTTCAGAGTTGTTTCCTGGATTGTACTGGCTTTTTTTCTGGGAGGAGCGTTGTAAGAAGGTCATATTTTCAACTTTGAATTGTTACATCCCTTTCCACTCCGCAGGAAATGAAATGTCATTCACAAAGACATTTTTTCAGCACTACAAATGTGGCTGCCGCATCATGACTTCTTCAGAGAGCTCAGTGTGTGCTCTTCCTTCTTCATGTGGTTTTCAATAGGCACACCCAGCGAAAGATACAAGAGTGTAAACTAAACAGGTGCTTCAGGCAGATCCTGAAGCCATACAAACGAACAACAGCCAGAGTAAATCAGCCAAACATGCAATGAATACAAATGTCCCTAGAGGCCGTCTTGCGATGGGATCACGCTAGCCACGACGCCCATCGCCACGCTGACGCTCTGATGAGCAGTCACGGGTCGGACCACGCCCGTCTTTCCAACTTGGCCTTCACACTGATCTCAACTACACACCTGTAATGTTTGTGATGGATCTTGTGTGGTTGTGATGCTGTTGTGAGGACAAAATCTGTTCACAGACAGACAAACAGACAAATTAGCAAAGTACTCAAAACTGCCTCTGGCAGTTCCCACTACAGTTTCCAGGATAACATTTTGCCACACACACACACCAACACACGCACACACACACTTACACATGTTGTGTCATTTATGCATATCTATCCTAGTTACTATAAATGCCAATCAGGTGATTGTTCCGTTGATTGACGGCATCTTATCCTGAAGAAGGCAGTATGCCAAGATGTCAGTCTTTATCAGAAGAATCAGACCAAACCCCATCCAGTTTCTTGAAACTTTTACTTGTTCTTTTACTAGTTCAATTGTCTTGTCTGCTACTTCTCTGCTGTTCATACTAGTGAAGAGCAGATTAACACATAGACATCCATACTAGCAACCCCTGCCACAATTTTATTGTTATTTCCTTACTTTCATCTGGAAATGCCTCCTTGTAAATATGATCATTTGGTTTTATGGGACAACACTTAAGTTAATAGAAAACCCTTTATATATGACTTCGTGGCTTCCCCATTCTCTCTCGCTCTTTCATTTTCCAACTTATATTTATTTATTTATTCAAAATTTTGACATAAATAAGTGAAATATGAGACTTAGATGTCACTGCCAACAGTCCTGGGAGGAGTCCTCTAAAGAGCTAAAGATAGACATAGCAGAATATTTTATTAAATTCTACTTTGCCTGATATCTCTTTCTCCCCCTGCTCTTACGAAGGGTACAACTAACTGCTTTACCTTGGAAAACTGAAAAATGTAATTGAATCACCAGATTTTCCTTAAAAGTGAGAAAGGCCAACCAGTATAATCAAATAAAGTCCCTGGTTGGGTAAAGACATGCAGAGTAATGTGTCCAGCTTATGAGCCACAGCAATGACTAACAGCTGATGAGTGGAAATATCTATAGCATGAATGCAGTCCAACGTTTTGCATTGCCTCCGTCTGCCTCCCTTTACTCTCCTCCACCCCCCCTCCCTTCCTGCTTTCCCGCCAACTGAAATTTTCTCAACTTCATTTCACAGGCATGCTCTCTCTCTCTCTCTCTCTCTCTCTCTCTCTCTCTCTCTCTCTCCTGTCTCATTTTCCCCCTTTTTATTTCACTCTCTGTATCTCTCTTCCGACAAATAAACAGTTCTCACGTGAGCTCCTCTTCCACTCTGTCTGCGAGCGGCTCAGAGAAGGACACCGCCCTGTCTGGCCTTTGTGGCGACCTGAGCTGCACGGCGATTGGCTGGGGCCAAGAAACTGCAGCGAAAGGAACCGCGAGTGGCAGACAGGCATAGCGTGTCTGAGACAAAAACATAGGGCGTCCTGCCAGCTGCTGTCCCTCAGGGGTGAGGAGTGGAGATGCAGAACATGGCCTGAGTGCCTGGTTGGCTGCTGGACAAGTCAGTGTGAAGGATTTCACTGCAACACACTGTACATCTGTTTTGCAAGCACAATGTCACCACATGTTGAAGTCTTCCACAGCACAGATGATTATATCCTTTAGAATTTAAGTATTATACCCTTGACAGTCCACCTAAATATTACATGGTTAAATTAATTAAAGCAGTCATTTTACTAAGAGGAGACATTGCAGTATTTCAATGGATATCAAATTTAGGAATGAAACCCTTCCCTTGTGGGCTGCCTGAGTGATGAATTGACTGGACGCTTCAAAAGATGACAGATGCTTGAAACACCTCATGGAAAAACTAGCTAAATCACAGTTTCTGTCAGTTAAAAAAAAAAAGGGTCTGGCAATCAGTATAGTTTTCAAAGCAACATGAGACAGCAGAGCTCTATTTTTACCTCAAGTTGACGGCTCATATCATCTATTCCCAAATTGCAGCTGCATCCAATCAAAAAAAAGCTGCAACGTTATTCAGTATGTATGTGTCGAGCAAAGAGTCCTGACAAATAGGAGGAGTGGTCATAAACCAAAACCTCGCAAAACTGGATATTGTGAACATTAAATGTTCCACAAAGCGTTAATTATATTTTGTCTGCTGCCTGTATGTTTAGTCGACTGTCTGCTGTGAGTGTCTGACTGACTAATCAAGATGGAAAAAAAAAAAGTCTGGTATCAACATTTTTAGGCGAAAAGACTAAAACATGCCCCAGTGATTAGCACGCCATGTCTCCTAGCCAAACCGGCTGTGAGATATTAGTCAGCCATCGTCATGGGCAACACCTATCCAGAGACTTGACGCTAAAAGACAACTCTACAAATAAACAAACTTTTTTTTTTTTCTTTTGAGGACTTACAAAGCAAAATATCTGCTGTATCAAAACAGTTTATATTTCTGTACACAAAAATTGAGAGGAACTAGAGCAAAGAGACGGTCTTTTTCTTCTGTGAAGCTGTTTCAAAAGAAGCAAGCCTAGTCCAGCTTGTCCATTCACTATAGATCTGATTTTGCAATAATACTATTTATTGCACATGACACAGCTGTCGCAAGATTATTTGGGAAGTATCTGCTAATTCCATTTTTGGTTATCGACAACATGTTGAACTGCTGACCAAATACCATACTACACAAACAGTGCAAGTAATCCCCACATAAGACTTTTCTCTAATAGTGTAGATGCATGCATAGAAACATTATGGTAGGGAATTAACAATGATTTCTATCTTGAAGCTGCCAAAAGCGCTTCCTCCAAGATTTTTACCTCTTGCAACAGGCAGGAAAAAGTTCTATGATCTAAGATATCTTCATGTTTGCTTCAAATTTCTCCTGTGTGATTTCCCTGTTCGAAAGAAAAATATCACCAGCGCAATGCGAACTCACACTCGGAGGAAACTATGATAAGTATTAACTGGAAATCGAAAGAGAAAGACAAGAAGAGGAGATGGGCCAGTTGGCCAGTCAAGACAGGATATAACAGGAAGACCTCATGGAGAAAGACATTTACTCCAATGATTTTGCAGACTTTCCCTTTCCACACCCTAACCCCTCCCTCTACCCCCATGTCCCTCTCTAGCCCCACCACTTCGCTTTGACTGATAATTAGCATTTTGCTTTATGTGTCTGAACCTGCCATTTGAAGAGCTGATTTGTCTCACTTATATATGTCTGTGTGTGTACTCACCAAGTACAAATACTAACCACTGATTTTATCATAATGTGGCACAATATTAATGTTTTATTTGGAGGACTGTAGGCCAAATGGTTAGGCAGACATCCAACAAGCTGATCTGGGTTCAAATGGTGAGTTAGTAAACATATTTCCATTCATAAGTGTCTTGGAGCAGATGAATGGAGGCTTTGGGATAACATAATATGGTGACAATAATTGAGGACAAAAAATATAAAATAAAAGAGAACAGTCAGTAATCTTCTCCTCTATTTTAAATCAGCCCTGCGTTGTTTTTGTTTTGTGTCTGAAGAAACTTCCTCTTTCACAACCTGCCCCTTCCAAGGTGCTGATTGAGCTTTTCAACGTCTCATCACTTGATCAGCTAAGAGCTAGAAAAACATACACCTTCATCTGCTAAAGCATTACAGGGATACTAAACCATGTCTTCGTTTGACATGTGTATCCCATTGGATTAAAGGGGATTTAGGCCTGAGATTATATTTCATTTTTTGAAAATAGTGGCTAGGGGTGATATCGCTCCAGGAGGATCTTGGAAAAGAAAAAAAAGCGTGTGGTTATGCCACGTCATTATTTTGTCTTTTGTTATGACAAAACAAAAGTCGTGCTTGAAGAAACACAATATGACATTTCTGGGAAAAAAAAATTACTTCTGGTAAATTACCAACTACCCCCCCACCCAACAGACACACTGAGAGTGGGCTTCTCATTCCCAGCATGCACCTGTGGGTTTTGCCAGCTGAAATTACAATTGTCACTTGAAAGATTTATCAGCTACCACTTGAAAATTTAGTCAATATTAACTCAGAGAGTAAACAAATCCCAGAAAGGGCAGAACAGAGTCTCTAACTTACCTAAGCTTCGCCACTCAACCGTTACTTTAAAACCAAGTTAAACTGGTTTAAGAAAACAAAGAACCCATTAGAGCTTGTATACATTAACAAGTTCATTTAAAGTATGTTATGGTGGAATACATCATCACAATGACCTTTGCTCAGAAACTTCCTGCATTTTTTTGGACTTCAAAAGACCCCTGTGGTGTAGTCCTTGCATCTCCAGAGCTGTTTGTCTGCCACCAGGATATGATGCACGATGATGTCACCAGATCACCAAAAACACTCTGAAAACTGAACATTCCTGCAGCAGGAATGTGAGGAATGCTCACTGTCAGCCAATTTTGCCCCTTTGGGGTTATCAGGCAGCTGTAGGAAGTGACCAAAGTCTTTACAACAAAACAGAAAAACATCCATCTATCTGTCAGCACAGTGTCACTTTCAAAAGACTGGCAGGGTCAAAGGATGTTGGGGTCAGGTGTGATGTACATGACAAATGGCAGTTACAGACAATGGGAGGATCTGTAGGAATGAAGGCTTTATCTCCTAAGAGTGGATGGGTGAGAGCAGATGAAAGTGAGAGCTCTTGACCCAGGACAAATATCAGGCAGCTCAGTAATCTGGTCTCGAATTGCATGCGTATTTTGTGTTTCTTTTTTTTGATGCCATAAGATGTCAGAACAGAAAAGTTGAGGCTCTGCTCGGAAATAAGTACCTAAACCTTTCCCTAATCTGATTACCTAATCTCAAAGATTTTTATTTGAATCAATGTTGGTTAAATTACAATCGCTGAATCCAGTAACACAATGGTGACTGAGTCTATGGGCCACTGATGAGTATTGTGTGTATTGTGTAAGTATTGTGTTATTTATACATTTGAACAAGTAAGAACTGGGTGTCTGTGGTATAATTCCAAGAAAAATATTGTATTGAGTTAATGCTAATGAAAACCAGACATTTCCTACTGTTGCGGCTTCACATTAAAAGCATTTAAACAGTGAAACACTGGTTGACCATTATTATGAAGTACTCACAGGAAATGCAGTATGCAGCTTTATCAAACTGACAATAGTTTTTTTTGCCGCCCCCACAATTCTGGGGCCTATGATATTAAACTGCATTTGCTGTTACAACCATTAACTACAGTTGTCGTCAAATCAAACAGGACTGAAATCTTCCAGATTAGACAACAGTGGCCAAAAGTCATGATGAAACATGGACAAATTTGAACTTTAAAAAGTTGAAGTTTGAAGTTTAAGTTAACAAAATACTTCTGGGGCCACCAACTTTACTGACTGTAATGAAAATAGACTTACACTGTTCGTGTCATTGGCATTCTATTGAAATATTGTGTCATGTACAATTCATCACGCTATCAACATGAAGCAAAGGCAAAGGGCCTAACATTCTGTTTCCACAACTCCTTGTATGACTCACGAGCAAAAATGAGTCTCACTGAGCCTCTTCTTCCTTCTTCTTCTCTTTGTTCTAATTTTAAAGCCTGACATTGACAAATAAATAACCTCTCCTTGGGGTTTCAAATGAGTCAGCAAAGCCTTTCATCACATGCCTATGTGTCAGTGGGTTCAGACGTCTGTAATTCGATCGGAGCTCAGAGAGAGTGCAACTCTGGCCTTTGACCCCTGGCCAGGCTCTGCATCCTCTCATCTCTCATGAGACATGATGCAAAGCTACAGAGTTTAAATGGTGCCAGGCCTCCTGGACATCTGAGCAAAGTTGCCGCTGTCCTCAGTGTCACGAACACAAACAAGTAACAAAATGTGTCGCTTTGACGGATCTTGGCATTTGTTTTGCTGTTTCTGTGATTTTCTCTTTTTTCTCTTTGTCCATCGATTTATCTGTCTTCCTTTCTGTCTGTCTGTGTCTGTCTGTCCGTCTGTTGGCCTCCTTGTCTTTCAAAGAACATGTTTATGATTAAGCTGTCAGCCAAAAACCCTTCCTCCTGCTTTCATTCTCTTTTTACCATAACCCTCTCTATCTGTCTCTCTTTTAGTTGCATGTGTTTACATGTTACAAGACAACAGTGGGCCTGTGCATCAAACTTCACAAAACGATTCCTACCATTATGCACAAAATAAATAGTGTCCACACTACACACTAGCTCCTGGCACACTCCAGGAATTTAGTATTTCCCTTTCATAAAGTTGTGTGAAACAGATTTAGAAAAAAGAATGGCCAAAAACAGAGTCGCTTATATCTCACCCAACTGACATATCCTGATTTTTGGTTCCTAATATGGATCAAGCCACAGATGTAGTTCAATTGCACATTTCATTAGATCTTCCCTGCCTGTTTAACCCCCACATCTTTAAAACTTCACCCCTTCAGTTTGTGCTCCATACTCCCTGTTTAAAATTCGCAGTCTAAAACCCAAGATAGAGAAAACCCAGATGACAAGATCATATTACTTTCTCAAAGCTCCTCTCAGAGCCACAAAGAATATTATGCAATTGTTTTTAGTAGTAGTGCTTATGATGAGAAAACGTATCATAATATGTAAAATATGTGGAGGGCCCCTTTAAGCATGCAACTGCAGAGTTTTTGACCACTGGTAGCAATATGAAGCAATGTTTTTATGAGAGGGGCATTGTTTGTATCTTGTGCACATGAGTGACATGATATACATTCTTGCTGTGGTTTCACACAATTTCACTGATCAACAGTTGGAGGAGGAAACACAGAAAGAAAAGACTCCAAACTAGCAAACACAAGATATAACACAAGACTATATCTGCCCTTTCGACTAGGTCTGCAACAAAATTCAGTGGGTTCCTCCCTGGACCATGCCCCTTCCCTCCAACAAATTTGGGGCCATTCAGCTCAGTATTTTTTGCTTAATCCTGCTGACAAATAAACAAAACCAATAACCGGATACAGGTAAAAAACCTAACCTCCTTGAAGGAGGTATCAATGCAGGATTTAGAAAATTACAAAAAATGTATTTTGGAAACGGTTGAAGATGGAAATGCATTCCAGGCATTTTGGTAAAAAAAAAAAAAACACTGAATATATACATACATTTTCTTTTTTTTCACGACAGCACGACAGAACAATTTCGAAGAGGTCAATTAGCAAAGTAAATTTGCTTGTTTTTTTTCAAATGTTCTGTTAATGGCACTTATTTTCCCAAAAAGCATTCCATATATATGAGTGGAAATATTCACAGCTGAAAAGAAACAAAATGGATAACAAAGTGGATATGGGTGAGACAGCTCAGAAGAAAGAGAAAATATAGCATCGCATCGGTTTTGCCTCACTGATAAGTTTCCAAATTTGAAAAATTTCATCGCTCTCCAAAGTTGCAGTTTGATCGTTGTCTTACCATGGGATTTCCTCCTAGTACAAAAGAGTAAAGTCCATTATTTTCATGCATACCCACAGCAAAAAACATTAGAATTTGAAGATAGTATATACTTATTAAGTACTGTATGGTGCTGTAAATTTGGCCACACTCTTTGCAATCGCTTGAGCATGTACAGTACACACACAGTCATGATCAAAAACAGGCATTAATGCCATACAGAACAGGGAGCAGTGACTAAGCACAGATGTGACATATTTATGAGGCATATAACTGTTGTTGCCCAATGCACCAAACCGTTTTTACTCAAACTGAAACCCTGGCATTTGAATTTTGTTGCTCATAAGTGAATAGCTGTTGCCTGGTAATTAATTTAGCTGACAAAGCATTTCCCGGATCATAGAAAACCGTTTTAATGAAAGCTAAACTAAACATATGGTCAATAATTTCACATAAATTTCTAAATGTCCGAGATATGTCCATGCAGAACATTTGTAAAGATGTTAACACAGTGTTTGCATCCTGAGTGGGTTACGTCTGAACAACAGAGGATGTACTGTGTGATAAAGAGAGAGATAGACTGTTGATAACTGCTGTCTGGTGTAGCAAACCACACCGAGCTGTGAAACCACTGCGGAGGTCTGAATAATGAGGAACTATAACTGTCAAGTTCAGACCCCCAACACACAAACACACGCAAGATCTAAAACCTGAAAACCCAACCAGCACAGAACAAGTAAAAGATTCATCTGTTGGATTTTGGTAGAATCCCTCTCATCCAGATGTAGATTTATCAAATAAGAATGATGTGAGCTACACTACAGCTGGTTTGAAAAGATAATGATTGACAGACAGGTTCTGAAAAGCTGGACAAGAAAAGCCAAAAAGAGACAGGAGCGTGTGTAAGGATTGCATCATCCAACTTGTCCTGACGAGCCCTTTCTACATCAACTGCAGACACCTGATCAATACTACACACACACATGCTCCACACACACACACCCACACACACACACCCATACACACACACACTCCTGCATGAATGCCAGCACACTCGATCACATGACTCACATGCTCTGGCCTATCATTAAAAGTAGGTACGTGATAGACATGCCGTGAAAGAAATGGCAGCAGCGTGAAGAGAAGAAGAAGGAGGATGTCAGGGTCAATGGGTTCCTCCATGCTCCACTTACTGGTCATACCACAGAATCACTTCTAGCTTCTCCTCCTCCTTCTCCTCACTCTCTGTCTCTTCCCAACAGACACACAGCCTTACCACACACTAACGGTCTGAGTCAGAGAGTGGGCCGCTTATGAAATCCAGGTTTGCCACATCGCCCCTCTCTTGGTTAGATAAAAAGAGACGTAAGTCAGCTCTGTCTTTCAGCACTCATCCCAACTGTAGCACCAAGCCCATTCGCTGCCATTATATCTCTACAGGCATGACCAAAAACAGCATACAGGTGATGTACTACGTGTGCGTAAAATGTGTATCTTGTGTGCATGCCTGCATGCTTGTGGCCCACTTGTTGATATATGGACCATTTAATTTTCATGGTTCTGCTTGGTCAAAACAAACAAATTGAACAACTTGAAGTGCTTGGCAAATGTTCAAAAGCAATATGAACTGACGACATTAGTGTGGAAGCGCATATTACTCAGATCACATGTTGAAATAGGAATTTATGGCAGGAGGGGGCATTGTTGGTTTTGCATATAAGAAAAAAAATACCACTTTGTTATCCAAATGTTTTGCAGAGAGAAAAGCAAGTAGTCTCAGATCAGATCAGAAAACTTAATCCAAAGCTTTGAGAAGCTGCTACATACAAATGAAATAAACCAACCACACAATTAGAGTCTAGCTTTTTGGGTTTGCTTTCAGTTAAATAAACACTGAAGAGTAACAGAGCGATGTAGCGGGCATAATGACACATAATTAGATTCTTAGAGTTTACATGTTGGTGTAGTAAAAGTTTCCCATCATTTTCAACTTTCACGTTTTCCACTAGAGAACAAATGTAAGACTGGGATTTGTAGCTGTGATGTAAAGACATTGTTTGCAAATGAGCTGAACACAACAGGAAAAATAACAAGAAAAATACTTAGGTCCCTATTAATTCAATTTAATGCCTAAAATTAATTTGATAAGCTACATTATACATGTACACAGCTGAGAGATACCAGATGTCCTTAAATTTTACATCAAAAACATAATTATCATGTGACATGAGGTCAAGTTCATATTACTGTGTATACATAGGAAACACCAATGGTCAATGTCACAATAAAAGCTGAACCAACATAGCAAAATCGTATCAATACAACAAAGCATCCATTGTCTTATGAGTCACTGAGCTCGAACTTCTCTGTTATTGATATTTGCAATCGACACCCACCACATCCGACTCCTCTTTTGACCTTTGACTTCACATAGGGAAAAAACTCCAACAACAAAATAACAGTGATGATCAGTAACATCTGCTGCTTGAACAGCTCGCTCATGCATGCATGCACTTTTGAAATTTGCATGTATTTACGTCATAAGTGGTATGTTCGTGTTTTTATACAGTGCACAGAATGCATGCAAATGTGCTCACATCTTGTGATTGTGTATTTGTTTAAGGAAAATTTTGCTGCAAAATTCCAAAGATATACACAGCATATTGTTTATTTAATAAATTCAGTGACCTTTTCTTTGCATGAACTCATTGTCCTAAACAGAAGCAACACTACTACTCTACTTCTACTTTACTGACTAAATTCATTCAGCAGAACAAGACAAGGAGAGGTACTGATGTGAGTATGCCTGAGTGTATTATATATGTAATGTCAGATCGTACAGGACTTTATAAGACCTTATTTTGAGGGAACCTGATCACTGTTCCAAAGGTTGCTTGTGTTAGGGTTGAGTGCTAATTACCACCATTAGGTAAAAGAATGCTCAGGAAGCAGAACTGCGATGTTTGAGCTTTTAAAGTAGCATGATACAGCTTTCAGAGTGAATAATAATAATAATCCCAAAATGCAGGGTCACAAATCCAAAAAAAGAGAAGGAATTATTTGATATAGAGGGGAAACAGGGAAAATAATGTATGTAGATCATAAGTGTAAATTAAGACATGAGCCAAGCACAGACAACCTGTTTCAACAAAAAGACACTATGGCCACAGATTAAAATATATAAACACAGCTATGACAAACATGTTATACATGCGCTGCTAATTGGCATGCAGCCCACGTAGAAGTGTTTACAAAAGGGCTTTACATAAGTCCTTTTTCATGCAGCGTTTGCAAAATTCCCTCCACCCCCATATATTTAATGTAACCCAAAGAGCAAACTGGTTGAAATTTATTTATTTATTTATCCATATGTTTCATTCCATATAAAATCATGTGCTGACTTAGAAAAAACACATCTGTCATATGAGTCTGAAGTATATCAGGAAAACCAACAATAAAGATACTGAACAATAAAAGAAGCAAGTAGTGTTAGCCTCCTCTAAACACTTTTCAAGAAACCAATTCCCAGTTTAAAAAAAAGGTTTTTTTTTATGTTGCCGATATCATTTACTTGCAAGGATGTCGTCAGGATTGGCAGGAACAGCCCAATGTGCTTCCCCTATTTTGACAGGTTTACCAACCGAAGGATATAGTGGATAACAAGGCCTGACTAACACCACCCTGCTACATCAAAACTACATCCAGCCCTGCTAAGTACATGCACATTCATTTTTTTTTTGTTCCCAGAGAGGAAAGCAAGAAAACAAGGATCTTCAGTTGCTGTCTTGCAGCCAGTAATTTTCCTTCAGGGCACCCGTGGGAGCCATACATTTTCACATATGGCAAGATGAGTCTGGATTTTATGGGGTGAATTGTTTTGGGATTCTGTGAGAAGAGGAGGAGTAAAATTTTAACTGTCTGTGGCAAGACAGAGTGGGAGAAAGAGGGAAAAGATGTTTTGATCCTGCAATTTATCTGTTGTGACATGAAAAACATCTTAAAATTCAAAGTAATGGGCTGTCTTCTTACTACACATCGAGATATAAAAAAGGGAGTACTCTTGACTGCTTTTGCAACACGACATTTTCAACTCAAATTACACCCAAACACATCTTCACAGCTCACACACAGACACATGCTTAAAGGAGGAGTTGGCCCATTAAATTCAACGCTGCCCTATGACTAAGATTAAGTTCACTTCAGAGCTTCTGTTCGCAGAGACAAAATCTAGCCTCTTAATCTTCAGTTTTTTTTTCCATCTTTACAGACTGATTCCTCCAAGATAAATGGAAAATTCGAAAAAAAAACCCTTCATCAACTACCCGAAATTAAATCGACTCACTTGTTATCATGGTGGCATTTGATTAAAAAAAAAAAATTTGCACAAATAATAAACTTACTTTATCCAGTGCGAGTGAGGCTGAGTTTCTGAGTGTTTTTAGAGTACATGTTACATCATTTTTCTTCAAATAGGGAGCAGAGGCCTTTTAACTTGACCCCACTGATCTGCACTAGGCATACAGACTTGAATGCACTGCCCCCTGCTGGACCTTGAAACAGAGGCTTAAACATGTCAGGATATGTAGAGAATATAAGATATCTTGTTGCTTACTAATACACTCTATCAAAAACGTATTCTGAATGTGAATGTAAAGAGAAATGTTTTTCGTGAAGGAATTTTTTCACGAGGAGCATGGAAGCCAAATATCCATTCCTATCTATCCATCTTTGCTAATCAATAACTCTAAAACAAACATATGAACTGGCAGATGCTTTTGCTTGCACAAAATTCTCTCACACACAGAGAAAGAGGGAGTGAAAGTTAATCTAGATTTATTTGTCTTTGCCCAGTATGATCTTGCAATAATGAAGTCACACATATCAGTGATAAGTAAACACATAGTTTGGATAATACTGTATGAATACAGTGTCAACATAGTGGGAGAATCGTAGCTGGTGACTAGCACAAAGATATGCAAAGAATGAGTAAAATAAATCTCAAATCTTATCACTACATAAGATGTAAGAAAATAAGTAAAACTATTATCTTATTTCTCGAGAGGTTCCCTGCATGTGATTTAAATCGATGCGCAGTTTTAGCTGCAACATTTGTCAGCTGAGGGTTCAGTGTATGAAATACTAGGTGAGGAGGAACCCTGATGCCAAGGGTTGCTAATTGCAAGGCGGGTCCCCTATCCCTACAAATGGTTATGAGACTAAACAAAGGGGTCATGAGATGATTACTGGATAACAAGAATAGAAAATAATAAAAATAAGATTCTTCTTTATAAATTTACATCTTATTTTTAGCCTTTGCATTTTTTCTTGGAAAAATACTCCAGAATTTTGTCTCTTCTACTCCCAAATGAATCAGTCTAACAAGGGAAAAAAAAAATCACACTTCCACTCATCTGCTCATGACTCAAAGACATGCTACCTGTGACGGGGCTTTACAAGTAGATGTTTCTTGAGGTCACAATAATAACATTTTGGGAATCACTGCTGTAATGGAGTACTCTTCATCTGCTGGATGGATGCAGTAATACATGTCTGTAACCAGCCTGTAGAGCTGGCGCCCAAAGATGATACAGTGGTCTCAGCTATGGCCTTTTATGTCCCTAGCGTTCACATCACTAATGCCCATGTCATATCCAGAAGCTGCCCACCACCACAAGAATGGTATCTGCATCCAGAATGTGTGAATTACATAAGAGCAGATAAGGACTTTTTACACTCACTTCCCCCTGTGGTTCTCCCTGAGCTGAAATAAACATCTGCCCTGATATGCGAGTTCTAACGTGTGCCATGGCCAAATTAACATCTAATTTATCCTTTCCAGGAGGGGTTTAAATGTCTGTCAGTTACTCTGGTACTGTAACACCCCAATGCAAATTTTCATGAGAGGATAAAATGCACAGGCTCAAGCGGCTTGGCCAGAATGCCTGCTGCAGGCAACCAAAATGCCAATTCCGGGATTTTAACTCCAGCAGAACCGGTAAGTAGAAAATCACTCGGCTGGGATGAAGGAATGAGTCTTTGAATACAATAGATTGTCAGTTTTGGTTCAAAATCACACACTACAACCTGGAACAGGACTTTTAATTTTCTGTAAATGTCGACACTTGCCGACATAACGGCTGAGTCACTGGTATCTATCATCAACCCTATTGATACCTAGAAGGTTATGGGGCTGCAAAAACTGGACTCATTGTTCCTTTAATGACTCCTAAGGAAGTTCGTTCAAGATTAGCTGCTGCTAAGTGTGTCATTCTCCTGAAATAAAACCACACCCTCATCTGGAAGGAGAACATCCCTCTACTTCCCACTCATCCGCCCACTGCCAGACAAAAAAAATTCAAAAGTCGAAAATTAGTTGTTCTTTTGCTTATGTGTATTGTTACACCTGAAAGATTAAACTGTCTAATTTACCTAGGTGTATCGTAGTTTATTTTTCTTTTGCCCTTTCCGAAAAAAGAGACCACTAACCTCAGCGCTACTCCGCCATTCCTTCCACTTCCCCCTCCTTCCCCTCCACCCTAAACAACCTGTAAACTTCTGATTTATTGTTATTACAGCTGAGCAGAATCAAAGAGTGGCAGGGGCACAGACAGGAAAGTCAGAGAGGAGGGAGGGGCTGACGTGGCCCACGGCAGTGATCCGCAGACAGTACACGGACTTTTAAATGGAGCAGGCCGATATGGCATTTTAACATGTCTGTCGCGCTAACCTCCATTTCCTCATGTGGGCCGGCTGTCGTCTAGTAGGAAATCAAACTCATTTCGGAAGGTTCGGGGACAAGGTTGGTATGTGCTGTGATATAGGGATCCCTGATGGGTTTGATTATAACGAAATTTGAGTGATTATATAGAAGATAATCAGTCTAAGAGGGAAAGACTAGGGGGTTTTGTAGGAGGATGCCAAACTTCTGGTACATTCTTTACCCATTCCCTGTTTGTTCTGAAACTCTTCTAATTTTTTCATTTCCTGTCCACTTTTTGCCTATCCTCTGCCATCCTACTTAGCTTCCTTAACTGCCTGAATCCTACTCCTACCTAAATGCCAGAAAATTTTAACTCTTTCAGTTAAGTCACAGACACACTGAAACCAAGATTGGTGCATCCTGCACTGATTGTATATTCTTGAATGACGTATGCAGCTTAATGCTTTTTCTGCCATTGCTGGTCCAGCTTGTACTTTCAGACGAGTATGATGAGTCAAATGGCACTTTCCATGCCAAACTTGCATGAATGTTGCTCTAAAGCCCAGAGAGCACTAATTGCACAGATGTTTCATAGCTTTGACCCTCTTTAAACATAATACAGCTGTATACAGCCTTGCTGATTGACTGACTAATTCACTCAACAAAAAACTGCGGGGAATATGTTTGCAATCAAAATGTATAATCTTTTCAATATGGTGAAGTTTTAGGATCGTTGATGTTTCTGGCAATATCACATAAGTTGCATTTTGTTCACGGATGTGAAGGTTCACCATTCAAGAGCAGTTAGGAATTTACTTTTCAGGATCAGGGTAAACGTAAACCTAACCCTAGGTAGCAGTAATTTCATTCAGTTTTGCTTTTGTTCGTAATGTCCTTTGAGGCTTCCTTATTAAGATAACTGAGACTTAATAATAGAATTATTTAGCAACCAAAGCGTGAAAATTATGCTGAGCACCATAGTTCAACATCCATGCTATGCTGGACTATAGGCTGGACCGTGCTTCCCGAGGCTGGACTTTGCAAACATGTACAGGGGCCATTCAGAGAAATCCATGTAGACTTCAGTCCTGTTGGATGTAAACTACAGGGAAGGTGCTCTCTCACAGCAGTAGCCAATATTATACATGTTGATAATATATCATTTAGTAGTTTAAAACGGTTTGAGGAGAATTGTACATGTCCCACATATTACAGTCTTAAACTGCAGTCATTAACTTAATGATGAGCCATGGGGCCTCAGTTCAGCAGTTTCGTGCTCAGTTCCATAATAACGTGCAGCTTGTATTTTTTCTTAACTCTTTGAACCCAGCTCTTGTAAGGAGTTGGATCGACCAATTACTTTGTTTGATACACAAGTCACCACATGAAGTGTTGTTCAGACTTTGAAGGTTACGCCATTAAACACCAGCCTCTGCATCGTTTTGCAGTGAATTTCACATGTGAGCCAGCAGAATTAGAATTGACATATTTTTTAGGGGGAAGTTTTCTCTGCTGCTGAAGGTGGCTTCCTGGCAAGTAAACTTCCCCCTAAAAAATATGTCAATTCTAATTCTGCTGGCTCACATGTGAAATTCACTGCAAAACGATGCAGAGGCTGGTGTTTAATGGCGTTACCTTCAAAGTATATCCATTGGTACTTTGGTCCAGACCGAAAAACTGTATTTCAAAAAGAATTGGATGCATCGACATGACATTTTGTTGGGACATCCATGGTCCCAGAGGATGACTATTAATAATTTGGTGATTTGCCATTTTCAGGTCTGAATTTCATTTTGGTCTCTGACCAACTATCTGCAAAATAAATGGCATTCCCATCAGCCTCAGCTGTACTTTCTATTTAGTGTTAAGTAGCAAGTGCTGCATGCGAAGGCCACATGTTAAGACTGCGAACAAGGTAAACATTTTATCTGCTTAATGTCAATATGTTAGCATTGTCATTCCTAACATAGTGATGTTAGCATTTAGCTCAAAGCACTGCTGCTCCTACTGTAAATAAAGCCTGTCACAGCTGTTGGCTTGGCTGTAGCGTGTTTTTCATATCTTAAAGTATGACTACTAATGATTACTAATATAATTGTCACTCCTCTTTTGATATTTGTATTCTGGGAGTTATACCCTGTGTGTTTAATGGGTTTCAATGACGCAGGAGTTTAAAGTCTTTTCTCAGCATACAAAGGAGTATGTTATTTTTTAAATCAGTGAGAAAAGGATTTTTTTTTTTTACCAGAACACTGACTTTAACACTTGCACTGTGTCTCCTCGGCCTGCTGTTTCCTGCTTCCTAATGCCCACAGTTTCACACGCTAAGTTCCCACCATCCACCCCTCCGTTTTTCCCCCTACAACCATTTTTTCCTTCTCTCCACGCAATTGCCTCTGCTGCCCTGTATCCACTTACTGGCTCCTTACACACCTAAATCCCTCTTTTCCCCTCTCACCACCTTAAACCCCTCCTCCATCACATTTTCTTAACTAATGCCCCCTTTCATTTTCTAGGCTCACTTCTCTTACTCATCACACTTCTCTTTCTTCCCTTGCTTCTCCAGTTTTTTTTTCTTCTTTTTCTTCTTCTGACATTTCCCACTGTACACTTCTCATCTCTCTGACACCATATCTACCTTCCACCCTCCTCCTCAACCATGAAATCCACATCCAGCTGAGTTCTGCTGGGAGCCAGAGCTACCAGATGGCACCAGGCAGAACCCAAACATCTGCATTACCCAGCTCAGCCCAAATGGGGCTCCCAAGGATTTGCAGCTGTATAAACAGCTTGTGTGTAAAAATGCAAGCTATGCAGCCAAGCACAGGGGTCCTCATCAGGTCGCTATGAAAAGAAATATTATTAATAATGATAATAAGAGGAAATACCTTCGCTTGAGACGTGACTGTGTGCTTGTGTGACAGTGGGGCATGGGAAAGATGACAGAGCCCTTGGGCTAAGATTAGATATACTAGTATACGGGGTGAAGTAAGTTACATTTAAAAACATATTTCAATGCAGTTATAGTGAAAATACAGTATCAACAAAGCCAAATAGAATACTTAAAGGAATAGTTCAACATTTTTGGAGATTTATGGCCGAGATAGATGAGCAATCAACACCACTATCGTGTCGGCCACTTAAGTATGAACCTACATCTTAGCTTAGGCTATCTTAGCTTAGGTTGACATAAAGAGTGGAAATGGGGCTAGAATTCTGGCCTCTTGCGTAACAGTTCTGAGTTAAGCACAACCACCATGAGCTCCATGTCTTCGTGACTCTGTTGCAGTTAAGATATGTACCACCTCATCCGTTTAAAAAAAATCCAGCCAGCAATAATGTTTGCAAACACAACGTAACTGGGAAAACAACTTGGTAAGATATTAACATAAGTTTTAGAAAACAGGGTTGTGCTGTTTTGTCTTACTTCCAGTATTAATGCTAGGCTGAGCTTACTGGCTGCTGGCTCCATCTAGCTACATAGAACACATACATGACCGATATCAGTCTTCTCATCTTCTAACTCTTGGTCACTTCCATATTCAAATTTCTTCATGAAACTAAAATAAACATACAGAAAGGAAAAACTAAAATATGCCAAATTCTTTGTTTGCATGCAGATTGTCTTCTTTAATACATTTTTATAAACATGTAGAATCTAAAAGGTGCTCTGAGAATTCCATGGAGGACTATTGAAATTTGTCACAGGTAACTTTAATCAGAAAACAAAATTTTTTTAGACAGCATGGCAAAATTGAAATTCAGGTACTTTTTGCATGTAAAGTATACAAAAGTAAAACACACACACACTGACAAACATATGGGACTTCCCAAACTTTTTAAAATGCAAATATGTGTGGAATGAAAGCTAGCAGACACAATGGCAGGCACACATACAAACGAATTGTCCAGAGAGTCCGTTCTGGTGAAAGTTGAAGAGCACACAAAGGCCAGGATATAGTGCAACAATGGGGCAGCACACAGTTCATCAATGACTAAGCCAAGCTAGATGAGTTTGGGCTAAACTAGGATTACCTGCATGTGCACAGTAACACAAGTAACTACTCATACATGGTCTAACATGTCTTTTCAGTGTACATTTTGAAGAAACACAGATTTGGGCAGTTCTGTGTTTGTGTGTGTTGAGCGGATTATAATAGCTTATCTCACAGGGAGCCACTGGCCTATTCTCTTTTGCCTCAAACTCCAAAACAACACTCAGGCCCACTTGAGAGTACTCTGGGCTTGGATGAGCTTTGACTCTGGCACCTCTCCAAAAACAATATTTGTCAGAGTAGCCTTGTTTCAAACCTTTACTGTTTATTACATTCTACAGCCTCTTCTCTTTTTTCATAGGAGATGGAGTTTCAAATTCAACCTTAAGATTCAAGTGAAAAGCCCTTTCATGTTTTTAATCACTCTAAAAATGTTCAAAGGGTACAGTAAGTGTTTTTAATCAGGCTACACAGCTGCACAAGGAGTGATAAAAAACATGTATTAATTTTTCCTCTGCATCATATGGTTCAAATAGTTTTCTTTCAGTATTCTTTAAGACTCGAAGACTTTAAACCTTCCACTTTGCATGTCAGTGTAGTGCAATCTGGTTTTGAGAAAAATTATGGCCCCACGTTGAAAAAATTAGCATCTTACCCAGTTTTAAATGCTTACGTTTTCGGCTGCGTGGAAAGTGTTCGTTTGATTTCATGGCAACTCCAGATTTAGATTTCACCTCTCAGGTCAGAGTAAATCTTGAAACTAAAAACAGTCATTTGTTTTTATCAAAATAACTTTTATAAAATAAAGGTGAAAAGATATAAAATGAATCTACTGAGAAGTCTATTTTGCAGCAGGCTTATGGTGTTAAGAATCAAAAATGACACATTCTATAAACCGGTCCAAAGTAACTGGCTCCTGTTCAACTGAATACTGTACTGAATGCCTAAAAAAATTACTGACAAGGCAACGAGACTTTCAAGTTAACACTTTAGGTCAAGTATCAAAAGGTGGCATGTGATGTATCCGAATGTGTCCTGTGTTTAGAGCTGTCAGCTTCCTGCACCTGCAGGCTCGCCATATGGCAGAAAGTCTAATGCAAAAAAAACCCCACCTTTCTGTGTGTGTGTGTGTTTGTGTGTGCGTGTGTGTGTGTGTGTGCGTGTGTGTGTGTGTGTGTGTGTGTGTGTGTGTGTGTGAGAGAGAGAGAGAGAGAGAGTGTGTTGCCTGCACTGAAACCACTTGGTTTAACACATAATTCTAAGAGTCTCGCCACAACTTTCAATAGCCATTTTAGCTGTTAAGTTTTCTCACAGTGTTATTGTCTTATGAAGTTTTCTTTTAATAACAAATCCATTGCTTTTGTAACCATCTTCACTATTAAAGTCGGCTCTAATGGATAAAACACACCACAGGGTCAGATTATTCTGTCTTTTCAGCAAGAATATCGTACTACTTTGAAGATCAAAGTGACATGTGTGCTCTTGCATTTGAGCATGTGCCCCCACGTTTTTGTGTAGGGTGCCAGCTCCTTCCTCTTAGCTGCAGCCTGTACACAGTGGATGGCACGTAGCCATTGCTCAGGTTCTCCATCATAAAGCAGCGGAAACCCCTTCTGTCCGTTGTTTGAAAGCTCTCCCGATGGCACACCAACCACAGCTCTCAACAGCACAGATTTGCAAATGTTCTGTGTAACGTTAATAGAAAATGAGTGCTGAGGTCTCCCTTGAATGACTTTCCAGCACATTAGTGCCAGGAAGCCGTTCATTTTAATGTCAGTGGTGTATTAGCGCTGCTATATAGTGTTTTGACTGTAACTATCCCAGCATTTACTCTAAATATACACACAGCATTCTTCTTCTGCCAAGCGTATCTTTAAGGCATAGTTAAGTAATTACTGGAGATTTTAAAATAAACACATCCGGTGCACAGACTCAGATTTGTTAACAGGACGACAGTTACCACCCTTTCATGGTGTAGATCCAGCACTGTATAACACTTGAGTCGATTCCCGGGGAACATGACACATTAGCTCTCTCCAGAATGAGGTCGAGTGCTGCTCAGGGCTTCTGTCGTGCATCTCAGCTCTACAGTATCCTTCATATTTCATACTGTCTAAGCTGAAGAACTTTTCATTTGTAAGGTTCAGGCGTCCTGGTTACTCAAGTAGACTGGCATGAATGGAATGTGACCACAGTGCTGTGAATTTAAATCTGGCCTATGTCTTGCCCCTCCATTTTCTCCTCTTCCTGTCTCTCTTTAGAGCATTCAGACATTAATAAAAAATACTCTTCAGTAGAAGATTAGCGGGCTTATCTTGCAGCATCCTAACATGCAGGATACAACGTCAACAATGTTCACCATATTCATTTAGTGTGGAAGCACACTGATCACAAAGTAAAGCTGTGGTTGATTAGAATGCCATTAGTTTTGCAGGGTTTTGTAAGGGGCAAACTAAAATATTGACCTGATGATGGTACTAGAGGCAAAAATTAAGGCTCAGCAGCGTTATGATAGTTAATCCTGAGAGGAGAGAGTGTCTGTACCGACTTTCTTGGAATTCTCTTGGAATGAATTGTAACAATGCCGTGCGCCTCCAATCAGTATCATCTGCTGATGGTGACAGTGGAGCATGGGAAAGATGACAGAGCCCTTGGGCTAAGATTAGATATACTAGTATACAGGGTTCAGTAAGTTACATTGAAAAACATATTCCACTGCAGTTATAGTTCGATAGCTACATAGAATACTTAAAGGAATAGTTCAACATTTTTTGGATTTATGGCCGAGATAGATGACCAATCAATACCACAAATGTCTTGGCAATTCAATCAATAGTTGTTGAGATAGTTAAGTCAAAGCTGAGGGCTGAGCGAATGGCACTGCTAACCATTGGCTATAGAAGATTTAATTACACATATAATTTAGTGTGGTAGCTCCATTAAATGGAGAGCTTTTCAAGGTTTCAGTGGTATCTGTTAAAACCATTGTTTCCTCAATCTGCATCTCCTGTAAATTCACTGTCTTGGTATTCAGCCTGGCATCCCCTGCACTCCAGCTATCATCAAGGCCAATCCCCACAGTCTGGCACCAGTCGAAGGTATTACAGTAACATCCTGCCCTCTCTTTGCAAAGAATGCTTGTTTTGGCATACATTAGGATGTGCTCTCCATTAGAGGCTTTAACACTCTCAATAGCTGCATTATCTGCACTCATCAATGACTGTCAAAATATGGGGGGGAGGTTACATTGCCAGATGCAGAGCAGGATACTTGACACCACTTCTAATCTTTGCCTGCTTGAAATACCAACCAGAAGTAGGTGAACAGAAGTACAGACAGAGGGAGAGATTGTTGAAATGATGATGATTAATGGCACTGAAGTGCTTTCAGTGCGACCAGTGAAATGGTGTCTGAGTAACCCTGCTGTGTGAGTGACTTCTGTATATAGTAACTCCACATCTCATATATCCTTTTTAATTATAAACATTTAGAGTTTTTGGTGCTTTGAGGAAACTGTTAGGCATTTCTGTTAGGGGATTTCAAAAATATAGTTATTTACTTTGTTGCTGAGAATTAGATGAGAAGACCGATACTTAGTTTGGCATACTTACCTTAGCTTGGCATAGCGACTGGAAGCTGGGGAAAACAGCTAGCCTGGCTATGTCGAATGGTGTGAAGGTCTGCCTACCATTATCTCTAAAATTCACTAATTACAATATTATGTCTTGCATGCTTTTGGACAGAGCCAGGCTAGCTGCTTCCCCCTGCTTCTGGTCGTCAAAATAATCTTAGCTAATCCGTTTTTGGCTGTAGCTTCATATTAGATGGTTAATACAAAACCCAAATTCAAGGGTAAATTGACACTGATTTTAACTAAAACAAAACACTGACCAATAAGGGTTAACACCCGTTCACCTTTTTATGGATTGACCTTGTTAAACGTGTAGTCCTTGCCAGGAAATAATGAAGCACAAACCAGGTATTTCTGCTCAAACACCCGCCTATAAAATCTGTTCTTGATTGGGTCAGGTTAATCTGACCAGATTCCCTCACATGTGCTTCAGTTCCTACCAGATCCCCTATAACTGATTAAGATAGGTGAGCGGTGGAGTACACCATTAGCTTGGGAATAGGGTGTTTCGGAGGGCGCATGGTGTCAGCCAACTGCTAATTCTGATGGTAATCACCTGTAACATGGCACATCCAGCACAAGTTCCTTCTCTAAGGTAAAGCTTCAGCTTCCTGTTCAATGTTTCTTTACACCCTGCATAATGCATTTCTCGAAACTGAATGTGCTGCTCTTTGTTTTCAGACAAACTACCATAGCAGATGATACTGATTGGAGGCACACTGCATTGTTACAATTCATTCTGTGAGCTCTGTTTTTTGTTGCCTTTATAATGAGCTGGTCCAGAGCCCAAACCCTTGGGAGCAGTATAATCACAGTTTAATGAGCTGTATCAGGCCCAGTGCAGAGAGCTGAGGGATTTAGAGAGTTCCTGATGAGGCTACAGGCACTACCTGTTACCCCGAATGCTCCCATAACCAAACATCTGGATTTAATGGCAATAAAACACAGTTTGTATGACTGTTATTTACGCCTGTATTAGCTTTGGCCAATCCAGCTCATATTTATCAGCAAATTGGTTCCAAAAAATTAAGGGCCAAAGTGTTAAATTGTTTCATTTATCTTTTGTAGCAATTTTCCCTTTTTACAGATATAGTACCGCTGGTGGTATGTAAAGTTGCCCCAGGCTTTACAGCAGTATTTGTAAATACTATTATTTTGCATATTATTACAAATACAGAATATATTTTTTCATTATTATGTTTTTTTTGGTTTATTTCCCCCCCGTTATTTTCTTTTTATTAAAATGTAACTTTTCCCATATATTCACCCCATACTTCTGTTGTACCACATGAGCGCATAGTGCTGAGAAACAGGGTTGTTGTTTTGTTTTTGTTTCTTTCCTTTTCTTGTCTTGACACCGACAGGACTGACGACAGCTCTGACAGATCAGACACACCTCTCGAGAGTCAAGAATCATGGTCACCAGGTCTTGCTTCACGTCCGACACCAATACAAACAGCATTGCTGGCAATGGTAATGCCAGGAAAGTATCTTAGCATATTTACCTGAAATCAGCAAGAGTAAAGAATTGGGTGGTGTTGTTCAAAAAACAAACACAAACAGTGACTTGCAGGATTTTTGATATGGCAGATTACACTAATAAAGTAATTTCCATTGCAGCTATATGAGACTGCAGATGTTGCTAGGAGTTATACAGATGATGCAAAAGCAGGCTGATGGGGGTTGCCTAACATATAATATGGAAAAGTATTTAGCATTGAAGAAAATGCCAGAGCTGTGTTGAACCTAGTTAATCATTTTGTTGAGGCTTGACCAGTTGAATCACATCTCTGCCATTTGATTTGCAATGATTTGGATTTATCCAACTATTACCTCATACCGGAGTCAGATGGTTATCTGGGGCTTGAGTTTGATGATCCAGTACGTCAGGAAAAATCCACCATCCTGATTGATATGTCCTCTTGTTTATGTGAGTATTGGACTACAGGGGTGTCTTTGGTCCAATTGACATGTTTGACAAGATCAGGAAATTTTAGAAAAGTAAAGGCACATCTACTTTCCAAACACTAAGAATTATCTCCACTACAACACATAATGCTGCATTTTTTATATCCTGCACCTTTTATTCCTGGACATACACCAACTGGAAGATCTGGAACAGTTGTTTACCTTGATGGACATTGACTGGAAGAACCACAACTGTTTTTACCTAGAACAGCTATTTATAGAATTTCTTTTCGGTTGTGGTCGATTAAAAGTACACCAGGAGCTCCTTTAATGTAACACCATACACAGGAATGCAAGGAGGATTTCAGATACCCAAGACAGAAGTTGTTTGACATGTCATTAGTTAAGACTCTGGTTTGAGAGCTGAAAAAACATCCACTGTTTATTTCACTGTTTGTTTAATTTTAAAGACAGCGTTAACATCCATCCCTCACTAAGGGTATTAATAGAGGTTTTAATGCCTTTTGCCTTTTACCGACACCTAATGCTACCACCTGCTTTTGCAGTAGAAGCATTTCGGCTTTCAGATCAGTTCAAATTTAACCTTTTAAACCGTTTCATATTTTCTGTTAATTCATACTAATTTCTTCTGTCTGTGAGTCTTTTGCTCTCACACACTGTCTAAAAAGTCATGGTCCTCATAGCCAGGTTAGGATGTGTTATGGTTTCTTCTGAGTGGAAACTGACTGGAAGGAGACCCTTCCCTGGAGGCAGCTCTCTAAGAGAACGACAGCCAAGACGTATAAAAGGACAAAGTCTGTGTTTGTACAAGTGTTTCACATAGAACCAGTCCCAGACATATTTCTGAATGGGACTAAGTGACGGACGATTTTCGGAATTACAACTTTTTCCACTCCGATGGGTCCAGTCAGATTCCAGGGTCTACAGACGCCTGCCTCATTTCTCAAGGATTCATCTGTGGGCCATACCCTGCTATGTCTATGCCTTCACATTACTATGAACACTTCTTCAGGTTGTTATTTCTATTGTCTGGGCTCCATGTATACACTGCTAATTTATTAGTGATGGGATAATTGTGGTGCCAATCGCAGTTGCTAGGAGATTTGTGACGCAACCAGTGAACTTCAACCACTAGACCATCCTTTTTTAGGTTCATTTGAAATTTTAACACCTAATTTATAATAAAAGTTGCTGAAATGTAAATTGCATTTTTGCAGGTCAGTCCACATTCTTTTGTTTACTACTGTTTCTCTCTTTGTATCTTTGGGGTTTGGAGGAGAGGAGACGGAAAACAATGAGTAACTGGCTCCACCACATTACGGATCTATACTAATTGATAACATGTGTATAAGGAGGTAACTTGATACTAAGCTAGCGTACAACCCAAACACAGGCCACCTGCTGTGGTTTTGGAGAGAGCTGAGTTTATCTCCCACCACTGTGGAGGCCTCTCTGATTCAGACAGTTTAAATGAGGACACACTGGCCAGAGTCCATAAGTCAATCAATCAGTTTGTTCATGTTAAAGTCCAAAGTTGAAAAGGTTTGGCTAGAGCAGGAAATTTTTGCCTTTGCAGCAGCAAAAAATGAAGAGTCCGCTTCCAAGATGCAATATTAAAGGGGAAAAGACTTTTCATGAGTGTCATTAATCACTGTTTCTAAAATAAAGAGTATCCAAAATGTAAAAGTGTTTTGTCAATGGAGATTTTTTTTCCACTATTTCATTGTGTGCTGTTTGGCAAGATGAAGTTACACCTTTTTCCAATAATGGATATCTCATTTTGGAACCGAATGTTCAAATGGTTAAGGGTTATTGCAGCCAAATCGACCCATATGTCATTTAGGAGATTTCATTAAATGTCTCTGGCCTGCAGTCATTAAATGTCTTTGGTTTGCTCTTTGGCCAAATACGAGCTTATGAGCAGAGCACAATCACACTCTACTTCCCTCCACAACATTTTTTTCTCTCTTCGGACAGTTTTGCACATATCAATTCATAGGGCCGTGGAACATCCTGGGGAGAATTAGCTGAAACCTCTTCACTGTCTCCCAGACTCCTTCTGTTGTATGGAGACACAGGCCTGAGGCGGCTGCCAGCTACCACACACACAACTGTGCTTGTCACTCCTAGGACACGGCACAGTCAGTGGCTTGGACGGTACACAGATAAGATAACACACAGCCCAGCCACTTCCCCTTTTCCCACATTTATCAAAATGAGGTCCAGCTACCTCATGTGAACTGTACATGCAGAGCAGTATGTCTGCCATGATGTCTGTCGTCGTCCAGCAGTAGTTAAGTTTCGTCCTTGGGTCCAATATTCAAAAGATTGAAAATACAGCTCAATCTACTATCAAGTGATAAAAGTACATCTATTCTAAGTTGGCCATATATGTATTTGGCTCATTTCTTTGTCCATTTTGACTATGATGAAGCCACAGTAATGTCAAAACATTATTTTCTACTATTGAATGCCGAAAGAGCAACTGCACCTAGTTTAAAAATCCTGCCTGCAGCTAATGGTAACAACATGCTTTTCCCACAATCTGCGCAGCTGTGATGACGCGTGGCACTATAGCTACATCACAGATGGGTGTGGTCAGAGGCTGAGGAGACTTTTCAACCCATACAGACCAGTGCAATTTTGTTTTTCCCCCTTCAAGAGTCTAGCATTTAGCTAGGATTTAAAGGATGCAGATCAATCCATGTGCTCCAGTCCTTGTTACAGGATTATGGTGATGCTAATGCTTGCTCTCTCTCATTCTCTTTCTCAGACACCCAGCTCCTCTTTATTACTGTACACTCCAGTGTTTTGCCATTTTGCCTGGGATCTCTCCCTATGTCAAACTTTTACCGTTCTTCTCTCTCTCTTTTATGAAGATGTCAAATCATCTAAAGTGAATAAATTTTGCATCTATTTAAGTCCTTCATTTTCTAAAGAAATGGATTTTCAGTATTTAAATCATCAGTCTGAATCAAACATCATGCTTGGGAGGTTAAAACCTCTACTTGGCCCAAAATAACTGATTCAAAACCGTTCCCAATTTGGATTGCTAAAAAAGTCACCATAACCTTTTCCAGGTGTATGTCAGTTAAAAAACTACTGGAGCACAAACCACTGTGAATAACTGGCTGAAGTGCAAAATGAAGAGGATCAAAATGAAGAGGAAACATATTTTTTTCATCCCAACATGTGTTCTGTTATTGTCATCTTAAGTTGAGAGCAGCAGGAGCCAAATTACAGTAAAGACATACTGCAACATCCTGCATATCTTCAGATACTTGATAGTATCTTGTGGGGAAAAAAACTTTCCTGTTGAGAGTTTAATAATTACTTGGATAGAATGTATAGATACCATTACCCACCCAAATGTAAGTCAAATACTGTTGAAAAGTGGTATTTACTTAGAATAAATGTTCTCAGAGGTGCAAAAAAGGGATACAAAGCATACAGAGGAGCAACATATGCAAATAACAACAAATCATGACACCTCACTGGACGTGTAGAGCATCCTAGACACAAAGACAGCAGCTAAGAGCAATCTGGTGACAACTCTAGAGGAAAACAAACACAACCACCAAGAGATAAGTATTTCTAATCCTCGGGAATAAATACAAGGGGTGATGAATGGCTGAGTGACAGCTTAAATACAGAGCCTATTTGTATGGGCGTACTTCCTCATGGCAACATTACTCACAGGCAGTGCGTACACTTGACAGGCAATTTTCTCTCTCTGCAAGTAGCACTACTCTCTCGACACACTCAGTATGCTCTGCATGCCTGCACATTAATCCTCTTTTTAAAAACGCCCTCCACTGCTTCACTTGGCATCAGCTCAAAAAATGAAATTATAGTCAACTTATTACCACAAGTGGCAAAATAAAACAATCCTTGATTTCTTATAAATACATAAAACACACACACTCAAACATAAACCTGATGTTAATGTGAAAACCTTGTGTTATTGTATATTCTTCCTTTTTATAGCGAGCAGTAATTGTCAGTCAAGCTGTTTTATGTCAAGCTGGCCACTGTAAAAGAGCGAGTGTGCCGGACTAGGCGCCATTGCAGGTATGAGTGGATCACGTTTCATCGAGATTATCATTTTAGCAGATGGTAGACTTTACAGGAAACGATATTAGAACTGTTTTAGACTCTGACTGGTGGTCACATTGTTAATGTTGGCACGCTAACAGCACACTGAGAGGGAAGGTGAAAGGTGAAAAGGAGGAGCGGGGATAAAAGAAACACGTGTATTCAGGCATACATTCATGTATGTGCAAACAAAACAAAACGTGCATATCTTTGTAACCATGCTGGTGGCATGGCTCTAAAAACTGCAGTGTCTGTTAGTCCATCACTTTGGTCAAGATTTATGTATTTCAACAGCTATTGGATGAATTACCACAAAATGTTGTGCAGACGTTCATGGTCCCCAGCGAATGAAGCTGACTTTTCCTATAGTGCCACCATGAGGTTCATATTTGTGGTTTTGTGTGAAATTTCTCGACAACTGTTAGATGGATTACCATAAAATTGCAAATCTAATGCACTAAATAGTAAATAGGGATTGACTTCAGACACAGCCTTTGTCTCTTTTCCACTCTCTAGAACCACAAATGTTCTCACTAAATCTTTCAAAAAAAAAAAAAAAAAAGATTTTCATTTTGCATTGTGCACATGAGTCACAGAGGACTTATTGAGGGACATATTGGGGTTGTAGGACACACACAAAGTTACTCAAGTCCACGCATACAAACCACATGAAGAGAGATGAGTCTACATACTGACACTTACAGACTAGACCACCCTGTAACTACTCTGACAAAGAATCCCCTGCGACTGGTCTATGTGTGCATGAGTGTGTATGTCTGAGTGTTTGTGTGGCAAGGTCCACTTCTCAGGCTCCAGACAGACTCCTCTCTATGCTCATTGTAGACACAAACTCAGACGATGTAAGGTGAGATAGGAAAATGTAAAAAATTGGGGGTATGACCCTTTAAAAGGTGCTTTGAGCTGAATGAGTGAATAAGAAACAAAGGCAGAGAGAAAGAGAGAAGGATTTTAACCCTTGTCATCAGATACCATGACTAATGGTGGCGTAATAGTAGTGTGGATAAACTTGGACACATACAGCAGACCACATGCAGACAGGCCTGACTGACACACCCTCAGGCCTGGAAATCTATGTGTGTGGCCTGAGGTCCCCTGCCCCCCACACCCTCTCTCTCTCTCTCTCTCTCTCTCTCTCTCTCTCTCTCTCTCTCTCTCTCTCTCTCTCTCTCTCTCTCTCTCTCTCTTTCTTTGGGCCTCTCTCCCCCTTTTCTTTCTTTCTACATTTAAGATTCAGGCAAGAGAATCAGAGGCAATGAAAAAAGGGTCAAGCTCACAACCCACAATGGTTTTGCTCTCAAAAACTGCCCTCCTCTGCTCTACCTCCCTCTGTCTTTTTCCCTCCTTACAGTCCCCTCCTCCCAGGCTTTGCTGTAACACGGTTTAGCAGCGGGGTGGTGGAAACCCTCCCCTCCTTCTTTTTTTTTTTCTCTCCTCTAAACTTCCTACCACTTCACTTCTTCTTCTGACAAATTCATCTCTTCTTTCCTCTTCTCCGTCTTTCCGTCTCTCCCTTATTCGCCTACCTCACTGTCATGTTCTCCATATGCTTTGATGGCTCCTCCTCTTAAAAGGGGGAAATGATTCAGTCCCCTGGCATGTATGGCAGGGCTACAGCTGGATACTGCACCTGCAACTTCGAAAAACAAGCTGACGCATGCATCTTTGCATGTGCATGGTCAAGCATTTTTTCTCATACATCAAACCCCCACGCTGTTCTCTGCACCCTTCCTCCCTGTCTATCCCCCCTTTTCTCATTTGTTATTCCCACACTTCTGCTCCCACAGAGGCAGTGTTGGGCAAATTAAAATCAGTGTGAGATGGTGTTTAGAGGAGCAGTGGACTCAATCATGGCCCCTAGGGTTCCCAAGTTCCAGTCAGGCACAAGAGGACTCCATGGGAACCTGTAGATGCCATATTTGTATTGTGGTGACAAAAACATCTGAGGCACAATAGGGTAATTTGTACAAAATTGCATATGGCACCTGGGAGTTACAACCACTTTGACCCCAGGCTATCTAGCAAATTTGAATCAGTTTTCAACTTCATTAAAAGAGCCATTTTGATTGAGAGTTGTGGGAGAGAAGGTATAGGACTGAAACCAAATTATGGAAAACGACATTACACTTTTCATTTTGATTGATGGCTAATGCTGCTTAGCTGCTTCACCTCCCTGCCTCTATAAATTACACCATAAATCATGTGATTATCAGAGGCAACAACCAGAGAGTTTCAAATGCAAGTTTGTAGGCTTTAAAATTAGGTCACTAAATCGCTAGAGAGATTTTATAATTGAATTGGTGGTTGGTTTTAATGGACCATGATGTTTGTATGATTTTATTTCTGCTAAGAATAACAGGCATTACGGCATGTGTACAATGAGTCTTGCAGCAGGTTCTTACTTGCAGATAGCTAGTCTCAATTTACCACCATAATGTGGTATCATTGTGTAGCATCTCTTAAAGGTGGAATCCAGTCAGGTAACAGGGGCGTCTGAAATGCACTTTGCAAGGAAGATTAGCGTTTCAACAAGCTATTGTTGTTTCTAAGAGGCAGATAAGAGCGCTCTCTCTCCCTGACTGAAAACACATGACATTTGTGCTTGCAGTGGTGAGAGATATTCCACAAGGCAGTTTGCTGTGGAAATACACCAGTGCAGGATATAAGAGTTTGGGGGTCAACCCCTGCTTACTGGAATTAATCAAAACCATAATTACCTCCGCACTAACAAGCCAGTTGTCTTGAGCCACAGCCAGGTGTTTAGCAGGAAACAGAATGTGACAATTTGGGTTAGCTGTTCACCCATCTGCAAATGTACACAAACACACTCGGGCTCCAAGAACCTGAGAGAGTTGAGCAAACATTTCGCCAGCCATCAGTGCACTTCTCTCATCACACGAATTCATCTTCCTGAGAAGCCTCCTCTCCCCACAGCACTGCAGCTTTCCCACCTTGGGAGCCAGATAGGAAGCTGTGGTATGATTTTCACATTTGTTACCCTGTGACAGCTTCACTGAACATGTTTGCTTCAGAGTTGTGGTTTCCACCCTTTTTTTTTTTTATCTGATGTATCCCTACAGCCATGTCAGCTCAACCACACTTTCACTGTATAGCAGTAAATACTGCTCCAATATATTCTTTTATACAACTAAACTGTCATTGAACATTCACACTATTACCACATGTAGTGGCAGAAGCTGGACACTTCAACTATTTATCCATTACTTTTAGCTTTCTATTTCAGTTGTTTATAGGTTATCTTTAGCTATCCAGTACTTTTAGGTAACACCTATTTCAATTGTTTATCCCTTAATTTTAGCTTAGCCATTTGATCCAATACTTAAACTATTTCATTACTTTTAGATATACAATTTATCTAATACTAATGTCTGTTTCAGTTGTTATCCATATCATAATGCATAAGGCATCAGTTAGTTATAGCAATTTAACGATTCAGCCAATACGTTTGGTTAATATTTATACTGCTATCCACTTCTAACCAACAATCTTATACATTTATCCATTGAACTGCTATTTATTTCAACCATTTATCTACTACTTTTAGCTAAAAGTTTCAGCTATTAGATCTTTACGTCCGGCTATCTATTTAACCATACCATACCTTTTAGCAAGCTATTAAAAAATGATAAAGGTTACTATTTGAACTCAGTGATTACTTTCAGCTAATTGAAATTCCCTACTTGCTTGCTAACAACTTTTTGTGCACTCTCACTTGTAATATGTAGCCTGCAGTTCTGGGGTTACAGGGTTTTTTTTAAATCAAATAATTTTTCATATCATCTACTCCACAATCTTTCCACCATCTACCACCATCTGACAACTTCAGAAGTTCCCCTTGTGGTTCAATTACCCCTTGCCAGGAGCATGTACAATTGATATATATATATATAAAGGCTGTATCTGTGCTTTTTTATGTTTTTTACTCTTTCAATCCGTATATATGCATCAACATCTTTGTCAGTAGGTGTGTGTGAAATTGCCACTGACAAGGTGTTAGCTTATAGGTGCCTTGTGCTGCCCCGGGGCCCTCAGGCTTGCTCAGCAGGTACGAACTGATCACACTGTTCCTCAGACAATACGCTACTATGCTCTGCTCTGCACCTGTGTTATGCTTTCATGCTGACATAGATGTGTTTCCTCTTTGCAGGCTAAAGATGTACTTTGTTTCCATGACTCAGAGACTAAAATAGTAAAGCTACCACCAACTCTGAACTGAGGCTCTTTGTAGTAAAATGGTCAAACAACTTCAGACACACAAATACAGCAATGAATGGTTAGCAAACTGGTGGTATGCAGATTACTCACTGTGTAAAACTTGGCAAAATAAATGCTGAGCAAAAAAAATTCCCTCGGCTTTGATTTGCCTCTGGGGAATTTTCAGTGTGTGACAAAACTCATATTGTGTTATTGGATACCTTATTTTACCATATTGTAACCTAATCACTCATATTCTGCAGACTGGAGGATCATGGGAAAAGAGACTTACAACATTTTTCGAAAAATGACGACCAAATTCTATAAACATTTCATGCAGTGATAATATGAGACCTGGACATTAGTTTTGACAGAAAAAAGAAAAAAACCATGTCAACATCAAGACAATAACTCAGTGCCTCAAAACAGCAAACAGAAAATACTCATTTACTTGTCAAAGTCAAAGCATTTTTGATGTTGTCACTGTTATGACTAAAAGAAAACTGAAACAATTAAAAGTAAGATTTGTGTCATTTTCCTGTTAGTCCTAGTCAGCATCAAGATCATCAAATCAGAGAAAATATGCTACTGCCCCCTGGTGGATTCAGAGAATACCATGACCATGAACTCTCCAGTCAACTTACTGTGCATAAAAATGGTGACTACCATACTTATAATTCACCTCATTTAATACTTACCAAACCACGGCCGGTGTAGAAGCAGCTAAATTCAATGTTTTCTAATACAATTTATTCAGGTTGTCCCTTTAATTATAAGTCGGCCATATGTAGCTTACAGCAATAACCTCGACGCCAACATTACCTTTATATTGTACACTTTTTCTTTTGTGCTCATGAATACTATTGTCTGATGAATTTCATAGGAAAAGGAAAAGGAAAGTTCCTTCCTTCCTTTATGTGAACTACAGCAGCATCTTCCTTTGGTAGGAACAATATGTGATTCACAACAGTCACCCTTTGTCTATAATGAGTCCTAGAGCAGAAACCTGATTAACTATCATTGACACAGATGAGAATGAGGATGACATTGACAAGTGTCTCTGAAAAAGCACTCAAATAAGAATTTCTTTTGTTTCTTTGGATTTCTGCAGTCCTTGAAGTTTTTTCCTTGTTTCAGTCCTTCAGTGCTTGTTCTGTTGCTATGGTTGCATTATTTCTTGGAGAGAAACTTCATTTTGTTTCCTGGAACAATGAAAAGAAACGAGTGATTTAAAGGTGAAAATGAGCGTACGGTAGTTCTACAGATAATTAGTTCAGACCTTGTTTCACAATAACAAAACAAATTCTGGAAAATTTAGAGACCTTACCCAAGCCTTTGAGAAACTTGTTAACTCTTCGATGTTCATTCTCATGGATAGAGTCTAGATACTCCTGCACCCTCACTTCAAACAGTCCTGAGAAAAGAGAAAGAATCGTGAACCACTGGATCAACTCCCATCATGTGAACTTGAGCTTGATGCAGCACCTCTGTACCTCTCAGTGCCTGTCTATGGAGCTCCCTCTCCTGGATGAACCAGCCAAACATCTGGGTCTCCATGAAGACCTCCAGGAAGCGACGCATAGTCTTAGATGGGATTGCTTTACGAAAACCATCCCGCTGGAAAGAGCAGGGAACCGGGGAGGAGGATGAGGAGGAGTAGCCGTCTTCCCGTTCGCCGGTGATGAAGAGAGGATAGTGGCCTACCAGCTCCACAAAGAAACGGACAAAGGCCTCAGACACAATGGTGCTAATATGTCCAGAGTCTGAAAAGAGGAAGGTGTAGCATGTGTTCAACAGTATCACCGCAAGGATGCACGATTCAAGATATTAAAGAGCTGGAACTACAGATTTTCATAGTTTGTTGTGGTCTAATTCCCTCTGATGACTTACCACTGGGGATGTCTCCTCCTCTCTCAGTAGCAAGCTCTCTTCTCCTCTCTAGAACGTTCTCCAGGGCTGATTGAAGTTTGGAGGGCAGGATGGAGTCCTCATCATCCAACTATAAGGAAAAGGACAAATGGATGTAGATATGTTAAGGCTGAAATAATTCCTTCCACATCCATGCAGATCATGCAGAGCCATAAAAGAACCCCACAAAAACACAATTCAATGCTCTGCTTACCTGTCTGAGAAATAGATTTTTTTCTAAATCCACAACCAGAACCTGTCCACACAAAGAATAGATTATTTTAAAAAACAACATTTTCTCATTGATGTATTGATGTGAAAGATCTATTCACAACTGTAAAAGAAGTAATTTTTTTCCTTCGCATAAGTTTCGCCCTATAATTGCTCAGAATTAGTGCCTCTCTTACCTCCTCCAGGGGCAGTTCAGTGAGTTGGGGCAGGGAGCTGGAGAGCAGGCCGACAATGAATGGGGTTGGGGTGCAGACGATGTCGAGCATGGCCGAGGGCAGAACGGGGATGTAAGTGTGCTGCCACACGAAGGGGTAGAGCAGTGCAACGACTGCATGGCAGCACTGGGAGAGAGTACTGCAAAAAGGATGACAAAGAGAAATAAACTGGGGAAACATACCCAGGTCTGATGCTTTTAACAGTTATTTTTAATAGCTTTTTCCCGAATGAAACACGATGGGAGGCTAGAGGAAGAGGCAAAGACTAGAAGAGGAGAGGAGTGAAAAGAGATGAAAAGCAGAGATGTAGAAAGAGAAAAGAGAAAGCCACAGACACAGAATGACTTGCTCATTCTTGCCACATGAGGACAGTCAAAACACCGATTACTCCCTAAAGTAACAACTTTTCTCATAGAGAAAAACAAGGCTGCATACTTCTTTCATTTACGTCACTCGACTTTGCATTCCTGTCCTCTACTACTGTGACCACGCGTTCAGACTCCCACTGGCTTTCTCTTGCAAAAGAAACAAACTGGCCCTAGCACAACAACAACGCAACAGCTTGGCCTCAAAATATCCCTCTGGCATGTTCCCTGAATAAAACAGGGGCTGCCTTAAACTTATTTAAAAATTTGGATCTGGACCACCCACAACTCTTATAAATTCATATTGAAAACATGCCTGAGTCTTTCACCTAATGTCTGTTGTCTCTATAATTACATAAACACTGGAAGAATGAGGTCCAGTGCAACATCATATATTACACAAGTTGTCACATAGACATAACATACAGATTTTAAAGGGATGTGCAGATCTGCGGGGTACTTGACCAACCTGAGTTTATTGGCAGTGAAGATGACCCTCCGCTCCAGCAGCAGAGAACCGAACACCCGGAGCAGCAGCCGCAGACTCAAACAGGAGAACAGACACTCAAAGTCCACATGCTCAAGGCGGGAGTCGGAGGGTCGACAGAGCTCCATCACCTGGCAAATGGGATGGATGAAATATAAACAAATATGTTATATTAGATTTTAATATTTTTGGAGACAAGGAAATATTGTCAATCACTCCTAATCAATAAGTCTTTCACACATAGCACAATCTCATCTCCCTCTCTTTAAGATTATGGTGCTGACCGTGTCACTCACCTCAGTACCCGAGCCAGGGAGGAAAGTTTTGACAGTGATGGTTCTGCCCGGAGCTGGAAACTGGGCCTCCATAATAGCTCTCATGAAGGGCTGTACCAAGGCTGGAGACAGAGCCCTCCGCCTCTCCACCTCATCCAACACCTACAGTGCACACATTTACACAAACACATATGTTATGAATTACTTTTATGCCAATAATATTATCATAGGGGACCAGGGGGAGGGATTTACCTTGGAGAACAGATTGAAACAGCCAAGGTGACTGACGATGCAATAGACCTCTGGGAGACGTTTACCTTTTCCACTGGGCTGGAGAGAGAAGAGGAGAGTTTATTTGCCACTGTTGTGGCCAATGTATGATTTTAATAGGATTTTACAGGTGTTTGAATAGCATATTTTTTTTCTATCCCCATTGAAGATAATGTAGCCTCTTGATTGTGAAAATACCCAAAATTGTATTTTCAAGGGTTTTTCACATGACACAAGAAATTTAATGCTTTACTCATCAATCACATCAGCCACATAAAACTTTAAATAAATGAAAAAACATTCAAATACTTCTGAGACCTACTTGTAGAAGTCCATAGCAACATGCAAACACATACTGTATACACACATATGCACTTTCCCAGTCTCACACACTTCCTTCCAGACTCTGAGATGGATTGTTTTCCCACAGGCACACTGGCTATTCTGGCAAGCTTATTTACTCAGCCGGCTTCATGGTATTTGGCCACTTCCTGTCCAGTAGCAGTACACTTATTTACTCTATTCATTTCTATTTACCAGTAATCGCCGACAGTATCCGAATCTCCTGCTCCCATCCTCGCCAGTCAAAACAAAGGAGAACATCTCACTATGAGGGATGGTCCACAGAAAATATAAAAATAAACAAATGATTATTACATTTTGATCATACATATGAAAAATACACGTAGGTTATAGTCTACATGCAAACTGTAATACTGGTATTTAATTATATGAAGCTGCTAACTGAGAGAAATGGCTCTGGGGAGAATATTTAAAACTGGTAAATTTGATAATCAAAATGACTGAGATTTATGCGGAAGTGGCATTAAGTTAATTTTACATTCTCACCTCGGATAGTTCTCCACCGACTCCCAGTCTTTAGCATCAGGGAAACAGAACTGAGGAATGATCCTCAGCTGATCCTCCGTCTCCCTCATGAATTTGAAGCTTCGCTCCAACTGCAAGATAACAAAAGGCAAAACTTTTATACATTTTACATTTTAATTTCTGTCAATATGGACGTATATTTCTTAATCTCGAGGAGAAGTTTGTTCTTATGGACAGTAAAGCTTACAGTTTTACTTAAGACAAATTGTCATTGGATAAATTTTACCCCTCTATCTGCTGTACTTATTTCAGCTTCTTAAAATTCACCAGATCTTGTCCAGCAGACTTAAGCTCAGTTCCATTATTTGAATTGTTTCAGATCAACTTTTCCCTGCCTGTGTGTATGTTGCTTTCTATTTTAAGACATTTGGTTGTCTACCTTAAAACAAATTAACCACAGAAACAGTGTATGATTCAGGGAGTCCTCTGATGCTGACCTTAGGGGGGAACTGTTGTGTGACCTCCGGCAGATAGTGGGCACCAGCCTTTGACTTCTGCAGTGACACAACTAAGAAATATTCAAAGAGTTTGCGCTGGTGGAGCTCCTTTTCCAGAGAGCTGGTTCTGTTATAGGTACCATTGTAGTGGACTTGGGTCTGGGTTGACTGGCTCAGTATGGACTGAACTGACACGAGGCGCTGACGTTGAGCTGGGTTAGGTAGTAAGACACAGTGCAGTTAAATATGTTAACATAATAGAAAAATATCAAGAAAAATGAGTGGACGCGCTTAAGTTAAAAAGTTTTGATGATGTACCCTACCTTTTGCTCTTTCTTCAATTTCGCTCTCAGAATCACTGTTCTCATCTGTTACTATACAAAAAAGTCAGATTTCTTAAGATAAAAATCCACATAGAAAACTGATTATAATAAAGTTCTTCAAAATGGCCAACATTTCACCAACATCACCTCTTCCTGAGCTTGTCTCAGCATAATGGTAGATCCTTCGTAGATGTTTCTTTCCAATTCGAGCTTCAAAGACGCTATTTATTCTCAGTACAACCTGTTGAATCGACAAAGCTCTGATTCAGCGTAAGCCAATATGATAGCCTCATGTCTCTGAATAAAATACCCATTAATATACATGGCAGCTACATTTAAACTAAAAATTGGGACTAAATATTAAACAATGTCTTGGCAGTAAAAAAAAGGATATCTGTGCCAAGGCTGCCGACCTAACATTCAAACACATTCAAACACTGACTGTTGGTATCCTGCGGCAGGTGCGGTTGTACGGCTCCCCGGGCATCCATGGAGTGTGTTCAGGACCAGTGGGGGTGGAAGGAGGGCTCAGCTTGGGTGGAGATGAAATGCCCCCACTGCAGGCACTGTGTGTTTGCTGGTTGTTTCTTCGCAGGTCTAGCAATTTGAAGCTCCTTCCTGAGTTCTGCCGGAAGAAACCGGGCCTTGAGGTCTGTGTGCAGAAAAATATTCTTTAATCTTTTAATCTCTAAATCAGAGTTGTTGAGCATTATGTTTTGTTTCTACTGCAGGAACCTTGCTAGTATCAGCACCAGGAGAGGAGGGCAAAGACTGCTGGGAGCACTGACTCTCCAACTCAATGTCCTCATACAGGTTCTCCTTGGGCAAATCTGCAGAAAGAAAAGAAGTGAAATGTTTTTTAACATTTGTCTAGTCATTGTTTATGTGCATTAAAAGTGACCAGGGGTTCAGTATCTAAAAGGGATTCTGAAAGTATACTGAATAATTAGTAAGATAACATTGTATAACTGAATATCAGGTAGCTCATAAACCGAATACAGCAGTAAAATGTTTCTTACGCTCCTTACACTCCTTACGTTCCATTGGTTGCTTTTATACTTTCACTTGGGTAAACTATTGAATTCAGGACTTGTATTTGTAAGAGAGTTTTTTTCAGGTCTTGGTACTTTTACTTAAGTAAATGTTCTGAGTACTTCAACCACTTCCAAAATATTGTCATGAGATTAAAAACCCAGGGTTTGATTCCTAAAAGGATGACCTATGTTGAATGTCATTCCCTTCTCTTTCTCCTGTCTCATGTCTCTCTCTAAAACTTTAAAATTTAAGATTTAAAAACATTTGTTCCCCAAAAAACTTTAAAACAATTACATTCTTTCTTTATCTTCTGCAGAATGTAGTTCATGGAGTGGTAGAAAAACCTCAGGTAAACAGCCCCTTTTGTGCAGGTCCTTATGTCAGCTGTCTAAACTGCTCACTCTCTAACATACCCTCTTCCCGTTATCTACATTTCATACATTATGCTTTGCAAAGATTTAAAAAGGGAAATCAGTAAAGGATAATATTGTTTTCTGACCCAGGATGTCTTCATAATGATGTTCTTGAGGTATTGAATGAGAGAAGAGCGGGCTAGTCGACTCTGCAAGGTCTTCAAACTCAAAGGATTTCCTGTCATAGTGAAAATAACAATATAAATCATAATATAATACATTACCAGAGGATGGATTCATTTGTATGACAGCTGTGGTCTGACTCTGATTGTCTGTGTAGAATTCCCTGACAGGTGTAGATAATCAGATCTAACATTAGCTTAGCTCTGGTTACCACATAATTTTTCTGATCCCTCCGTACCTGTTGAAGTTGTCTCGGACTCTCTCACCCCTGGGTCTTCCATAGACTTCAGAAGGAAGTTTTGAGGAAGGCCTTGTGGAGATGTAGGGCAGCGGGGGGAGGTTCCTTTGTCCTCTCCCTTGCTTTTGACTCTTTCCCAGGGGGACAACAGCTGGATGCTGGAAGGTACGTCTAGGTTTAGGAACAGGGTTGATGGGGAGAGCTCCCGGTTCTGTGTACACATTCTCCTGGTGCTGCTTAGTGGACTTCACTGCACCACTCTGACTGATAGCTTCAGATTCTTTCTTCTTCATCTCTCCCTGTTTGTCTTTACCCAGTGGGCTGAAGTAATTCCCAAGCTCTGGAGGTGTTTTCCCATTGTTCTCCCCCATAGCCTCCAGTTTTTTAAAGAGTGTGAACACCGCTCTCTTCTCCTGGCTGGTTTGTTCTGCTGCTCTCTTGTCATTGCTTTTCCTCAATGGCCCCACCTGCTGCTGCACTGCCACCGTAGGCAAGCATGGCCTTGAATCTCCAAGTTTTCCAACATTCTCTTTCTCATAATCTTGTGTTTCTGTGTGAAGTGCTCTTTTGCAATCCTCCTCTCTTTGATTTTCATAGGCCTTACTGCTCTTGAGAGTCCCCCTTAGCTGTTTCCCAGTCTCAGCTGGTGAACAAGGCCTTGAATCCTCATGTTTTCCTACAATGTCTTTCCCAAAATTTTCCTTTTCCTTATGGCCTATTCTCCTGCAACTCTCTCCACTCACCTCATCAGTAGTTTTATTGTTGCTTTTTGTCAGGGATTCTGCCCTTTTTACAATAGCGCACTGACCTGAAGAACCTGAGGTAATAGGTGAGTGAGTGGGTTCCTTCCCCTCCCACAGAGAAATTTTGTCCTTAATTTTGCCTCCGTTGGATCTCTGGAGGTTGTTGCCTACCAAGAGAGTGTTTTCATTGCCATGGGGATCAAAGTTTGGCTTCCAGTGAGCCATCATAGGTGATGCTTCCCTCTGGTTACTCAGGTTGTCTAAAGGGGTGAAGGGAAGTTTTGGCACAATCTCTCTTCTTTGCCCAGCTCCGTTGTTTTCCACTGAAGCAGTATGTAAACTACTTCTTCCCCCAAGATAGCCCTTCTTTAGTCTAAACACACAATGGAAAAAAACACTTTCACTTAGTTTTGATATGTTACAAATTAACATAAATTGATTAATGTCAAAGATCTCATAAAAATAATCAACAATATCAAATGTAAGAATGCAAAAATGGGGACCAGGCAGTGATTCACTGATGAAAAAAGAATTGTTATGATATACACTTTAATGTAGTTAAAATTAACTGAAATGTACACATTTTGTACTGGGTACTTGAGCTTTATTAATAGAACTGTGGGGGTACGCCAGACTAAAAAAGGTTTGGAACCACAGTCTTACATAATTCCTCAGTAAAACACATCTTTCTATTGCATTTTCAGTCAGAAAATGCCTTAATGGGCTAACAAACTGCTAACAATTGACCGCTGCCAGAGTTTCTTGAACTTCCCAGTACGGTCACTGTGACTGCCATTTTAAGGGACACAAAATCTTTTTCTGGCTACAGTGGGAAAATTCGGCCTGAGAGTAAATGCCAGAGGACAAGCCTATGACCGAGCATCTTCTTCTCATCAGCCTCGCTAAATAAACACATACTTGGACCAGGGCCCATTTCATCAAATTCTTATGTTTTAATAAATAAACGGGAGGAAATGGGAAGCCTGAAGTTGAAAGACCTTTTTCTGACTTTTCCTTAATGGATGTGATGAGTAGAGGGCAACTGAAAACCTGTTACTTATTTCTCAGGCTAAGGAAGAATTTGTGAGTTATGATGGCCAATGCTCTTAAAGGAGAATCCTTTGCTAATAATCCTGTTCTGATACAAACCTGTTGACAGTAGAGTAGGTGCAGTCTTGATTAGTTTTCATTCTCTCAGTGGCCTCCATTATCACTGTACACCTGAGAGATGGGGGAGAGAGAAGGCATATTTAGTCAGGGCCTTAACTTATTTCTCAGTTTTGTTGAGTGAGGCATCCAGAGTGGATAACAGCATTTTTATTGGCATCCTGTCTGGCTTGGCTCCAGTTGAAAATTAGTGTCAGACTTTTTCAATAGAACTACGTATCTCCACTGAGAACTGGGATAATTTTGATGGAAAAAAACACAAAGATTTTCCTAGGGCGGGCAGAGTAATCTGATTTTGAAAATATAGTCACTTAGTAAAAGAATCTGCAGTATATCACACTCAAAGTTTTTTTTTCACTTTAGAGATTAATATGAGATTAAGATCCTCGGTGACACTGACATTTTATGCGGTGCCATTGTTCTTTCTCAGCTTGCGATGGACAGTATTCAGGGGCCAGCTGGACAGACTCAAGAAAAAACTTGACAGGAACTCCTTCAAGCAGTTCATCACACAAACCAACATTTCATCAGTTATCAGGGTTTGTTTGTAGTTGAATCACTCTTCTCTCCACTCTCTTTCCTTTAGTATATTATTGTATGGTCCTCTTTCTGTTGCTTTCTCTGTATAGGAGACTAACCTTGGACCCCCACAGCAACAATAAGGCATCGTTTCCCTCTTTGTGACACTCATATTTTTACTTCTCTAAGGCAAATATTTCAAAGTTCAGTGGCCTCTAAGATAGTGCTTGGTAATTTCCCAGATCTGGAACTGGTGTCAGTATTTGTTTAGTTGACATGTTGTCCAAAGGACTGTGCATGAGCTGAGGGACTGCATACCCCTTACGGCCCATCTGATTAGCTGGGAAACATGGCATTCAGATACTTAGTCACTATTTGATAGAGACAGCAAGCCATCATGAGCTGCACAATTAATCAAAAAATGTATAAACATTCATACTTTTTTAAAATTATTAATGTGACTAAGCAGAAACATATTCCTCAGTTTAATTCCTAACAAATAACATAATTCTCCAACTTTTTTCCCGCACATTACCTGTTTGTGCAGTTTAGGCAACAACGAGCCAATGAAAATATGAGATAATACAGCCTTTTGAAATCCCACTCTACGCATCATATTATGTATATTAGACATAAAAATAAATCTGTGTCTTACCTTCCTCTGTTGTACAGTTTCCATATGCTCATTAGTGAAATGGGAGCATATTGCCAAAGATACTGCTATTACAGTATCCATTGGTATAACTTCCAAACCCCACCAGTATGCTGTATGTCCCGATTAAACCACCTGCGACTGGTTTTCTATCTTGATTTATGCCTTGAGGTGAGTTGTCAGATGTTAACTGAGTGAGATTACAGACATAAGAGTCTCAACTCAAACTACTGTACATACACTCCTCTCCCTGCTTCTTCTCCAGTCTTCAACTTTCATTCACTCTCTCTCTTCCACGCACCCAGAATATGACTTCCTCCCTCTCTCTCTTTACTGTCTCTCCCGCTCTCTCTCTCTCTCTTTACTGTCTCTTCCTCTCTTAAGGTCCATAAGTATTTGAACAGTGAGACGATTTTTGTAATTCTGCCTCTGTACACCACCAAAAAGAATTTGATAGGGATGAATCAATGTGATCAAAGTGTAGACTTTCAGCTTTAATTTCAAGGGATTTAACAAAGTCATTGCACCAACTGTTTAAGAATTACAGTCATTTTTACACATTGTCCCTCATTTTCAGAGGCTCAAAAGTAATTGGACAATTGACTGACAATCAATTTCATGGCCACGTGTGGCCTGGTGCCTCATTATTTCATGACAAATGAATCAGGTAAAAGGTCTGGAGTTGATTGCAAGTGTTGACTTTGTATTTAGTAGCTCTCCGTGGGAAATTTTAATATGCAGTCTGAAGAGGTGTTGTTTCTAATAAAGGAGGTCTACATTAGGCTGAAAAAACAAAACAAACCTATCAGACAGATGGCAGAAACTTTAGTACTGGCAAAATCAACAATCTGGTACATATGAGAAGGAATGGTGAGCTCAGCAACTCCAAAAGGCCTCGTAGAGCACAGAAGACAACTAAGGTGGATGATTAAACAATTCTTTTTTTAGATAAGAAAAAAACGTTAACAACATCTTGCAAGATCAAAAACACTCTTGACAAGTCAAAGTCTACAATCAAGAGATGCCTTTGTGAATGTAAGTACAAAGGGTTTACCACAAGGTGCAAAACCACTTGTAACACTCAAGAACAGAAAGGCCGGAAATCACCAAAAAAAAGTTTGTCCAGCTCTGGAACAAGATTCTTTGGACAAATGAAATCAAGAATAACTTGTATCAGAATAATGGGAGAGAACAGTATGGAGAAGGAAGGGAACAGTTCATTATCCAAAGCCACCACATTATCTGTCAATCATTGTGGAGACATTGTTATGACATGAGCATGTATGTCTGCCAATAGAACTGGGTCACTAGTGTTTATTGATGTTACTGCTGATAGAAGTAACAGGATGAATTCTGAAGTGTACAGGGCTATACTATCTGCTCATATTCAGCTAGATGCCGCAAAACTGTCAGCTTCACAGTACAGATGACCCTGAAAATACCGTGAGAGCAACCCAAGAGCTTCTCAAGGCAGAGACCTGGATTGCTCTTCAAAGGCCAAGTAAGTCACCTAACTTCAACCCAATGAGCATGCTTTTCACTTCCTGAAGACCTTCCTGAGGGCAGAAAGTCCCACAAACAAACAGAAACCGAAGGCGGCTGCAGTCAAGGTCTGGCAGAGCATCTCAAGGGAGAAAACTCAGCTTTTGGTGATGTCAATGGGTTTCAGACTTAATGCAGTCTTTGACTGCAAAGGATTTTTTATCCAAGGATTAAACATAATCTTCATTATGTTTTGCCCATTTACTTTCAGCCTTTGAAAATCAGGGACTATGTTTAAAAATGGCTACAATCCCCAAATGGTTAATTCAAAATTTTTGTTAAACCCCTTGAATTAAAGCTGAAAGTCTGCACTTCAGTCAGATCTTGATTCATTCGTTTTAAACCCATTGTGGTGGTGTACAAATGCAGAATTACAGAAAAGTTGACACATTGTCCAAATACAAATCTACCCGACTGTATGTCTCTATCTGCTGGCTGTCGCCCTCAAAACTGCGCAACTGCATGAGCAAGCTATGTAGAATGAATGACTATAATCGGACCCAGGGACACATGGGACCGACGTCATCATATTACGTTAATTCTCTCCAGACCTGAAGTTTACTGGAACTCACATATCAGCTGCTTCATAACTAACAGCTTCTGAACGACGGATATCTGCTACAGCTGCATAAGCAGCTGTAGCATATCAGCCCGCTCTCTTCGCCCGCTCTCTGTGCCCCATGTTGTACCGCATATCCACTGCCACACCAAAATTAATAAGAGACTGACGATGAGATTTGCGAACCACAAGTGAAGATAGAAATTGCAAGGGTCTTCTAAAGCATGTTCCCTCAAAAGAGAAGCAACTTTTTATTTCACAGCAATTATACATATTAAATCCTGTGGTCAAAATGTGACTGTAAACTTGGTACATTAAAATTTCAGAAGCACTGTTTCAAAAATCTGTACAGAGAACACCCAACACACACACACATATCAATTCACTAAAGAATTCAATTCACTGTATGTGACAAATTACCCTGTTTATCCTTGAACCCTTGAATATATGAAAACTACGAAGTATTGGAAACTTAGCTGAGGATCCCTTGTAGCTCTGGTAAATTTAACCAAAGTGGGACTTTGGAAGAATATTACATCTTTTAGAATCAAGTACAACACTCATTAAATACACTGTAGATACACTTTAAACACATACATACTTAACAAAAAACAAACTCCTCATCAACACAGACTTACCAGAATTATATTGCTGACCAAGTTTCAGCGGATCCCTGTTGCAGTGTCAGGCGTCGAACCCCAAAGTCTTTCATTAAAGTATTTTTTTGGCGGTGCATGTTTAAAAAACCACGCAGAAACCTGCCCCTAGCCAATGACGGGTCGCCCGTGGCCCGACAGGTGGCCCGGTGGCATCCGAGCGGCCGAGCAGCTGTCTCCCCGGGGGGCCCCCCCCACGCCCCGAGCGCCTGCAGTTCCACCCCTGTCCTGCCGGTGGCGGCAGAGCGCCGCCGAGCTCCGCGGCCAGCGACGTCGGCGACACGCGAATTCACGGTAAACACAGATTGTCGCCACCCGGGGAGCGAGCTAGCTAAACGGCTACCTGAGCTGAAAGGTAAGAAAACGCTCCTTTATTGTTGTTGTTGTCTCTTAATCCGCAGGAGTTTTGAAGCTGCGATCGTCCGAGGTCTGTTCGTAGACGTTTACTTATTGTTTTCGGTCTAACAGACCCGGAACTGGCAGAGGAGGTAGATACTCTTATCGCCATGTAACGCCGTGTACCTTGTCACTCAGTTGGGAAGAGATGGGAAAGAAACTGAAGTGACAAATTCTCCCTTTAAAGACCAAAAATACTGGCGAAAATTAAGTCGCTTGACTTGAATGGCTACGTGGAAGGGGGAAAAAAATGAACGTGGTGTTCACTTCGATGTACATGAAGTATATGAACACGTTTTAAGATCCTTTCTTGAAGTCTCAACACAGTGATTACACCGAGAGGCACAAACTGGAGCTCGTCTGTTGTGCAATCTGCAGAAAATTGATGGCGTCCTTTTTAACGGGACGTCCCGCTTACATTTTCCCTATCAACGTGGTGTGGTGCCCGCAGTGTGCAGCATTACGGTCTTTACTCAAAGTTAATGCGTTCGCAGGGGGTTGAAAATTGCCACCAAAGACAGAACAAATGCTGACACATCTTATTTCTAACGCGTACTTTTCCAAGCAACAGCCTGCCTTTAACAGCGTCCTGATTAGAGGTTATATTTTGCTAAATGAATGGAGGAAAATATGGAGTGTGACAAGTTAATCCATAGCTACAGTTTTCTTTCAATGCAGCAACAACTTGTTTAAGAAAAATAATATTTGCTATATAAAAGTAGTGTCTTCAGTGGTTATCTTGTTTATTACATGGTTCTTGACACTCTCCTGATTGGACATGTTTTAAAATAATTGTCAACAACTTTCAAATTTGTCCCTTTTGTGCATGTAGAAAGGACATGGACACGTGCCTAATTGTGCCGGGGGTAGAAAGGGTTTATTACATTTTATTTAGACCTAGAATGAACAGATACCATGTAAAAGTTGCTTGGCAGCTAACTTTCATATCAGTGTTTCTTGGATGAATGATTCTCAACATCTTTGGCCTCTGATTCCCAAAATGAAGTCACAGCAGAGTGTGTCACTATTTTCAGTTATACATATGATTATTGTCTGTTGCTTCTAACTGTCAACATATGAACTATCCAGACTACAGTAATTCATATTTTATATTGAAAGCATTGATTCCAAGATATTGATTTATTAGTTACCTGCAAAGGAGGTGATACCATCAGTTTCCCATTTTTGTTATGTGCTGCATCATAAGCAGAAACTGGCGTGTAGCTGAAATACAGAGTAAAAGTTCTAAGACGACACATTTGATAATCGCCAGTACTGTAGAGTTGCAGGAACTGTGAATCATCTGGACCAGGAAATATGATGGAGGAGGAGGAGATGAAGTTTTGAAATTATGTGACAGAAAAGTGGTTGTTGCATCTTGATTTTCCAGTCAGTTTTTTTCTCTTGTGTAAACATCCCAGTTAAAGCTGAACCGGCTGGTGGGGGAGGCAGTCAGTCGTCTCACTGGACTCATTGATACCTGTAGCGGGCAGCGCAGATCTCAGCATTTAGACAAAACACATCTGTTCATGGTCATCTTTTACATTTACGGGGATGTCCTGCACTATGACTTTCAAAAAGAGTCATAGCACAGGAATCATTCGGGACTGACTTGAGGAACCTGTGAATCAAGTAAAATTATATAGTCTTATATAAACTTTGAAATAAATGGAAATTGCATGAAACACTCCGTGGTCAGCTTTGAACCTGGGATGTATGTTGGATTTCAGTTTTTGTAAAAGGTGTTGTCCTTAGCAATTTAACACAGTTCTCCACTCAGTGATAAACATTAATATAGTTAATTGATTTAACATTGGTTTCCTCCTCCTGCAGGCAAAGCTTTCTTGTTGTCCTGTTGATGTGCTTGTCCCTTCTGGCATAATGGGAGACTGTAGCTGAACCCCCCTCCCCCCATCCTGTCACTGTTCTCCCTGAAGACCTCCACCAACACCACCTTCCTCCTCGTCCTACACCTTCTCCTCCTCCCTTCGGCCGCCCCTGTGATGCCTCCCTCGTGCTGTGGCTACCTGTCACAGTACACCCATCATCATCTGGTTGCCTTCCTCCTCACCTTCTTTAGGTAAACTAGACCCTCCCTGCCCCCTGCCTTAAAATTCTTTCTCCAGCATGGTAGAGCTGGGTTGCATTTTAAACGTCGTCCTGGGTTTCTAGATGACCCTGTGATACCAGTCAGGTCTTCAGAGTGAAGTGAAAAAAAACCCAGTGAGGACTTAGACTTGTCAGCTATAAAAGTCACCTGTCCAGTGTGACTTATTGGTCCATTTTTTTGTAAGGGGTCTTTTGTATGTAGTTTTTTAGATGAGTTTTAATTTACTAAATAGATGAGATTTTCAACAATTTTTTGCAGCAGTTTGAAACAAAAATTTCCAAACTAGCCTTTCATAACCTGCTGAGCCACGAAAAAATAGTGCAGTTGCAAAGTGAGAAGGAAATATCAGTGTAGCTAGTGTATAAACACAATGAATGGATTTGAGCTGCTAATTTAGGTAAAAGGTCTTTGGGGCAAGGTTAACCTAGATCAGACATTGTAAAGATAGCCTTAAGTACATATGTTGATTTTTATTTTATGGCTGTGAAAAGTTTTCAGAAAAAGAAGAAAAAACATTAAAATATTGCAATTATTGTTAGAGAGTACACATTTGTAAAGTATCAATTCTGAAAAATTATTTTGTTGGTCTTTTTTTGCTAGAAAGCTTATTTTTTACATTTATCAAACCCTGTAAGGAAACTCTTGTAAGGTTGAAATGGAAGTATATGTAACAATTTTAAAAAGAGAGTGGAAAGTAATATTTTTTGACCATCTGGTAAACCTTACTCATATGTTTCTTTATTTAGGCTCATCTCAGTCCCATAGTTAATCATTAATTAGCAGTTGTCACATCATCTGTCTGTGGCCATGTCACCATAGTCATGACACTCCTTATCAGGGGCAATGCAAAGTGCCGTCTGCAGCATTTCGCAGCACACAGTCTGCAGTTCAGCAGAAAAGTTCGGTGTGCATTGGCTTTTTTTCCCATTTCCCATTTCTTAGATAAAAAAGATAAAATTCTAGCATTTCCTGTACACTCTTCCAGGAGAATGAAACTTCTACTACTTTGAAATTTAACTGTCTATAAAGGAAAAAGTAACAATCATTATGTGACCTTATGCTGCCCAAGACAACCAAGAACTTTTAAAGGGCTGTTAGGATGCCTAATGGGGAAAATGGTATCTTGTGGTATGGACTTTTACCCATTACTATATTGATGCCTTTGAATAAAGCTCTATCACATACTTTTTGATTTTACTTTGGGTAACACCCTTCACTGCCTCTCCAGTTATGTGTTGCTACATGCGTCACGGAAGACATTCAGCAATGTGAAAGTGAGCATCTCAGCCCAGTGGACGCCATCCATCCAGAATGACAGTGTACCCGCTTTCTCCCCTGGCGAGGTATGGGTACAGTGTGGACAGGCAAATTTAAATCCAAGTGAAAAACTAAAAACTTATAAAAAAATATTATAAAATATATTTCAAAGGCTTAACAGCCCCTTAACATTTAAACTCTTGTTGTAGCTAAACTACCCATAATTAACTATTTTTTCTCTGACTTTCTCAGACATGGGAGGACAATCGTCTGTTTGCAGATGAAAAACAGGCCACTCTGTTTCTGGGGGCTCTGGACTCCATCTTTCTCTTCTCATATGCTGTGGTGAGTGAGTGAGATGTTTCTCTGTGTCTAACAAGCTTCTGGGCTTTCTTTCTACCACAGAAATTAGTAGAACTTGCTGTGGGCGGACAGCAGCATGCATTCACAGTTCGCCAAGCAGTGTTGAATGTAAAATCCGATCCCTGTTGCTCACATTTATTCAGGAATGTCTGCCTCTAACAGCAGAAAAATCTAAAAATAAATCATCTGACAGTGAATCAGACAACAGCAAGGAAAATTACTGACATGATTTTTTTAAATAGTGAAAATAAATTATAGCACCTCCTAACAGTTCTCAGGCATATTAATTTTGTTGCTTGAACATAGACTGAAGTACACTATCTCCTCAAAATCTTTTTTTGTTTATTCCTGTCCACACAGGGCCTTTATCTGAGCGGCGTGATCGGGGACAGAGTAAACCTGCGCTATGTGCTCTGCTTCGGCCTGTGTGGTTCTGCTGCAGTGGTAAGCACACCGACCAAAAGTTGTGCTTTGTTTCTAATTCTCAATAGCGCCTCTCTCTGATCCCACTTTTGTTAGCATCAAGTTGTAGATTCTTCATGGTGCTGATTTAAAGCATTTAATCTTTTTTTAGATTGTGTAAATTGCTGTTTTTGGAAGTTTTTGCATCCATTTGGATTTAGTGTGTTTCTGGTAATAAAATCAAATAGCTATTTTGATTTTCACTTCAAAGAGAGTCAGTGATTTTGGTTATAACCAATGTTTTCTGAAAATATTCAAATATTCACTACTATTCACCATCACTACTACATACGTCTGCCAGCTGTACATGATGGAGGGAATATTGGTTTAAAACAAGCATTTGAATCATTTAATATGACCTCATACACAGCTAGCCCATCACTAACAGATAGTTGTTTTGATTATCTTGCAGAGTGACCCAGTTGTGCTTCGAGGTACATGAGTCTCAATGATGAGTTTTACTTTGTAAATCAATGAAATTTTAAAGCAATATAGTTTTGGAAGTTAAAAAAAACAAGTATCTATATTGATAAAGACCAGGTAAAATGTGTTACCAGTTGTGTTTTTTCAATACAACTGCAGCTGTATGTATGTTTGCAGGAGTTTGTGTTTGGCACTCTGACAGAATGGCTCCACATCTACAACATCTATCTGTACTGTGGCCTGTGGGTGCTGAACGGGCTCCTGCAGTCGGCCGTCTGGCCGTGCGTGGTCGCCGTCATGGGCAACTGGTTCGGCAAGACAGGGTGTGTGACATTTCTTTGTTTATAAAAAACTGTTTTTATCGAACACTGCTTCAAATATATACCAGTTTAAAAAGTGTTTGGATCACAACTCCATCATACAGGTATGTCCAGCCCACAAATGTTTACTCAAGTCACGCTTTATGATACACACCCACACACAGAAACGCACATGCTCAGACTCACACAAAGACGTCCATTCACTGTTTCTGCTGCCAAAACATAGGAGCCATTTAGTTCCAGTTTTCCACAGCGGCTGAATTAGCAAACATAATTTGCTGAAAATAAAAATAGAAATCACTGAGCTGACGTTACATTTCATAAGAAATAGTAAGTTTGGAGTTTGAATGTTTATTCTACAGAGAGGTTATCTGAAAAGAGCGTGAAATGCACTTAAAGAAATATATTTATAACTTTTAATAACTGAATTTCATGATCTTGTTTGCCAGGCGTGGTTTTGTGTTTGGCCTGTGGAGTGCTTGTGCCTCTGTAGGCAACATCCTGGGGGCCTTCTTAGCTTCTAGTGTCCTCAAGTATGGATACGAGGTAAAACACATACATACACACTTTACTGGTGCCTTTTACCATAACATTTTCAGCAACTAAATGCTAACATGATGTAACGTGTTGCTGTGCGCAGTACGCCTTCCTGGTGACCTCAGTGGTGCAGTTTGCCGGTGGGGTGGTGGTGTTTTTCGGCCTGCTCACCTCCCCAAAAGAAGTCGGTAAGGGCTGCATGGAACATGTCAGAAAATGTGTGTTCTTTGAATGTATTTCGGTGCATCCCAACATTATGTAACTTGCTGCTTAGATGATTGAATTCCACATAACACCGGAAGATGATATGCTTTTATGTGTTTGTCTGTGCGCATTTGCATGGTTGTTGCTTTTTATACAGGACCACCCATCTCTATGTTTACTTCTAACTGACCTTATTCCCACGGAAGCCAGTTTGACTTTGTATCGCACTAACACTGGGAAACTGTGCCTGAAATAGAAACAATTCTGTGCTCGTGCTGATTGGATTTAGCCACGCTCTGCAGCTCGAAGTTTATGTTTCTGTGTGTGAGTCAGGTTTGAGTTTGGAGTCTGACACTGGACTCAGTCCCGTGGAGACAGACACAGAGAGCCACAGGCCTCTGATGAGTGATGAGGAGGACGAGGTGGAGGTGGAGGTGGAGGTGTATGGCAAACGATACCAGCTAGGTCAGCAGCCAGATGAACCCCCGGCCGAGTCGACTCGAGCTATCAGCTTCCTCCAGGCTTTCTTTCTGCCTGGAGTGCTACCCGTGAGTCTGAAGATCCTACATGTCGAGACGAATTCATTAACAATTTGCCAAAGACAGGGATTAAATGATGAAAACACATTACACACAATGATGATCTTGTTTTTTCTGTTTGTACTGCAGTATTCCTTGGCCTATGCATGCCTGAAGTTGGTCAACTACTCCTTCTTCTTCTGGCTTCCCTTCTACCTGAGCAACAACTATGGCTGGAAGGAGGCTGAGGCTGACCGCCTCTCTGTGTGGTATGATGTCGGAGGAATCATTGGTAAGAGGCAGGGTTACTGCTGCTTAAGTCAAATTTACATATTGTTTTCATCCTTTATTTTAATAATTTTAACATAGCACATTAAGATTTGACATTTTGTTTTCAGAGAAAAAGTAGATTCATATTCAGTAGATATGAGGCCAGAGCTTTTGTTTGAGTTTCAGGATAGCAGGGCTCATATATTAGCTGGAAGTTAATAAGAAATGAAATGAATAGTGGATTCATGAATAAACAGACAAATAATCTTTTGATAATATATAAAATGTTCAAGTCATTTTTCAAGCAAAAATACCATACATTCTCTAGTTGCAGCTTCTCCAATATGAGAATTTGCTGCTTTTCTTTTTCATGTGTGAGAGTAAACAAACAGAATCTTTGGTTGTGGACTGTTTGTCATACAAAAAAGATAATTTGAATATGTCACTGTGGGTTTTAGGGAATTGTGTGGACCTCGTATATATGAACTGCTCCTGCCCGTGTCTTTTTATAAAACACTCAAAATCCATGCAGTTCCCTGATTCTCTCTTTGGCTCTCTCATCTTGTTTCTTTGTGTCAGGAGGAACAGTTCAGGGTCTGATCTCTGACTTCATGGGCAAGAGAGCCCCGGTGTTGGCGTTCAGTCTAGCGGTGGCGATGGGAGCCCTGGTGGGATACAGCCGTAAGTTAATACACATTATCAAACAGCATCCGTGAGGCTAAGGCAAACTTTGAAGACACAGAGTACAAATGACAAAGTTGAAATAACAAAAGAAAAAATGAATCCTAAAATTTTGTTGTCTCCTCTTCTTTCATAACTGCTGCTGTTCATCACTTCTGCCTATGCTTGTTCAACACATTAGGCTCACTATCTTGTGAAGTCTACACTCTTCAAAAAATAGTTCACAGTATACAACTCTTTCCTCTACCCTCTCAGGCTCACCTAATGACCAGGTGATAAACGCTGTGCTGTTGGCAACCACTGGCTTCTTCATTGGCGGCCCATCCAACATGATCAGCTCCGCCATATCTGCCGACCTGGGGAGACAGGACGCTCTGAGGGGCAGTCAGGAGGCTCTCGCTACTGTCACTGGTATAGTGGATGGGACTGGAAGTATAGGAGCCGCAGGGGGACAGGTAAACAAAAATACAGGATACTTCACAAGGAAAACTCAGTTTATAATACTTAAAATGCATTAAGATTATGAGCAGCAGGAAAAGAGAACATTAACAAATTAAATAACAAAATAAAATACTAAAATAGTTTGTTAATGCGGTTTTGTGTGCCTGTGCTGTACCATGGCCAGTGACTCTCTCTGTAATCAGCTATTATGGTTTACTAAATTGTAAAGTAATCATGTTTTCAGAATTAACATTAAATGTGAGAACACTGAAGCACTACAAAGTTGAGGAAAAGTTAGCATAAATATTCCAGGTGATATGTTCTGGGTTTTTAGTTTGGATTTTACCTTTTCAGCCACAATTTCAGAATACACAGCAATGGTTACTTATATCCACATCCACCGATTGATATTTAGTCTGCTCATTTGTATCTCCTTCATCCTCTAGTACCTGGTGTCCCTACTTGAGAGCAAGCTGGGCTGGATGTGTGTGTTCTACTTCTTTGTAGTCATGGTAAGATGATTTCTTAAATTACAAAAGGCCTTTTTTTTTTCCAAAGAGGACATTAGAAAATGTGCTTTTCCTGCTATTATAAGTCAAAATGTCCACTGTGAGACAGGCCTGTCTTAGATATGTTTTTACACCCACAGAGTCATAAGTACTACCTCTTAATTATCAATCCTTACTTCAGTACAGAGCACATATTACTACCCATTTGTGGCTTCTTTCTTTACAGACAGGGGGTAGCATTGTGTTCATCACACCCTTGCTCCTCAGAGAACTGCGCGCCATGTGGAGAGACAGACGAGCCCTGCGACGCCAGCTCTGAAAGCCTCAAACTCGGCTGGCCGTAACGTTTCTAGACTTATTAAGACAACACAGCGTGTCTGCGCAGAAACAGCTCCTTTTAGGAGAGTTGGGGGACATGCAAAGATTTGGCAGATGCTTTTTCTCAGTCAGGATGGTTAAGATGACCTAGAGTTTCATACCCACGACCACCAGTGCATGTTCGTCAACACCATTGTGAGCAGGCAGAGGGTCTATGAGCACAACACTGAGGTTTTATCCACTCACTAAAAACTTAAAAATGTAAATGTACACTCCCTGTAGTGAAAATGCAAGGATTTAAATGGTTGAAAAGTGCCTGATAGGACAAAGCTTTGAAAGGGAACCGGCCTTTCAGTCAGACAAGCCTGTGAACTCATGCTCTGCAGGACCATCACAGAATGTACTAGTGTATATATTTAAGGGATTTTTAGTGGATGTAAATATTTTACGTGTGGATGTAATTGAGTCAAATTGAATGCATTTGAATTTTAAACCAGGAGTTCTTAATTTAAAGACCAGACCCTTTAAGACAATATTCAGGGTCAGAATTGCCTAAAGAATGTGAATAATAATTGTAATGTAGAAATGTATTGTCAGCTTTTGTAGATATGTACGATATTTTGCTTTTAAGTTGAAATAATGAATATTGCACTCCAGGATTCTTAGAATGATTAGACAAAGTCTTAAAGATTTTAGCAAACCACTTATGATTGTAACTGAGTATTCTGAAACGCTTACTTGATTTCTCCTCTACAGGGTAAACTCTCCGTTACGGTGACAGGTTCTCACGATTCTCATTCATTTCAGTCACTGATTTGAAAGATCATTCCTTATTCACTTCCTGGTCAGTGGGACTTCACAAATTTTAGTGTCTTAAGTCAGAAGAGATCACTACGAAGCCCCACACACATGCACTCAAACTCATGCTTTCTCATACTTTCAGGTTTTAGCATACCTTCAGTAAAAACTGACATTGCAAGAGAGAAAAGTTTACCTGTTTGTTGCAGAAGCTACCAGTTTGTTTTGTTTGCTAGGTATCATTACTGTAAATCTTTCAGACTTTGTCAGTTATTAGGTTTCAACTATCAACATTGGTAAAATACTATTTTGTTTGAGGGTTTTTTTATGTCATATTGATAAACACAGTGGGAAATGATCACACATCCACCTCTGGTTTGCTAATTCACATTATGACAGTTTGTCTGCATTACTAAGACACTTTGGTTTTAAAAGATTGATATCAGATTGATATCAGATTGTATTTTTATCATCATCATTTCGTACGAGATAGGTTCCTAACACTAAACTTGCTTAAGAAACTTTCCTAATGCAACAAAGCTTAAAATGAGACTTGAAACTCTGGTATCGCTGAACTTGCAAAGCAAATGTGATAGAATGTATATTGAAATGTATCTTTGGTGTATTTTTTATGTTTTGTTTTGTTTTTTTTAATCTATGTTTACCTCTTTCAAGTTTTAACCAGTGTTAACGCAATTATTGTTTTAAATAAATGCAAATTACGTTTTGCAAATCATGAATATTTCGCATAAGATTCTTTTGGTTCGGTTGGAAACTTGAACTTGGTTTTATCGTAACTTCTAAGTTACTGTAAGCTACACTATTGTTGCATGCTATATTTTGAAAACTGAAGTACTTATACAGTGCAATGTTGCATCAAAACCACCAAGAGGTGCTATTAACGCAAAAAGAAACCTTCCCTGTTTGTCCTTTATGTCTTAAAAACTATGACCAACAGTGTAAAGAGTCAGATGGGAGGAAAAAAATGTTTATTTGCCAAGAAATTCCTTATGTGTGTATCAGTTTCTCAATCAGGATTTGTTTTTCATTTTTTTATTTAAGATTACCATAAAAAAAATTCTCATCAACAATGTTCAAAGTAGTGCAAAGATATAGTTTCAGAAAGAACACAATTAGTTAGTTATAGCAAAAAAACAGGGACTTTATAATTCTTTCCCTACAAAAAAAAAAAGATATAACCTCAAAATAAGTTAATATAGACTTTGAAAGTTTTGTCTTTAACACACTGAGAAGATAGGTGCACACAATCACTGTTTCATTCTCACACACATACATAAGTTGACAAAAATAAAACAAACTAACCCTGACCAATTTAAAACAATTTTAAACAGCAACGTGTCCTATTTTTAAATCTATGAAATACAGCTGTGTAGGGGCATGAAATAACCCAACATTTTGTTTACATGATTAAAATGACTGCTTTCATGCCGATTTTTGCAGAGACTGAGGCAGTTCATGAAAGAGAGACTGTGAGACTTTTTTTGGGGGGGGGGGCAGACAAAAGCTTGTCTGAATTACAGGTCACTTGTCTGGCTGATCCAGACGTTTTCTCCTGAAAGTTTTGCTATTACTATTGTCCCCTTCACTCGTCCTTTCCCGTCACCACTATTCCTCTGTATATTTCTGGGAAAGCTGTCAAAGCAAAGTGAGGCAGTGAGAGAATGGCAGGACAACCCCCCCTCCCACCACCACCATCCTCAAGGGGGGGGGCAGAGTTTCCTCTGAACCACCTCCTTTACCTGATGTGAAACTCTACACGGAGCACTGAACCCCAACAGCTTTTACCACGACAAAATAATCATTTCTCCCTCTTTTGTGCCTGTAGATGCACACAACCTGAGCAATGCTTTTTTTATTTGATTTTTTTTTTTTTGTATATAACTTCTTTTAATTATTGAATCACTTAATGAGGTAGTAAGACTGGTTTAATTCAGGTCATGGCTTTTTTTTCCAAATAAACTAGAATGACTGCGGGAAGGGAGAGAAAAGTAGACATCCTATTTAAGTCACCAAACTTGAAGGTTGACCAGTTATGGACCACATTAAACTAGAAAACTTGGTTTGAAAGCAAAAAGTGTTTTCACTTAATATTTGAATATCTCAGTGCGTTTGAGACCTTCTGTGACCCATAACTGATCACCTAGACAGCCAGCAACTTTTGGAAAGGATGTGTTTCTAATTAAATGACACAGCACTTTCTCTTTGGTTCAGCTGCCTCAGCTGCCACAACTTTTACAACTGTTGAAAACCTCAAGATAAAACCCGCACCAGCACATTTACACACGCTCACATGCATACATACACAACGCAAACACTTATAAAACTGCACAGCGACAGAAAACGTGACACAGAATATGACCGTTGATATCAAAAAAGGACAGAAGTGGAACCAAAAGTTTCAATTCCTCAGAGCTGCAACACAGTGACAAAACGCTACATTCCCTTCATGGAGAAAAGAGGTGTATTTACAACCTACTAGGTGGACATCACATGAAGTCAAAGAGGGGAAAATGCTACATCGTTAAAGCATAAAGCTGAAAAACATACAACTAAATAAGGTATGTTCTAATCTGTCGCCAAAAAAACCCAACATTTTTACAACCCCATTATGCAAATATTACAAAAGCAAAAAGAGAAAAGTTGGCAATTTGTACATCTTTTGCTATGTTCTGATAATGTAAAATTAACATGGCTGATATTTTTAAGTGGCAACGGTGGAGTGTATGTGAGCCATAATAACTTTTAGTCTTAGGCATAATTTGGGGGCAATGGCACAGGTTTCCACAAATACCTTATCTTACCTCGTTTCTCAAATTGCTCGTCTATTTTTGAATTTTTTTTTTTATTTTATTTGGACGATGATCTAGCATCGTGAATAATAAATAAATAGTCACATATGGATCATTACTATTATTACTCAGAATTTAAGTCACTATAGTACGGGTACAGCCGCATTACTTCATTGTTAAACCTCCACCGTTGACCTTTAACCTGGCGGTAATCACAGTCGCACTGCCAAAATTTTGAACCCTGTTTGAGGTTTCGACCCCTGGCTCAACTTGGGCTTTTCAGAGCCGAGGCGTGAGACTAAAGGCTGAGTGTGATGCAAGGCCAGGAATAGTAACACATCTAATCAAAACCTCTTGTAACTTTTAGCAAGAGGGAGAAAAAAAGGTCGAGGGCTGAGGTTAAATACCACACAACACCCGTTCATTAGAAACTTAACCTTGTGGAACTAGAGCCCATTTTCTGTTGTTTACTGAAAGAGTGCATTCAAAATTATTTCACAGTATAGTCAGCTGAGAAAAACATTATATAGAATATATACAGTATATGTATAATATTCATAATTATCCACAAAAACATTTCTAGAGTTTGAGCATGATTAACTAGGAAAACTTTAGCTTCCTTGTGCTGAAAATTAAAGGTATGCGGTGTCAGAAGAGTTTTTAAGCTCATGTTGTATGAGCTTGTGTACAGTCAGTTACAAACTGCAACGTATATACATATGATACGAGACGCATCTTTGTAAGATGATGTGTGGAAGGATGTGGACCACCTAATCATCCTCCACTGGGCCTCGTAGTGCTTTTCTACTGCCAGGAAGATACTTTGTAATGGAGAAGCCTCCTCTTCTTCACCTTGAAGAAATCTGGAGAGGAGAAAAATACATTGCAAAATAAGACAAAAAATAGTTCAGGCAGTAAAAAAAAACTAAAATCTGTTCTGACTTTCTTGTACCACATTGGGATTCCATGGACTGACCTGTGATGGCAGACTGTCTACGTTTTCCCAGACGTGACAGTCGGTAGCATCCCCTGGTAGTCACCTCCAGGTACTCATCCCCGAACCCAGATGAGTTGCTGGACATCGGAGAACCCTCACCCGATGAAGACGACATCCGCCTTGTACCCTTCATCGTCTCGACTTCAGACCATGACACCGGTCTCACCATGCAGCTGTGGTAAAACGCTGGCACATCTTGGCACCTGAGCATCTCCCACTCGATGTTGGAACCCTCTCCCGGCATGTCCGTCTGAAAATCAAAGTTCCACCTCTTGTTGGCCACCTCAACGCTCATGCAGAGCAGCTTCTGGAAGTCCTGCTGTAGCTGCTGGTGGTCCACAGGCCCAAAGAGATTCCTCCGCACCGGCCCCACCTTCAACTTCAAGGACTCGATGCCCCCCAGGCGGGAGATCTCTGAGTCTGATGCCATAGCTGGTCCAGGGGTTGATGTTGATGAAGAGGCCATCGCCATGTTCCTACCAGACAACACATAGAGATGCATACAGTCTTAGGGAAGGGCAGAGTGCTGGTTATGTCAGAGTTTCGATGAGGTGTGATCTAGGGTTTTACTGGCACAGATTACACACACACATACAAGCTATTAAATGCCCCCCCTCCCAACACACACACCATCTGCTCTCTTGGGCACCTTTGTGTTTCATGTGATCAAGTGCATGTGTGTTCTACCCCTCTCAGTAATTACTGCAGCAACAGGTAACTGAACCAACACCAAATAAATCTCCAACATTCGCTGTCCTGCCATGTCAAAGTGAACTGGATTCTCCACCTGCTCTGGTGTCTGCCAGTCAAAGGTCGACAGTAAAGGTCGGCAGGTCACACTGACTAAAAGCCCACGTAGGCAGCTTGTGGGGAATGTTTAACACATTCCTGATCTGACACATTTAATTAGAGCAATACTGTTGAATTCTGAGATTAGTCTATACTTATAATTGGTTTTCCAAATCGAGTTTGCTGAATTCATCATATCACACCCTGCATTATCTATATATAGAGTTAGATAATATTCTCCTAATTCTGTAGTCACTGAGTCTGCTTTACTACCACTAAATGGATTGCTCAGGGCTTTATCTGCTGTGTGTAGGCAGTAAAAGCAGATGATATGTGTGTTCTGGGATGGGCGGTAACTACTACAGAGATATGGTTCTGCTACTGATGTAATACTATTCTCTAGAAGGGCTGTCACAAAAACCTTAGCCCCAACCCTGGGACTCAAGACCCTCGGGGGACCCTTTAAGCAATTGAAATTGTTTTTGTGGTGATATGATTAATTGCAATTTTGCTTGGTAGTATACAACACTAGCAGACAACTATAACAACAGTTGGTAAGGTGGCTCCTGCATTTGAATCTTTTGATCTAGAGGCCCTTCCATGTAAAGGGGCCCTGTGTCCAAAACTATCTATAATAATTTAATGTTTCAAGGAATATTTTGCTTTCATTGTGCACTTTCCTAAATTAATTTGCATGTAATCAGTTATCATAAAAGAGACAAAGGCTGGTGGGAGCTTAAAGGGGGCCTGCCAATTTATTAATTAATCCAGGGTTAATCCAGCCATTTCCCAACCCCTAGTTTATAGAGAAACTGTCTGTAAATATCAATAATCATACCCCCAAACATTGTCACATTCAAAGAAAAGTGAAATCTGATTTTTCCTATACCTTCAGCTCTGCAGTGAACAGCACACATTAACATTAGACAGGATGGACTTTATCCCGAGACAAAAAAAAAATGCATCAGAGTCCCATTTTTTTAAAAAATGACTAATATATTGGCTCAATTACTTTAAATAAGTCATTTGTGGCGGCTCTAAGGTCGGAGCCTTGTGCAATTGTTTGTCACATCCATAAAATATGGACACATACATATTTTCTCTATGCCTCAACCAACCGCACTACAACAAAAATAGCTTGTTACATTACAATAAGCCGAGTAACTCGGACATTTGCTCAAGTGCGCACTTTGGTCTAGTCTCTATTAATTAAAAATTAACCAGCGCAATTTCCAATTTCCCTCCTTTGGCGCTTGTCTTTGCCTCTGGATAAAGATCAGACTTGTTGGGACGACATAATATATACATATATATACATATATATATATACACACACACACATACAATTGCCTCCTTTCAACGACAGGGCTGCTATAGTCTTCTAGAGAAAATGAGGTGGGCGCGGTATGCAGATCAGGTTTCCTCTGTGGTCGGTATCCCCGATTCCAGAAAACACCGCCCCCCCTCCGCCCCCCTCTTCCCCGACCAGCAAAACAAAAAAGTGACCAGAGTAAAAAAAAAAATGCACCGACTACTTCTGCAACACAACAGCAACCGGCGGTGAATAAAACAGCAGAGGAGAGTTAACTTAGTAAGAAAAAAAACTAGTTAAATCTGCTGGAAGAAACTCGGTGACGCAATTAGGCTCGTCCAGGATGTGGGTCAATGAGATGCGACACACAAACAAGCCAGCGCCTTGTCAACCTACTAAAACACTCGTACAACGCGCACAAGCAGCCAAACGATGTTCCCCTGAGATATCACGAACAACATCAGAGGTGCGTTAACTTAAAAATAATGATAATAAATAATAATAATAAATACACCGGCACTGGCTCTTAATGCCCGTTAACGCACAGCATAGCGGTGACACGCATAGCGAACCCTCTGAAACGGAATCAAACGCACCTTTACCAAAGTCTAAAAAAAACACTCGACCTCATTAAAATAAATCAATAAATTAAATTTATACGTACATATATGTATGCACAGCGTATATATATATATATATATACACACACAATTACGCACAACGTTATGGTATGTATGGGCATATATATATATTTATATATATATATATATACATATACAAACTATAACATTAAGGAAAGACCAAGGGTGAAAAAAAAGATACTTTCTTCTTACCATCAGCGTCAAATACCTCAAAGTTTTTCAAAAGTGGAGTTTTTACGCCTTTCGTCTTCAAAAGTACGCACAACTCATCCGGTGACAGGAGAAAGAAAGCTGTCCCCTCGCAGCCCCGTGGAAATAAACACCGTCACGTTGAGGGGTTTTCAGCAGACTCTGCCCTCGGGAGGGAGGTTCACGTCCCTCTATCTGCGACTTGTTTGTTATGGACTCCGGAGACGGGAGAGGGGCGGGGAAAGGGGGCGTCCTCATCGCCGGAGGGGGGGGGGGGCACATACGAGGTTTCCATCGAAACAGTCACTGTTGGAGCTCGGCCAGGGGGTAAACAACGCCTTTATAAACAACTAACGCGATTAAAAGCTGCACAGGCTGCGGTGGCACCGCTGCAAAGGCGAGAAGAACAATACCCGAGATGCATGAAACGAAAAAAAAAAAAAAAAAAACCCACATAATCAGATGTAATGTTTTCATATTGTGTGTTTTGTAAATGTTTACACGTGGTGATAAATAGTTTCTTACCCTGATATAATGGTGCTAAAAAAGTCCCCCTTGACTTTCACTCCGGCCCAAACCCGTTGCTCTTAAGACTCAGTCGTGGCCCCTGCGCTCATAGGTTTTTTCCTCAGAGCGACCAGAAGTAGGTCAAATAACTTGGCACCGGCGGCCATTTCCCCTTCTCTCTGAAATGTGACACACATTCTCGTGCAGCCCTTGCATCACGTTTTGTTTTGGCGACACGCCCACAGGAGCCAGTCACGTTGAGCTGCAACGTGAGCGGGACGCGTCAGCTCCATTTTGACTTCTCCTGCGCTTTTACGCACGTCCCCATTTGGACACGCTCGGGTCTATGAAGTGGTAGAAGACCCTGCGCGCGTTTAGTTGCAAATGGATGAAGTGGAGAAGGGATTTCTCTTTGTAGACTTAAGAATAAAACAAAAAAAAAACAAAAACGTTGACTTTTTGACCTCTCCATTCACCTGTCTTGCACTGCTAAACCAGATTCAGATGAATCTGTGTAGAAAAGTGAATTAAAAGAAGTCCCAAGTCTAATCTGATTTTGCCCCAAGATCAAGAAGGTACATGAGATTTTCATACTTAATGATTTTTTTTTCTGGTTTAATGTTCCCTTGGTGTCGATGAGTCGAAAGTCCGTGAGCAAACTCAATAAAACTGAAATTAGACATCGACAGAAAATTAATCAGGTAATCGGATTTTAATAGAGGTCCTTTTACGAAGAAGTAATTTGAAACACTATACTGTATCAGGCCCTCAACTGCTTGTTTTCAATGTATTTTCAAATAATAAACTGAACATCTTGGGTTTGGACTCATAGTGTGACAAAATAGGACTTTTGAATATGCCAATTTGGGAACTTGGAACTTAATATGGGTATATTTCAATAATTTCTTGATTTAATTAGTTGAGAAAATAATTAGCAGATTAATGAAAATTATCATTAGCTGCCACCTAAAAATTAGACTCATTTTCCAATGTGTAAAATGCATGTGCTTTAAACTGATTATTGGTCTTTCAATTACCATGATATTTAAATCTCACCCCTTCCTTACTTGCATTACCTCAAACTTTTGTAATATGTCTATTTCCAAATGACTGCTCATTAGGCTTCCTTATTACATCACTTCCCAGTATCCTTCTTATCTGACATATTTCATTTTTCTTTAACTATTATGGCACACTGTCGGTTCTCCTTTCCTATTGTAATTGTGAAATGGGTTCTCTTCTTTCCTGTTATTACATAGGCTATCTGTTACTTTTTCTTCACCCATTACACAGGTAAGCAGTCTTATGGTATCATAGCTTTTCAGTGACATGATAAAAGAGTCATCTGAGACGCCTGCTACCAGATCAACACCCCCTAACTCAGAAAGGTTATTCCAGGTTTTATACAGCTCCTGGACTCTCTCTTTCAAATAATGTTTTCTCAGCTCCAACTCTGCAAAATTCATTTGACTTTGTCGAAAGTTCACGGCAGTTCAGCACAAGCCTCAGAGCAAATAAAACAATTTCCCCAAATGCAACAATGTGTGTTTTTATGAGTTTTACAAAAAAAAAAAAAGTTTTGATCCTAGACCTAATTTGGTTTCTGAAATGTAAGGAACTGTATAAAAAATCATGGAGGCGACATTAAAATTTGAAAAAAAAACAAGACAGCAATAATACAATAAACAATTGGAAAAGAAACTGTAGACAATTATCTGGTCCTCTCAAAACAAACAGACTACAATCGCCCAATAATTTCCATACAGTCCCTGAGGTTAAAAAAAAGGGGATGATATGCTTCTCCACACAAACTTCTAAATACTGAGCTATTTTAGTTCTGCCATTAGGATATTTGATAGTCAAATTAGGGTTGTGTCCCAGTTCCCTAATGCCCCACTAATCTGTGTGTCAAGTGGCCTTTATACGCTGTCATATTTGACAGTAGACAATGAGGCCCCAGCAGCATGATACCTCACTGTTTTGTCAGCTCTCTGACCTGTATTTACAGTCGGTTTATTGTTCTGCATTAAATTCCTAATCCTCCTCTTGTTGTCTACACTGCTGTGTGTGTTTTGGTGTGCCCCCCCCCTCCCAAATCCTTAATTCTGTGCTGTATGTTTCAGTTGGTTATGCAGTCATTAAGCCCATTGTCTCCCCTCCACGGTCAGTGCTCTTTGAATACATTAGCATGCTTGTAAAACAACAGTCATATAGTACAGTGTGACACAGGTCAAAAGATGACGTGCTAGGAAACTGTCAGTGTGGGTTTTGTGCTTGCAAAAGAAAAAAGATTCACCTCTTTTCATTCAAATGTTACTGATTCACTTTAGAATAAAGCAAACAAAGGACACAACAGAGAGCCCATTAGGAAGCTAACCCAGCGTATATCCTACAGCCGCAGGTGGTCTTTTGCAATTGTATTTTGTTTTAGTGTTAATCATTTGCAAGTGATCTGTAACGTAATGCAATTTGGGAGGGATTTGTTAGAGTAGGAAGTGAATGATACGAATAAAGCCTGAAAATGCAAAATTAAAGGACGCTGCTCAGAAAATAAAGGTAATAAAAAGAAGAAAAAGTATGACGAATTTATTCCAAAACCCAGTAAATATGATAAGGAAAATTAATTTAAGACTAACTAAATGTGTCATCACCAGACTTTAACCCCTTCACTGTGTTTACATTGATTTAAATAACAAGGTACCCACATTAAAACATAAGATTGTCTTTCTCTTATTGAAGGAACTGTTTGATTTTCTCGGAAATAAAACAATTCCCCCTTTTTTTTGTAAAGGAGGTAAAGGAGAAGACTGATAACACCCTTGTGACTGTCATGTGAAGCTGGTGCCAGCAGCAAGTTAGCTTAGCAAAGTACCAAGACTGAAAAGGGCATGAAACAATTTCTAGGTTGGCAAAGACCTAAGGAAAACAAAATCTTTTAACCAGCCCCTTTAGAGCTGAGTAAAAAATATAGTTTTAAAATGGCAAATTGAGGTTTTTGGAGCGTGTTTGTGGGGGTGGGTGTATGTGTTAATGCTAAGTTAAGCTAAATGGCTGCTAGCTCCACCTTCATTATTGGCTTGCGGTGAGCAGTATCACTTAACATAGTTGTGACTATTACCACTCGGTGGAGCAACTTACTCTTGTCATGTATAAATGTTATAGTAAATATTAATGCCTACATGAGTGACTATTATGGATTATGAGTATTATGAGTATTATGAGTGAAATTTGGTCTAAATTAATATGATGGTGCAGTACAACATCTACAAACTAGGGTGGCGCTTTTATCATTTACAATACAATCGTGACCATCTGATATCATTATCAGTGCTTCCTGCATCACTTTGTTGTTATGAGATTAAAATGTAATTTGGTTCGACTCTGAGTGAGACAGGATTTCAGAGAGTTTCAGGCCCAAGGTCATATGCTAAACAAAACACACTGAAACTGAGAGTTGAGTATTGAAGATTGTCTTATAATGAAACACCATGAGGATGTGTAGTGTGTACCATATGGCAGTCTCAATTCAACATGAACTTTCTGGTGAAGGGGAAGCTGTGATAGAGAGAACAGGATGAAAACCCAGAGAGGAAGTAGTTGGTTCACAGGTGCAGTATGGGGCTTTCCACATCCTTCTGCCCTTCAGTTGCGGAAGCAAATACCGAGAAGAGGCTCACCACAGACTGTAGATTGTTTACGTCAATCATGATTTCCTGATGTACCACAACAAACCGAGAAACGAGCAACAAGTTAGACTTCGTGTAGAAATGTGGTATTGGTAATGGCAAAGCAACAGGGAATTACAAGAAGATTGCACCAAAATGAAAGTACAGGAAATAGCAAGAAAAGAAAGTGTAAGTAACATTTATAAGGCAAGCTTTCAGGGCTGTCTGCTAAATGCTGATATGAGCGATAGCTGGTATGCAATGATTTATGTCCAGAAGCAGCAAAAACAACTTCTAACCCCCAAGCAGCTCAACCACATGTACACATATGTACACACGAAAAATGTAATGCAAAACAGTAGTGATGGATTCCTGTAGGCTATAACAGAGGCCAATTGAGAATAACAGGTAATGCAGCATTATAACTGAGGAGAGGACAGTGTTGCATATACTGTACCAGTCGTTACAACAGCATGTAAATGAACCTATTTTAGTGTGCACTATGTGCTAAATACACACTGACATTCAGTTATTGTAATTACGATAAAGGAATAGCTTGACATTTTGGGGAGAAAAAAAAATGTATTTGCTTTCTAAGAGTTTTATCAGTGGCCCAAAAACCACATTTTAAAAATTTCACATTTGTACACAGTTGGATTTGGCTCTTTCTGAAAGTTTCAAAAAGATTCAAAATAAGTTTTGTCTTTGTGGGGCGTTGTAATGTCTAAATCATACGTCTAGACATCTTTTGACATGGAAATTATCAAATATATTTTCACTGGGATATAAATACTGGATGGGGATAAAGTTGTTATTCATACAGAAGGCAAATCTTCATGCTTTTTTTCATATCACTAATCATAAATTACCCCCGGGGTGTAAACTAAATTTGTAACATTTGCAACATTGTGGGAGGGGCGGGGGAGTATTGAAAATACAAAGAGTATTAAAAAAAGGCAGTGAACCCAAAAATGAAGTTACACACATGCTACTCCCAAAGGAAGTGAGAGGTGCTTCCAAGGGAGCATTCGCCCAGCTGTGGAGCCCACAGGTGGAGTTGTCTGAGGGGCTGGAGGAGTGAGCTGTGCTCTGATTTCATATGAGTGTGTGTTAGAAGGGGGGAGAGAGAGAGAGAGAAAGTGTGTGTGTGCTTGTCCGGGGAGGGTCTGCAGAAATTTTGGGGTGCAGGGATAGCGGCTGTGCGCTGGCAGCTGGATATTGTCAGGGGTTCACCAGGAGAGCTTACATGTCAGGGTGAATGGGTTTAAGATGAAATGTGCCCAAGGAGACCCTGACTCACTGTGTTTGCTCTGGGGGGGGTTACTGGTGTAACATACAGATTTATTTTCTTTAAGCAGTGGTGGTCTGTATAAGTATTCAAGTGCATGTATATTGTCTTTGTGCATTTACCTGTAGATTTAAAGCACCAGCTGTACTGTTCAGAGCAGCCTGCTGTTCAAGGGGATGAATTCATGTTCTTTATAATATTGTTTTTGCAGAGTGTATTTGTCGGCGTGGGGAGAGGAGGAGGGGAAGAGTTTGAAGGGCGGTGCAAGACGGGTGTAAATTGATCCTTTGTTTTTGTCCCTGCATATGTCTCTGAGAGGGACTTGTTTTGGTCTCACTGGAGTGACTTTGAAACTAGTTCAATGTCAAAACTGGAGACAAAGTCCCAGCTAGACAGAAATTTGGGGCATTATGTCAAAATCAAGCAAAGATAGAACAATTATGTATTTTGTTTAACCAAAAAAAGCAATATTTTTCCAAACCGATTGCAAAGAAGGCTGCTTCCAAACAAAACCCTCGAACATGTAATAATAATATATCCTAATTTAAATGCAACATAATGTATGCAACCGCAGGAATAATACTTTTAAACTTAACTCTCCTAAAAATATACTGCCATTCAGAACTTCAGGAGGGCTGTCTGTTTCTGCTTCGCGCAGCTGAGGTGAAAAGGTGGTGCACTTCAGCTGATGTATTTTCACCCTTATCTGCATCTGGGGAACATCTGGTTTGCATCTGGCCTTACCCGTGTAGTGTTGGACTGTGCGTGAGCGTGACAATATGTGTATTTGCAGGAGAGCGCAAGAGACGGAGAGGACATGGAATATATTTTGGAGTTTAGATGTGCTTGCTTGGCTGGCTGGGCGAGGGGATAAATGAATGGGGTAGTGAGTGAGCAAAAAGTGTGTGAGCGATTGTGTTACCTGGCCTGTAACCAATAATATTGCTGTTCTTGCTTTTAATTTAAGAATGCAAAGAAGAAATATTTTTGTTTTTTATTAAGCTGGTTGTTTGTGTGGAAAATCAGATATTTCTTGAAATCAGTCCAGCATCTATGGCTATCAGACGGGAAATCTGCATGCATGACTGGCAGCCAGTGTTAGCTGTCAGTCTAGTTCTTTTGTGATTCAATGTAAATGAATGGACTAAATTGTCATCTAGAAATGTCAATGGATAAAGTTCAGAATGTACCAAAAAAAAAGTAAAGTATGAGTCTGGTCATGAAGACACGTGATTCTCACCCAATTACATTGATGTACCTTCTGCTAATTTGTGGTAGTGAGCACTGAGGCCGTATCTAGAATATTGAGACAACTTTTTGAAAGGGGAAGGAAAGTGAGAGAGGAAGATAGAGGATGTAGAAGAGAGGAGGAAAGAAGAGGCCAACAAGTTTCAGGGGGTGGAGTTGGTATTTGGATTCCCTGTGCTGGAGGCCCATGGTATGGTAACAGGGCCAGCTGGGTAACAGGGCCAGCTGGGCTTAGGTACAGTTTTCAAGGTATGCATGTTTACCATGTTTACCGGCCTGGCCAGTATGTAATACAAAGGATATGACAAAAGCTCCAGACTCAACACTGATGACGTGTCCCTAGATTGAGTCCTCGCTTGCTTCCGTTTTTGGATACAAGTGTAATTATCTGTTTATCACTACCACCGTTACTTTCCCTTAAAGGATAACTCTGTGATATTCTGTGGTCTTTTTAATCACCACAAAATCTCTACAAAAAACCAACAAGTATTCTAAAAGCAAGTATTACTTGTGTATCCAGAGTAGGCCGCACAGTAGCTCATTGCTCTGTGCTATAGAGCTCCACTGTTGTTCAAAAACTACTATAAACACATCAGTGGGCCACACCGTTACACTGGGCTCCTTCATTATCATGGACTCAGATGCTGTAGTTTCTGAGTTGATCCTACAAACACAGTCCTGCTTCTGGATATACTCACTAGAGTAGAGCACCATATGTGAGTGAGAGTGCTTAGCTCTTTAAGTCTTTTTTTAGGTGTATATTTGTGATGGGTTAGATTTTTCAGTAGGAAATATTGGGATTGGGGCTGAGTTGCACAGATAAGTTGAAAAGGGACTTTTGACGATAACAGGCGGCAGTCTTATCCTTTTTAGTAGATTTAAGGTTGGAATTATAAGCATATTTTACACTATGACAGTGTCATCTATATTTGGTTCTGATGAGTTCCAGCTTTTCATTGAAGCTACAGGATGTTCACGGGTTTGAACAGTATTCGGCTGCAATTTCTGATCCACTGGCCAGGCAGTGGAGTCAGAATTTATTCTATCTTTTACACTTGCAGAAAAGTGTCCATACTATAGACCATAGGTTCCCAACATTTTTGTCTTATATATTAATATCAAGCCACATTCAATGTCTTGTCGAAAGTGGCATTAGTTGTGAACAGATTCGTGAAAGAGGGATTTTCCATCAGATTTTCCATTTCTTAAGGGCCTAAACTATTCAATATTTCATAAGAAAAACACTCTAAGAAAAATTCCTATTGGTAGTTGCTCAGTAGTTGTTCAGTAGTTGTTCAGTATACTATCAAGCTAATGAGTTCACAAACCTTATGACTTATTTTAGCTGCATTTGTAAAAACTGCTATAAAATCACCATTGTCCAAAACTTAACAGAACTTTAATTTGGGCAAAGAAAGCAAATCTATGAGGTCTCAGCTTTGTGTGTTTATGCTTTTGCAGTTCCAGTTACAATTTCAGCTGCTCTATTTTAAATGAAAACCTTTCTTATTGTAGTTTAAAGAAAAAATAATATCTTTGGCATGAATATCTGCAATGATTTTATAGAGTGAGTTATAACCAATTATTTTAAAGATAAGATTTTGTTTTTCCTCAATCCGGTATGTGGATTTGGGTCTCAGGACAAGGAGATGAATGTCAGTCTCTAATGAGGCCCCTCGAGAGAGATACGGTTCTTTCATTTCTAATGGAAATGTGTGCGTGTGTGAGTGTGTGTGTGTGTTGTGTGTGTGTGTCTGGGGGGTTACATATCTGGATAAGATTCCTGTGAGCTATAATCTGGAACAGTGAGTTTGGAGAGGCAACTGGAGTACCTGGCTTCTTAGACCTTGTATAATATCTCAGTTCTGCCTGGCAGAGCCTCTTCAGTTCTGTTTTACAGACAGAGCTGAATGTTGGTAGGAAAAAATCAAAACCCAATACCATTTCAGCTGCTGGAGTATAACCATCTATTTTTCATTTTCATTCTTATTGATGTAAAAATTATGCATGAAAGCAGTAGTGACAGCGAGGGAGTAAATATGTCTGTATAAAAGTATGTATGCGTATGACAGACTGAGGCAGGAAGTCCCTAGGGGCCCACTCCTTGCCACAAAGAAGAGGTAGTGACTAAAAGAATCAGTTAAGGGAGAAATGGGTCACTGCAGTAAGTGTTTATTTGTGTGTATATGAAAATGTTTATCTACTTAAAACGCAAGAGTACAGCAACAGCCCACCCATATGGATACACATTGGAAGTGTAGATTGTATTAATATATGATGAAAATCAAAACCCTGCTCATGTCACACCACACACAAGCATCTCCTTCCTCACCCACAGGTAGAAGCGAAGTGCATCCAGGCTGTAGGGAGGAACCTAATCTTGTTCTTGGTTGTTGCATCATTGGGATAACTGCAAAAATTGAAACTTTATTTTTGAGTGGATCGTCATCTGTTAAGTGAGACCAGTTGTCTAACATATGAACTGTGCACGATTTTAAACTTTTCTTTTTGTCTTTTCTTGACATCTTAAATGTCTTTTACTGTTTACTCACAGGAAAGAACCTTAAGTGGCTGTAATCAGCTTAAAATAAGGAATCACAGTGGGAAAACACATAATTTGTTAGTGTTCATGATGTCATGAGCCCATTTAGAGCTTTAGGCTCTTTTCTGGTGATAGTCACATGTCTCATGACACAACACAGTGTCATGGGTTCCCTTCAGGCTTCATTTCAGGGCACGGAGACCCATTCCTCTGTAGCAGCTTAATCCCATGTTTTGACCTTAGTTCTATCCTGGCCTCATCTTGTGACTTGTGACCTGTGATCACTGACGTGAAAATACTACAGAAATAAAGCTTTTAGTGTCAACAGGGAACCCCTATGTAAAAGTAACTTTCTTATTCCAACCTGGTTATCTCTAGTAGCCGACATGAAGTTCATAATAGTTTTCCATGAATTCTTGGCTGTATTGATTTACAGAACAAAAAAACACATTATTACCACTATTACTGGGACATATTGCTTCTTATGCAAGTAAAAATAAAAGTATGTCACAGCATGAGGTGCAGAAAGGCTGAAAATAGTTGAAATACTTCTGAGGAAGCCCTAATGCTCTTTACACAATCTTTATTGTGCAGTGCCATCTGGTGTACTGAGAGAGCAACAGCTTGATGCTCTAATTTCAAATCATAAGTGTCACAAAATGTCAGCTCTAAATATGATCCTCTAACACCAGTAGGTGCGATGCACTTACAGCGCTCTCTGCTGGTGATGGAGGACCGGAGCTTAAAGCTCTTAAATCTCAAATCGCATAAACTGTATTTAATGTCAGATGGTTTTTACCATACAGTAGTGAGAAAATCAAGTAGGTGGGATATGGGAGGGTCCCATATTGATCGTGTCACAGAGGGAGATCTATTAAAGGGTAATAGACTCAGTCACACCCTTTGAACAATCAAATCATAGTATATACTGTGTTTCTAACTGCCCTCCCAGCAGCTTAACAGAACTCTCTTGCAATTTAGCTCCCATTAAGTTGAAGGACAAGTTGTCAAAATTGTTGCAGCAGAGGCAGAGATATTCAGACTTTTTGTTCATGATGTTATTCCCCAGTATGGATCAATTCCAAAAACCCTGGATCCTACATCTCCCATAATGGGACTCACTACTGCCTTATTGTTAGAACACCCCTGCCTGTTAAACACCCAAGTCAAACCTAACACCCCGGTATATAATGCAGGGATTCTGTCAAAAAAAACCCAAAAAAACAGTAAAGCTCAGGCTGAGTTAACCCTGAATACATCATTGAGACATCAAGAGGGGTCATTTCTTACACCTGTCAAAGATCTTCCAGAGCCAGGACAGACAGTATACAATTGCATTCACAGGCTGAGGCATACTCACCATGACCAGTAAACTGAGTTTGACATGTGAATTTTTTTTTATATGTGTATGTGTGTGTTTGTGTGTGTGTGTGTGTGTGGGGGGGGGGGGGTCATTATGGTATCTCTTGGGCAAAATTACAGTATAAAGTGAAGCCATAGTAATAAATGAACTAAATTCATGGCACTTTCTCTTGAATGGGTGGCGAGGAAAAAAAAAGAGATCATGAAAATGACAAATATTGCCATAAGGAAAAATAATATTGTTCATCTGTTCTCAGAGGAAATATACGTTAACCGTTTTAAAACTACAGATGTTCTTGACAGTGGTTACAGTTGCAGGGACAGAAGGTTACTTCCATTTTATGCTACTTTATAATTTTACTCCACTATTTTAAGCAAATGTACCAGGTACTAAAAGGTCAAAGTATCCTATATTACACAAAAGTCCAAAATGTGAATACAAATTTGTGTGCCGGAGCTTTCTTTCATCCTTTTCCCTACTCAATTAATCAGATTATTCTTGGGACCCTTTGGTGGCCCTTGGGTTGGCAGTAGTTAAAAGTAGTATTAACAATCAATAATGTCATATATAATAACAAATCAGTCAAAGTGACATTTTCATGCCATGTAAACTTTTACATTTTATACTTTAAATACATTTTACTGCCAATAGTTTTGTATTTTTACATAAGTAGGATTGTTGTATTGGTAATTTTCATCAAGTATTAGATGTGATTACTTCCTCTATTACCATACAAGTGTGCAACTGCGATCATTTTCACCTCTGATAACTTTTACCTCAGTTAAGTTTTTCACATGATGAATCTTCATACTCTTCCTTTATAAATCACACAGTGCTAAATAAATTCCAACTGTTTTACAGTGGATTTCCATCCACTGTCTCTGACAGCCAGTTCGGCCTGAAGCAGTAATAAAATAAAAACACGTGCCATTGATTTTCTGTGCTGGCACTGACCCACCAAACAACTGAGCGCTGATAGTAATGACATTAATGTCAGTGCCCCGTGGCTAAAATCCATGAGTACTCCACCCTGTGTCCATCCTGCTTCTGCTTTCATAAAACAAAACTGTACTAGTCTGTTCATTTTTTTGTCTTAACATCTATTATCTCTTGCTGTAGTGCCCACGGGCACGCGCTCCACGCCTCTTGTGCTGGCAGACATGACATGATCTCTCAACCCCAGGTTATGTCACATTCCAGGGAACATGTTGGGACAGGGAGCTCACCCGAAACTAGGGAGAAAATAATCACACAGGCTCTGTTTTCATTCAGCAGTGCCTACAAAGGAATGTCAAGTTTCCACTTCAGTTGAGGGATGACAGGATTCGCAGAAAAGTCTGACACTCCTTGAGCTGAGAATCCCTTTTAAAGTCTCGTGAAAGCGAAGTTGTTTTCCTTCGTCCTTTCTTTAAAGCAGAGCTTTAAAATGAGGGATGTTTTTTGAATGCACAGGAGCTGGCAGCTCTCCGGTCACACCTATATCCTCTTCTCAAATCTGTCATCCACAGATTCAATTTCACATTTCCTGTTTTATCTAACCAATTGTTTTCTTTTCTCTTTTATTCGATCTTAAACTTCCAGTTTTACCATCTCTCCGCCCTACTTTTTCTTTCTTCCTTTCTCTCTCTCTCTCACTCTCTCCCTCTGTCATTGTATGTCGAATATCAAGTCATGGCAGTGACATGTGGAATTTTTCATTACCTCGCCCTGGGGGCACCATGCTGTCCATGCCTGTGTATCATGCTGTTTTTTTTTTTTTTTTGCACTCCTGCCCTCTCTTTTTCTCTCTCTCTCTCTCTCTTTTGCACACTCTCTCAAACACACACACACACACACACACACACTCATTCTCTCTCTCTGGTATTATTCAGAGCGAGCCACTAGCGAGCTGTGATTTGTTGTTTGTTGTTTCAGCCAGCCGTACGAGGCAGTGGTGGCTGTCAGTGGCCGACCTCCTCTCCATGGCCTGTCGTCCCTCCGGCTCTGGTTCCTACACTGTGGTCATCATCCCACTCAGGACCAGCCTCTACAGCCTGGACGCACTTCGCTTCTACCTATGGGTGAGGAGGGAGATGCTTGTGTGTGGTGTGACATGAGCAGGGTTTTGATTTTCATTAGTTACATCTTTGTGGGAGAATTGGTGATTCCTATCAGCTACCGTGGGTACTCATGAGTGTTTTGTTTCTCTGTTTTGTCAGAACAACAGCAGGCAAAATGATTGTAGTGTACTGCACAGGCTTGTTGTCACATTAGCTAAATTGTTAATTAGTAATTATTTGATAGATTTATGCTAATGAAAACATGCAAAGCAGTTGTGTACATGGACTTATATGTTAAGCATCTCACTTTATGTACAAGCAAGTACAAGCTGGTAAGGAAGGAGGGCCGAAGTGAAACGGCAGAAATACAGGGGGTGTACTACTGTTCGTGTTGAATGGGACTGCTGGATTTTTTTCATAATCAATTAACCTGACAATTACTTTCGCAGACAATCCTGTATGAACGGTCAGAAAACCATAAAAATGTCAGTTTCTCAGAGTCCAGGGTGACTTCTGGAAATGTCTTTTTTATCTGACTTACAGTCCAAGATATTCAAAGCAACAAAACCTCACAATGGAGAAGCTGCAACCAGTGAAAATTTGCTTTAAAATGATCTAAATAATTGATCGATTATCAATTGATTATCTAAATTTTCTGTCGCTCAACTAATCAATAAATTGACTAACTGATGCAACTTTAGTCATAATGTGTACACAGTGTACCATCTCAGTCAGAAATTTTCACCACACTCCACAAAAAAGGTTTGAATTTAGTTGTTTTAGTATTTACTCATAAGTTATATTTTCTGTAGATTTTATTTCACAAAACGCTGTTTCAAAGCCATCTGAAGACAGCAAGTAATAACATTCTCCCAGGGAAATACTGAATTATGTATTCATTGATATTTGTCAGCCTAAAAGTGATCACATTAAAATATATCTGATCTAAAATAACTGAACTGAGCCTCTTAAATATCCACAGTGTGTTTACAGTGCTACAGTGGTTGCTAATGCCCTGCAGAAACAGTTCTTCTGTGTTTATAAAAGACTACCACTGAAGTGTTACTGGGATATAAGAATAGAGTTACTAAATGGAAAAGACTTGTGACTTTCACTGACTGGATACTAACATAAGTTAAGAGTTTCGTAAGAAGTAATTTTGCTTATTCTAAGCTCACTTTGTGTAAACTTTTTTGTTTTGTTTTTTGAGGCAACTAAATAAATAAATCCATTGGAAATGAACATTTCATGCTGTATACTTAACTAAAATACTTGTAGAATCATTCTGTTTTACAGTCAGGTTTTCCATCTTTGCTCACATGAGTCTGAGTGTTGTTTTGGAGACAGCATGGTTGCAGTCACCCCAGTGACACATTCCCAAATGTCAAGTCTGCTCCTCACAGTTTCCTGTTAAAAGCTCAGTATAACCTATGATAATAGAAAAGATGTCAAACAGTAACCGACAAAAAACAAACACCAATACTGGTACATTTTAGATTTTTTATGGCAGAATTAAAGCAGTATGCAACAGAAAATTCCTAAAATGGGACTGTGGTTAATCAAAACCAGCTGATATTAATCATTCACTATTTACATAACAGCGTCATGAGTTTCCTCCTAATCTAGCTCATCGCTGATTGCCCTTAACATGACAATGTGATCATGATGTCCTGACCTCATGATACCAAAGGTGGACCATCGCTAACACAAATTCTAATTCCATGGTTGCTGTAGCACTTTTTGAGCCTGTCTAAAGTGCATGTAATCCAAATGCGTGTAGACAATAGAATAAAGGCCTCCTGTTGCTCTGTAGATTGGCACAGCTGATAGACAAAGCCTTGGGGCCTCTGGAAGACAACAGGCAGCGCTTTTCCTCTCATGTTGCTTTACATCAGGCAGCAGGTCAGGGTTTTTTTGTGGTCAAGCTTGTCATTCAGCAGCCTGGTGCCATCAAAATACACACATAAACATAACAAAACTGTGTATAGCATGAGTCCAAACCTTTCTGATTTTTTACTTTAAAGTAGTTTTTGGCACTTTTTTTTTTAACTCACTGGATAGTACAGTGGAAATATGACAAGAAATGAGGGGTGAGACAGGGGATGACATGCAGCAAATGTTCACAGGCAAACTCAAACAAGTGGTGTTCTGATTGCGTGGTTAGTATGTTAAACCCCTTGGCCTCTGAAACACCCCAGTGATTTTGTAGTTATTAAACATTTGTCATAAACCAGTTCAGTTTGGAGGTTACAAACACAGCTTAAAATGCAACTATTTAAAACATTTGAGGTTTCTGTACAAGAAGTAGCCGTGTTCCTCTTGTTTCAGATTAAGCGCCTGAAGGATCTAGAGAAGGAGAAGGACGCTCTATGGACTGGTCTGGAGATTCTGGAGAAGGCTCGCCTCTGGTACCTCCAGCGGCTGGAGGAGAACAGTGCCCGGCAGGGAGGTGCAGCTGAGGTACAGAGGCTCATTGACTTTACTGACCATAATGCCCTGTAAGTTTCAGTCTGGGCTACAAATATAAAGATCCCATAAAATATCCACAAAGTGACTGGTTAGCAAGCTTTAGAATTTTTAGTCCCGTGCCCCCACCTACTGTCTGTCACTGAAAATGAATCTGTGAAACTTAGTTTCTCACTAGAAACACAAGAAGGATTTTGGAAGTGAGTAAAAAGACTAAATCAAAGCTCTTAAACAAAATTTTTAACTCTCGGAATGCATTGAACATCACAGAGTGATGCCACACTCTATTTTATGAATCATTTTGAGAGAATCCAGAGGCGGTTTTAGAAGTCATCTTTAAGATCAATGACAAATTAAATGCATGTTTATTTTATAGGTGTTGCGGGAATATGGATCTTGTTTTGTCACTAAATCTATAAATGGGTGCGACAGTGGCACTTTTATTGCCAAAGTCAGTCCATAACAAACAATAAAAAACACTTCCCTAAATTCCAATTTCTCATCCTTAAAAGAAAAGCAGTCTTTTAATGTCATCTTCTCACGGAGAGCTCTCATGGAGTATTTGGTCTCTCTCCAGGCCCAGGCCTGCATCCTCAGGTCTCGTATCCAGCGTGTCAATGGCTCCCTGGGCTCTGTGATGACTGAGCCCAACGTCATGAGCAGCAGCAGCACCTCTCCTTCTGAAACACTGGCAGACAGCGACCTCCGGTGGCGCAACTCGCTGCTGGCTCAGGTAGTGGTTCAAATGGCGAAGGAGGAGGAGATTGATGTAAACTGCTCATATCTGATTGCTCTTATTGATTTTTACAAAACATGTGAGTTTATGAGAGTGTTTGTCTGCCTCCTGTTCTTACATTTTGTATATAAACATCCTCAGCAAGTAGATTTTCTCAAGTCACTTGCTCTTAGTAACTTTAAACACTTCAAGATGAGGCTTTCAGTTTCCTTTTTGTTTTCATTCATGCAGTAATAGTTATATTAGACTGTATGTTTTTGTCCATATGTTTCACAGGCTCAACAAATCGGGCAATACTTTTGCAGCCAGTATTTTACCAACAATTCAAGACTGATTCATCTGCGTGTGTGTGTATGAGATGGCCATGATTGGCTTGCTTTATATTTTTGTCTTTGACAGGAGGTCAGTGAGAAAAACCGTCAGATCTCTGCTTTAGAGCTGGAAAATGACGCTCTCCTCGAACAGCTTGACGAACTGCAGACCCACTGACTGCCAGCATGTGTGCACATAAAAACACACATGCTGCACTGCTAACTCCCATTTCACTGAACGTCACACAGCCAATTACTTTCTAGTAACCTGTAAATATGTATTTAAATTAAATTGCAGTTACAGATGCATTATTTGTTTCTGTGTTTTTCTTGCTCTCTAAATCACTTATTTATGAAGAGATGTTGAGGCTGAATATCTGATTTACATGTCACTGTTGCTGTCATGACTCAGTAATTGACTTTATCAAAGTCCAGTCCTGTCATTTTGGAGCATTAATTAACTTAATGTAATAATTATAAGTCATAAGTATATGGAATAATAGGGATGCTGAGGTAAACAACTGATTATGTGTCCCTAATATCTGTTGGTTTGCAAAATACCAATCTAGTGCAGGGGGCTTCTAAAAGGTGCAAGGGACTACTGCCATCTTGTCCTATGTTTCGAAAAAAAAAAACAAAAACAAAAACATTAACACGGGCTAAAATTGTCAACTTGTAAAAAGAGTGTATAAGCTAGTGGTTCCATATAAGAAGGAGGCACAGGGGTTAGACAAACTAATATAAATAAATATCTTAGTTGTTACGAAGTATCTAAGTACATTTACTCAGGTATTGTACCTAAGAATTTTTGAGGTATTTGTACCTTAGTTGAGTATTTTCATCTTGTACTTCTTTATATTAAATAACAGCATAAATGCATTTTTAAAAAGATTGTAGTTTTTACTCTTTTCACTGCTGTAGTTACTAGTTACGTGTTACAAAATTAAAAGTTTGCATACAAAAGATACGATGCGTTTATCAATACAATGTATTTTTATAATCTAAACTACCAAAAAAAGGAAATAGAGCAGTTTAAATCAGCTCCACCTGGACCAACTACAACATTTACATACTGCACATGTCAATAATAATGTTCCCATAATATAGCATATAATATGGGGACCCTTCTATGTAATGAGTACTTTACTTTCGCTAAGAAAAAATCTTATTCCAGGAATTTTACTTGGGGAATAATTATTATGTGATATTGCTACTTTTAATTAAGTAAATTATCTAAATTATACTCTTAGAAACAGTTGATCCTTTATCAGTTTTTTTTACCTCAAATTCAATGCACAGTGCACATGTAACACTATTATCAACATGAAATACATTAAAATCCCCATTCTATGATGTCTACAGGCAATGCTGAGTTGCAAGATTTACATTATAAAAGAAATATCAGTTGAAGCCTAAATGTTGCATTGAATGATAAACATTTTAGCACTGATGCAGTCAATAAGAGCAGCAACAAGACTCCAGTGTTTAAGCTAAAGTGCTTCAGTATTGTTCTGCAGCATATACAGGACAACCCAGCATCATTCTGTGTTCTGTAACTCCCGGTTCTTCCGTTTCCGTCCTTGTATGAGGGCTCTCTGTCTCAACATGTAGTAGCAACCTTTCCTGGTGGTCCCGCACCGATCTTACTTCATCTGATAAACTTTATCTGGCCCAGTCATCATGCATGTTTGCCGGATTTTTTTTTCCTCCTGCATTGCACAAATGGGTAGCCATTAACAGGCTTAATATAGAACCCCGAATCTCTTGCACATTGAAAATAGTGGGGGCTTTTAAATCATATTATTGTAGTTTTTCATATAGATCCCAACAAAGCATTGAAGATTTTATAGTTCACATTTAAAAACAGTCTTTAGTCCTAGTTGCTTGCTTGTTTAATGTTTTACCTTTGGCTTGTTTTCATTTTTCATGCCTCATATCCTTAATCAGAACTTTGTTTTGTGTGCCTGTTCTTACAAAATGATAGTACTGTCATTGTCCACATGTGTGTGTTTACTTAGGGAAACATAGTGGTCCTGTGTCTGTTTGGAGGAGATGTTATTGTTGTCAGCCTGAACTTCAGGGCCTGGCTAGAAACTATTTATCCAGGGAAAATAAACAGAATAGAGAGAAGACAGTAGGCAGTATAAAGGCATTTTGTTTTTATCTGCTGGTTTAAGACATCAAGGCTTAGTGGTGGGTTTTTGGCAAATTTTGTGACAGATGCAAATTGATTGGTAACCACATGTTACACAATTTCAGAGATCAACTGGAATTAAAATGCAGCCCAAATAATCCCCAAAGTTGTATATTTTTCCTCTGTCCTCTGTATTAAATCACATGCATGCATTAGCAACAACTTTTCCAGTAAAATAGAGCGATGCCTGCAAGGAATCTGTGCAAGAATCTGATTAGAATCAGCTTGTGTGCATCTGGAAAAGAGACATCCATTATGAGGAAGGCTTTCATTTAAGTAGCTTCATGTTCTCTATCTTCAGAGTGCCACTGAACCATCAAGCCCAGGGTACCAGCACTTGGCTAATTATTGGGTCTAATTCACAAACTGCTCAGCCAAACACCTTGTGCTGAGGGTTTGTCATGCTTTCATTGCTGTCAAAGCCATTCTTCCACACTAACACGGTTCACTTGAACTGCATTCTGCTGGTCTCTCCAACGCCCTTTTACTTGTATACAATATCATGTTTACTTTTTTCCCTAATTTGGTGTTGTGGTATTACTGAAAATCAGGAAAACGTGAAGTGCTTCCATGCAGGTCTGCGGAGGTGGGAAGCATAAACACAAAAATGGGATGGAAAGTAGGTGTTTCTGGAGGCTCCTCATGCAAGGCTGAGGGCTCCCTGATAAATGCATTCCTCAAGCTATTGGGGGGGAGGCTTCCTGAGAACCTTGAGATATTACAGTAAGTAGGTGGCCTTTGAAGATCACTCAGGTAACTAAAAGCAGTGAGAGAAACATCTCTTAAATAGACAGTTGTGGTTTGCGATATCATTTCTGTGCTTTGGGAACCGCTTAAGTCTGAATCACTGTAATATAACATTGACTTCCCTTGGCCATAATAGAAGTTTTAGACATGGGGGACATTTTAATATGTCATAGCAGGAAAAGCATAGATGTAATGAATAATAAGATTAATGGCTTCATTACATTTTTGTAGTTTTGGAAGTGAGTTAATAATTAATTCCATTTACTTCTCCTACTGAGGCAAGTCAAAGGGAAAAATGCCTATAATGGCACATATAGACGCTGTAGAATTATCCAGGCTCCTATTCTTTTGATTACAGTAGATTTTCTGATTTTACAGCAATAATGTGAGGTTCAGACGAACACTATGAACTCTTGAGTCACTAACTCATTTCAGGTCATTGAGGCATGCATTTTACTCTCTGCGTCGCATTAGGGCCAATGCATTCAGAGGATCTAAAAGAATAAGCTGTCCACTTTAAAGGGCAAATGCAGTAATTAAAAAATATTTAGTTTTTATTTATTCATGATTTGGAGAATATTTCAACACTGACCTGTACAGAAAGTGGATCTATGAAAAGATGTGTAAACCTGAGGTTTTTAATTTGTATTATTCAAAACATCTGATTGTTGAATAATTTTTACTCTCAGCTCTTTAAATTGCTTTGAAACAGAATCAATAAATTTAGATGTTAATAGGCTGCCAACAAGATTAGCTTTAACATAATAAAAAAAAAGATAATTTTCCCATTTTTGTTACTATTATACTGAATTAATTCATTATGAGATGAGTTGCTTAACTTTCCAGATGTCCTTGTGCAGGATAGAATTAATCCTTATACTTGTTTTAACTACAGCCTATTTAAGTGGAATTACAAGAGTCCAGTGTTTTTAAATGTAAGTATCACACGTAGTCAATGTTTTTTGGACTAAGACTTTGTTCACTGAAATAATGCTGATGCTATAGGTGAAAAACAGACGAAGTCACTGACCTCCTTGACAAAAACCAAATCAGCAAAACAACTGAAATGTTACCTCAACTCTAAACTTCATTCAAATGACCTTAAACATATTGTATCCAAAGGTCACAAATGAATTCCATGCTCAAATATTGTTGGATTTGCCTCCAACGTCCACCTGAAAATAACCGTTTTCTCGGATGCCAGATTTTTCTGGCTCCCTGCATGCAAACAAACAATCTTTATGCCACATGTACACACTATATAGAATAAAGGCAGACACTTTAAGTTGTGTCAGTTAGACATGCCCCAGTCTCTTGCAGTACATTTTATTCGTGCCACATTTTTACTGAAAAAATAAGTTTCCTCTGTTCTTTTCGATTCTTTTCCAATTATTTAGTCTTTTAATTACGCAAAATTATAATTACAGCATGTCATAGACAGAACGAAGTCGAGAGAGACTACTAAACGATTTCCCCACTGTCGCTGAGGCCAGTTTTGGATTCTCCATCACTGCTGCACTCTGTCCTCTCCGGCAACTGCGCACGGTTGCGGGCATCTCCAAGGGACATCTCCATCCCGGACGCGTTTAGGTCCAGCAGGCTCTGTAGGTGTTTGATATAGTCAATAGCTGCCCTCAGAGTCTCTACTTTGCTGAGCCGCTTGTCCTCGAACTCCTGCGGCAGATGCTCCCTCAGCCGCGCGTAACCCTCGTTTACGCAGCGCACCCGGTGTCGCTCCCTCTCGTTCCTCTTCCGGATGAACGCGGGCTCGAAGGAATATTCACACACACCGAGGGGTCCGTGAAAGGGGAAATAGGACAAGCGTCTGTAGGGTAACACCTGACCGTGCACGGGGTCGAGGTACGCGGCGTCCAGGTGGAAAGGCAGTCCCAGCCGAAGCGCATCTTTGTAGTGCGCCCCGCTGTTATCCATGGAGATGCCGTGAAAAGCCAGCGGAGGGACATAAGGAATATGCTCCATCAAATCCTTGCTGTGGTAAGACATCTTACTAAAAAAAAAAAAATCATAAAAAATCAAAAAAGAACAATTTAAAAAGTAAACAGGACGCAGCCAAATAGACTGCGCGCATATGGTTCTGCAGCAAAAACAACCTACAGTCGCTCAAACTCACCTCGCGTCAGAGTCTCCTCACAGTCATCTCGTGTTCTGTGAAGGAGTTTCCCCTGATATCTCGCCACTGTGGGGTTAGATGCGTGGACAGGGACCTTTTAAAGGTCGACTCTTTTCTCGATCAGGTCATAGTCAGTGACAGCTTGCTTGCGGGGGCTTTGAGGCTTACGGGCGGGGTGGGTGTGATCCGGGGCGGGGATGCGGCGGTGAAGCCCTCTCATCAAGATAAAAACTGCGTAAAGTTTTCTTCCTTCCTGAAGCAGTTCGTGAAAAAAAAAAAACATTTATGAGGCGAACTCCACGTGTTTGCGATAACCGGCTCGACCTATGCTAATAAATCATATTAATTAGATTTATAGGTGAATAATTGTGCACGGGGACAGGTTGCGGGACAAATCTGGTGCAGACACATCCGAGCCCAGCACAGCAGATCGGTTTATTTAGTCTAGGCTTTAACTGTGATGTCAAACGATGATGTTGTTTTTCACAGGTTGAACAAAAATCACACAGGAAAACGATGAATTTCCGAGCTTGATTTCATCCGGTTTTGAAGTTAACTCGTCGTTTGTTTTCTGACGGCTGCCTCGCGTTGGTTTTTTTTTTTTTTTTTTTTAATTTCTCATCATTTGTTTCGTCGTCGCTTAAGGACGAAACCGGTTCTTTGCGAATCGAAAGCTGCACATGCAGAAGTTGGTGCAACGGGTGGAGCTGAGGTGCGGAGCTGCGAAATAAAACATTTACTGTTTAGTCAGAGAGAGAAACGCCAGAAAAACTCAGGTCGGCCAACCACTCCTCCACACTCGCTTCCTATTGCGCATGCGCAACGGGGGTGGTTGCGCTACCATGGCCCCCTTCAAGAAGGTATTGTGCTGGTATGTTGTTGTTTTTAAGGCGTCTTCCCTTTCAGATAATCGAGATTTTCGCAACGAAGCAGCGCTTCTGACTTTGACGGGGGGGATGTGTGTGTTTTCGCCGGAGCTCAAACCCCCGACTGTTGCTTGTTTTCAAGGATTTATGGAGATGTAAGCTAGCAAGGCTAACATTAGCAGCATGACGAAAGTGGTATGGTGTTTCGCTAACTAGTTGCAAACCGGTCGCTTTGAATTTCACGTCGACTGTGATTGTTTTTGCTGTTTCGATGAGGCTGTGGAAGTTGGCTTAAGTTTTTTTCTTCATACCAGGTCTTTTATTCGACAGGGAGAGAAATATAAAAGCACCCTTCGGCAGGACACTGTTGCTGATGGACGTCGGTTGTTGAAGTCAGGTAAGCAAATGTTTAAGCTAATGTGGCTCACGACGCGAAGGCGTATTTCTTTTATATGCCTTTTTGTTCGATACTGAAACTTTACCATCTCAACTTTACCAAAAAAAAACGTCGACCGTACTCTACTGGACCAGTAAGAAGATGCCAGATTCAAAAATCAGCCGATAAAACACGACGTTGTGATGTGATGGTCTTTCTTCCCCCCACAGGATGAATGACATGAACCTGAGTCCTGTGGGCATGGACCAGCTCAGCGTGCCATCAGTGGGTGCCAGCCACCTGGGTCTGCCCACCTCCCCCACGCACAACCCCATTCCCACTCCAGGTACTACCAGTATTGTTTTTCTCAAAATGGTAAACACCTTTTTAAAAGGCTTTGGGGACTCAGCATGATTTATTCAGCAATGTACCTATATGGATTCAATATGATATAAAGAAGAAAATTTCATTTCAGTCTTTAACTGCTGCATTATAGACGATGAGCTGTGTAGCCTGTTACTTGTGATCTCATAATCTAGACGAACTGGACTATAGATCGTGTAATGTGTTGTACTTCTTGACTAAATGAACAAACGTTTTTTTCAATGCATCATATTCTTGGCTATATTGTATTCTGCACACTAGTCTCTAGCCCTTGTTCATCTGTTCATGGGAATAACTGTTTAGGCATGCCGGTGGCCATCCCCAGCCTGGGACCTTCCCTAGGCTCTCTTCCCTCTGCCCTCTCGCTGATGCTCCCCATGGGTCCATTGAGTGACAGAGGAGTGATGTGCGGCCTGCCGGATAGGAACTACTCCTTGCCACCTCCTCCATACCCCCACCTGGAGAGCAGCTACTTCCGACACATTTTACCAGGTGGGGCCCTGTCTGTGTGAGAGATAGATGCGTAGTTTTTGTTAAAATTCAAAAAAGTAGTCATATTCTTGTAGTGTAGATGCTTGTTTAAATTTGGCTTTAACACATATGCTCTGTTTGAAGCATAGTCTTCATCCTGTTGCCTTTTCAACTGAAATTGATTAGCTTAATAATGACACATTCCTGCATGCCTCTCAGTGCATTAGAAACACTGCCTCTCTCTTTGCTCTGTAGGTATCCTGTCATATCTAGCAGACCGTCCACCACCTCAATACATTCATCCCAGCAGCCTTAACATGGATGGGACCCTGTCGGTGGCCAGCAACAATCCCTCAGGTCTGGACCCCTACAGTGGCCCTGGAGGTCCACTGGAGCAGGGCCTGGTATCCATGGACTCCAGACAGGTCAATGGGCAAGGAGACCTCCATCAGGCCAGTGCTCATGAACTTGACTCTACAGGATTGGCCATGGAGTCACGTGTCAGCAGCCCCATGTCCCCTGATAGAATGGGAGAGGAGCTGGCCACCATGGATGGAGTGGGGGTGGTGTCAGTGTCTGACACCCAGCAGCAGCTTGGTGGGCGAAGACAGCCTCAGCCGCATGAGGGCCTGACCGGGGTGGACTCATCTGGTGGGGTGTTGCCCCTCCATGGGCCCCCTGTGCTTGAACTACCAGTGGTGATGGAGCCAGATCATATGGGGGGCCGAGTAGGAAACACTGGGGGAGGAGGAGCAGGAGGACTCGGAGAGCAGCTCCATTCGAACGGGGAGCTTAACTCGGGAGTTGTCAGTGTGGTGCTAACAGGCTCCATGGCCAGTCAGGGCCAGCTGGAACCAGTGCCTCTCCATGGACACTCTGGAATGGGGCTGGAGGCAGTAAATGTGTCCCCAATCACTGCAGAAGTGTCACTGGGGCCAGAAAATAACCTGGTGCTGGTGAACTCCTCCTTGCAGCTCGAGGACTCTACCTCCAACAAGGAGAATATGGTCACTGCCTACACAATATGTGAGTTTGTATTCTAATTCCTTCAGATGTTTAACAACAAAAAAGGAGAATTTTAAAATGATGGGGTTTTTTGTATCAGAAGTATTAGAATCATATAGAGATAGAAAGCTTTGGGAAAAAATACTTTTATTAAGCAAAATATAACATTTAATTGCAAGTTTTTTTTCAAAACCAGTCATAGAATTGAAGTGAAATGAAGACGATGTACGATAAGCAAGATCTGAAGATCCTTAAAGAAGTCTCAGCTGTGGTAAATTTTATTCTGGTTTTGTTGTCTACTAGGGTGCACACTGTGTGAGCGCTCATATACCTCAGACTGCCCAGAGCATGGCCCAGTCACCTTCATCCCAGACGCGCCCATCCAAAGCCGGGCTCGCCTCTCGCTGCCACGTCTACTGTGCCTGCGGATCTCAGTGGCTGATGAACCACTTGGTAAGAGAAATAACCTTAAATGCCTTAAACAAGGTTCTTTGTGGCTGTTAGAGTAGAAAGGACCACAGTCATTATTCTGTGGACTGATCATGTCTCTATTTAGGAGAGAACCTGACTGACATACCTGACTATTAGTCTAATTTTTTTTCTCTCATTGTTTATCTTGGTGAGCCCACTCTGGATTTATTCCTTAGTTGGAATTTTTAAACACATATAATCCTGCAATTTGTGTAGACACAAAAGACACCTTCTTAATGCTGTGTTTTTTAACCTACTTTGTTCATTTTTCAGCATTTCTGCCTTATGTAAAGAAAAAATAAAAAAAAGATGCATACAACACATTGGTACACAAAAACAGATCATCAGTTAAATTGCTGATGAAATGTGCTTACCGTAGGTGTTTTTGCACGGGATGTCATTCCTCCGAGGACTTGCTTTGGACCAATGGTTGGCCAACATTGTAGCAACGTGGATCTTTCTGACTGGCCAGAAAAGGACACACCTCAAATATGGAAGGTCAGTACAGTGGTTGGACTATGGTGTTTGTTTGTTTGTCAGTGCAAAACCACACTAAGTAGATGAGGATGATGAGCTATTTTTTCCTGTTGCAGATGTATCACAACAATGTGCTAGAGTTCTACATCGTGACAACGGATGAGAACGAATGCAACTGGATGATGTTTGTCCGAAAGGCAAGGTAGGGTGCCATGTAGCTGCAGAGCTTGTTTGAAATATTAAGTTCTGAGGTGTATCTCTAGATTATGTTAAATATAAAATATATATATATATATATAAATATATGGCTGGATGTAGCTGCCACTGTGAACTATTGTTCACAGGTCATATTGTTTAGAGCAACCTGTATACAAAAAAAAAATTTGCATTTCAATTTTTTGTACAAATGATCAGTGCTTGTGGTCAGCTTTCTGGCTTTTACTTTCTTATTTCAGTCTAATCAATAAGTTGATAAACATTTCTTTATTTGCTATGTGCATTTAGGACTCGTGAGGAGCAGAACCTGGTGGCATACCCTGCCAGTGGTAAATTGTTCTTCTGTACAACCACAGAGATACATCCAGACCAAGAGCTTCTCTTTTATTACAGTAGAGACTACTGCAGGATGATGGGTGAGATGAACATCCATAGTTCTGATTTTAAAGAACCTTCACCTCACCTCTGGTTTATTCATAAATTGACTGTTCCCACCAACTATTATGTCTCTGCAGGTGTTCCTCAGGTGCCTGAGGGCCAGATCTGCCAATGTGGCAAAGAGTGCTCCTCCTTCTCTGAACTCAAGTCTCATCTTAGCAGCCATAATAGCAACCACAGCCATAATCAACCTCCACACAGCCACAGCCCGTCACAGCAGGACCACTCTCAACGACCACAGCAGCAGCAGCAGCAGCAGCAACAGCAGCAGCAGCAGCAGCAGCAGCAGCAACAACAACAACAACAACAACAACAACAACAACAACAACAACAACAACAACAGCAGCAGCAACAGCAACAGCAACAACAGCAGCAGCAGCAACAGCAACAGCAGCAGCAGCAACAGCAGCAGCAACAGCAACAGCAGCAGCAGCAGCAGCAGCAACAACAACAACAGCAGCAACAACAACAACAACAGCAAGAGCAGCAACCGCAGCAACCGCAGCAACAGCAGCACACTCACCAGGAAGAGAAGCTGACCAATGGGACCTCGAGCTCCTCCTCATCACCATGGCCCTGCCACACTCCCGCTACAGGACAAACAAACAGTGACAACAGCAGCAGCGGGGGCAGCAGTAATAGAAACTCTAATAACATTACCTCCAGAGCAAAAGGTCAGGGCCATGTGCGGGAGAAGAAATTCAAGTGCAGCATGTGCTCCCGTGCTTTCATTACATCCACCAAGCTCAATGTGCACTTCATGGGGCATGTGGGGATGAAACCTCACAAGTGTGAATACTGCAGCAAGGCCTTCAGTGATCCAAGCAACCTCAGGATGCACCTCAAGATTCACACAGGTAAATACAGGGATAATGGAAGTAGAAACAGGTGTGAAATTGTGATTTGGGCAACACTTGTCTTCAGGTGGTATATGAACCACACATTTCTTCCTATATTTTACAAATATGCAACATAAATAAAATTGCATATAAAAACTTAGACATACTTTATATGATAGAATTTTTTTCATAGACTAACTTGCAACAGGTTATATGCATTGAAAAAGAAGAGTTTAAAGCAGTTTCTTAGCATGTTTAGCACTTTACCCTAATCTTCTTAAAGGAATAGGTTTGAATTTTTGAAAACATGTTTATTCTTTTTGGCTGAGAGGATTGATACCAGTCTCATATCTGTCCATTGAAATTTTTTTTTTTTTTGCAAACTGCTAAACTTTTCTTTGAAACATCTTAAACTTCTAAAACTCTTATTCTCACTCACAGGTCAGAAGAACTACAGATGCACAGTTTGTGAAAAGTCATTTACACAGAAATCCCACGTGGCATCACATATGCTCATCCACACTGGTGCAGAGAAGCTCAAGTGTGACCTCTGTGACCGCACATTCATCAGGAAACATGACCTGAAACAGCACATGTTCTCTCACACACAGTATGTAACTTGTTTATTGTATTCTAGCAGACTATTAGATTGAGCACCTGTTTTTCCACTTAATGTAGTATGGAGTGCAGTGTCTCTGATAACTGATACTTCCTCTTCATATTCTTTCCCCTTTTCCACCACAGTGAACGACGGATACAGTGCCCAAAGTGCAACAAACCCTTCCTCAAGACCAACCACCTGAAGAAACACATGAACTCTCATGAGGGACGCAGAGACTTTGTCTGCGAGAAATGCCACAAAGCTTTTCTCACCAAATACCACCTCACACGTCACCTCAAGATATGCAAAGGGCCCAAGATGGAGAGAGCGTCCCGTAAGGAGCAGGACATAGATGAGGAAGAGGAGGAGGATGACGATGACAATGACAACAGCAGGGGAGGAAGAGGAGCGGGTGGAGGGAGAGGAGGAGGAAGAGAGAGCCTGGTTGACCCAGCCAATAATGAAGACTGTGGGTTAGATGTTGGAGGATATAACTCTGAAAAGTCCTTATCACCCCCTCATTGACAATAGTGTGCCTCTTGAGATGTCATGTTTATTTATTTACTTTACTACAATACTGATGTTTACCACTAGATTTCTGCCAAATATCAATTACTACAAATTTTAATTGTAACATCTACATAATCAGTGAATAACTGCCACATTTTACATAATTAAAAAATTGGATTTTTCAGTTTCTCACAAGCATAACTGCTGCTAAAATAATCTTGATATCATATTGTAAGCCGGCTGATAAAGGTCTGACTTTATTTCTATAAAGATATTATTTTTTTTCATTTAATTCAGGCCTGTGCAATATTATTGGTTGGTGGGATTCATATAAGCTATCATTCTTTCATTGTTATTCCTAAATCTGATTTTCTTTGACTCGCTCAATAACGGATTGAATGCCTGATATTCATTTGTAGTTGCACATTAATAACAATTTAATTTCTGATGCCATATTCTTGCATTGTGCTGAACATATGTAATTGCTAAATTGCCTGTGCTTTTTCTCTTTATTTATTAAAAGCAGGATTTTGTGTTTTTTCTTTGTTTAATTTTTTAAATTTAAATTGTCTGTATGAATGGATAGTGAGCCTCCTGAAAACATGAATCTTAGCATGATTGTGATTGTCCTCATTGTGTAAATGTTAATGAAATGTTTAAATAATTTTATAGCCCCATCCTATCTTTTGCATAATGTTTAAATAAATGAACATATACATCTGTTCTGTGATGTTGATTGATAGTCATGATAGAGTTAAATTATAGCTTTATAAGTTTCGTTTTTTTGTGTCAATGTAGGTTTTCTAATTTTTTTTGACTTGTGATCATAGCTCATTCACTCTCCTTTATATTCAACACCTCACTCGTGGAAGACCATATGGGTAATTACAAAAAAGGAGATGGCTCCTCCACATAGTGAATGTCTCACTTCTCCTCCTGCCTCCTGTGAGTGATATGCTATTATATATGACATAATTAGATTTGAAATGATTTTAGCATTAAATATTGTAGGGGGTTGAGTTGTAGCTAGTTCTATCTACTATGCATGTATTTTGACTTAATCAAGTCGTCACAAGAAATAACTTCATAAGATTATCTGAGGATAAAATGATTAATGGGGCAGTAAAATTGAAAAAAAAATTGTGTTGCACAGTTTTGTGTTCGTTTTGCAGTTGATTCTTTATTCATTTATTTCTTGTGAAATATTGAATAGGAATTGGTTAAACTGGTAACAATTTTTAGTTTGGACGTGTAAAGGAGCACCGACAATACATTGTTATTTATTTGTTGTTAAGGGTTACAAGACAAATGTGTTAAAGAAAAAAAATTGATTTTTAATAATGCATTGTATTTGATATTCATATGCTTTTACCTACAGTCTTAATATGAAAAATAATTGGATCCCTCAATCAAGTGTAGTGATGATAAGATAATAATTTCTTCAATATATTTTACTAAACCGTGGATTACTCCATTTTTTACACTTTTTTAAAATGTATTTACTTTTTATGATTGAAAAGAGAATTAGCGATATGCTAATTTTCTTTACCCAGAAGTCTCTGCGAGCGGAAGTGGACGGAGCAACTACCGGTTAAATACAAATAATGCAGCGCCGCGGTTGTCATTCACTTTAGCGTGGTAGGAACTATTAATCCTTTTTAAAGCTTCTGTACGTTCTTCTCTTGTCTCCTCCCTAAGGATAAAATGCTATATTTTTCATTATATTATAACGTATTCTACACGTTCGTTGCTTGTCATACGTTGTTCATTTGTTAGCTAGCTAGTTGTAGCTAACGGTTTAGCTGGAAGCTCAATTAGCCCCTTATCATGTTACACAGTTATATTTCATGTCGAGCTAGAGACTGTTTACTTGTTCTGTACAACCCGCTACATGTCAGCCGTAATGTCTGAGGATTTTTAAGCTGTTCTTGGAGCGTTTCGTCTCATTGTTTTTCCTCTGCGCCCGGTCTTAGCCTGAACAGCGTGATTAAAAAACATGTTGACACCGCCGAAGGAGGGGATGCCAAGTATGATAGACAGTGCGCTGAGGATGAGGAGAGAGGAGCAGGCTCGACAGGTGGTCCTCGCTTGGGCTGTCCTCAACGTGTCCTTAGCTGGCATGATTTACACTGAAATGTAAGTCCTTCCGAGTTCAGTAAGCCGATCTCTTTCAAACATAATCATTTGTAATGTGCCGCCGATTTACTATCCCTCAATCTCCCATCTCTCCTCTCTCAGTGCACAGTCTCATGGAATCTGTATGTGTGTTTTACTTTTCTGACAGGTCAGGGAAATTGCTGAGCCGGTACTACAACATAACCTATTGGCCTATCTGGTACATTGGTGAGGTCCCATTACATTTCCATTTGAACTAAGGATGTCTGTTTGTGTCATTAAGTCAATAATAGACACTCAAGTATTCATACTTTGTCATAGAAGACACTTTGTGATAAGTGGGCCCTCCTGTTTTCTGTCCTCCCTCACAGAATTGGTGCTAGCCTCTCTCTTTAGCCTCAATGCTCTCTTTGACTTCTGGAAATATTTCAAATACACTATGACGCCGTCTACCATTGCCGTATCCCCTGAGCAGCATCTCCTCCTGGGGTTAAGAAACACAAGTGAGACTCTGCATTTTAACTTTTCACTCTTTCTGTTTAATCATTACTACATGTATGTAAATACACTCATTATGTATTGTCATTATCGCCTGTCTCCAGGTATTCAGGCCTCTCCACCTCAGAAGCCAGAAAAAAAGGAGACCCCTGCTCCAGCCCAGTCGTCTCCTCTGCAGGGACAGAGTGTGCTGAGTTTCAGCCCCTCTCGACAAGCCACCACCAGCCCCAAGTTTTCCCCCAGCTGTGTTCCTGGGTACAGCCCTCCTCTTAGCAGCCCATCCACCCCAAACAGTGCAGGGGGGGGCTTTTCCCCCTCTGTGGCCTTTGGAAAGGTACGCTGATCATAGCCCTGCTATATTGTGTAGGAAAAGCTTATGTAAATTTTAATAACTTCATTTTGTGTTATTCCTTCCTCAGGTGTTGAACTACAGTCCCTCCCCTGGTTCCTCTCCCTATCCCAGCAGCATTGGGCCAGCAGAAGGCTCCAGCTTGAGGGCTCGATACCGCACTTCACCCTCAGTGTTTAACTCACCCGGAAGCAAGGAGGACTATATGGAGGATCTGAAAAGTCTGGAGAGGTTCCTCCGCACAGAGGAGGAGAAGAGTCACCGCAGCCAACTAGGTACAAAAATGCCACTGCTAGTAACTTACTTTGTTTACCATGAGTTACTGGTATATTTGAGTCAGGCAGATGTAAACCTAGGAATTGTTTTTAGAAAGTTCCTGTCCGGCTATTTTTTCCATATGTGGATATATAACATAATAGAATGAAACCTTTCAGATAAAGTGATTTACTGATACCCTTTGTAGGGAGTCCAGAGTCTGTGTCTCCAAGCCACAGTCCAACATTTTGGAACTACAACCGCTCTGTGGGGGATTATGCACAGAGTCTTAGGAAATTCCTGTACCAGCCAGCCTGCCGTTCTCAGGCCCCATCTGCCCACAAGGACGAGACGGACCTGGGATCCAAACAAGCTGCAGAGGAGGTCTGTAGATTAGCATTTTATGGTATCTTGTTATGCCATAATAAAAAATATATTGTTTGTTGTCTAGGTCTGATGTTGTCAGAGTGGAATGTATGATTAAAATGATATTGTGTCTTTTTCCCTTTCTCTTTTGTAGGTGTGGGCCAGAATCACAACCAGTCGCCCTGTGGTGGATCGCATCGATAGCTGGACAGCCAAGCTTAGGAATGTGAGTCTTCAAACATATATAGAGAATGACATACTGAAGAATTTTTGTTTATGAAAAAGATTGAAATCATTTTCACACTTGACTTTTTTTTTTTTTTTTTTTTTTACAAAACTTCCCAAATATGTAAAATATTCTATAAATTTGTTTGAGATGATCTCAGCTCAGGAGATAGAGCTGGTGTTCCATCAACCATAGGGTCGGTGGTCTGGACCTCAAAATCCCCCTCATGTATCATCGGTGTGTGAGTGTGTGTATGACTAGAAAAGCACTGTATGTATTTTAAAAAAAAGTGCTGTATAAATGTGTGTTTGAATGGGTGAATATGGAATATACTGTAAAGCGCTATGAGTGGTCGATAAGACTAGAAAAGTGCTATATAAATGCATTTCATTTACTATTTGAGTTAGGAAGTATTTGTTTCTTTTGCAGTGGATAAGTGACACCATCTTGGTCCCCCTAGTCAAGGAAATAGACTTTGTGAACAGCCAGCTCAGGAGGATGGGCTGCCCTGAGCTCCAGATAGGAGGTAAATCATCTGCAGAGAACATGAATCATGGCAAAATCTATTATCTCAAGCTACTGTTTGGTGGGTTCCGATAAAAAGAAAGTGCCAGTAATATAGGACCAAAGAAGGAAGTCGCAGTCAACCTAGGTTATATAAATGGTATGATATTGTAAGTAATATTATGTTAATTAACAATAAATTCAGAAAAGCATCTTTTTAAATATTTTGTTTGCCCAAAAATTTGTGAGCACGTGAATATCTAAGAATATCTATGTTTATATGCAAAGTTGAGTAAGTCAGGTAAAATCTTTTCATGTTACAGTAGCAGTAGCAGTACTTTGGCTTTAGTAGTTTGCTTTTTTTCTCTCAGATATGCAACCTAGTGTTTTTACCAGGTGCTTTGCAGTAATTATGACCTGCAATTTCAATGTATAGAATTTCTCGTTACTAGTTTTTCCCCCTTTCCTCCACCAGAGGCCAGCATAAGCAGCCTAAAGCAGGCAGCAGTGATGAAAGCCTCATCCATCCCCACCTTGAACTCTATTGTCCAGTACCTGGACGTCACACCCAACCAGGAATATCTAGTAGAGCGCATAAAAGGTAGGCCACCAATTTGTGTTTAGGTATGCCTGAAGTCCCTGTTCCTAATGTGATGCCATGTGTCTAAGGATATGTGTATGTGAGTAAGAAAAGAACATTTAGAAAAATCAGACAATCAGACATTATTTATTATTATTTATTCTCTATAAACAGTCCAGATCGTAGGTATCTGGACAGTTAAACATTATTTGTCCCTCAGGCTCTGAGTATCAGTACAATGAATTTGCAATATGATATAATATATTAAAGTGCCAAGTCTCCTCTTCAATGTCATTAGATCAGAAATGAAGAAGCTTCTTGGGTAAGAGGTGAAACATCTCCAAGATCTACAACCAAGTCCAGTCACCCTGACTTAATTCATCGAGGTTAATATCATTAGGTTTACATCAGTATAGAAAGAACTGTCCATGAGATATATTCCTTGTAACAAATAGGGCCCAAATTGCAAGAATTCAAAAGTAATTGAGGACTTGAATACTAAATGTTTCATGGGCGAGAGAAGAAGATATTAATGAACCTCACCAAAAAGTAATACTCTATCAGAGATATCAAAGGTGGTGGGTTTACAAAAATCAGCAGTTGGATACACTCTGAAAAAGCAAGTGTGTACATGAAAATTACAATATAGAAAATTATCCAGTAGACCAAGGAGCACAAGTCCTGTGGATAAGCTGAAAATGATTTGCATGTTGAAGACGTTCACCGTTTATGACTGCACAGCAAGTCAAGAAAGCACTCCAGGATGTAGGTGGACATGTTTCCTTGTCAACGATCAAGAGAAGACTTTATAACCAATACTGCAGAGGATTCACTACAATATGCTCACAATAAACTCATTAGACGAAACTTCAACATTCAGCTTGACAATGACCCTAAACACGGCTAAAACAACCACAGAGTTGTTCCCAGGGAGAAGAGGTGGAATATCCTTGACTGGCTGAGTCAATCACCTGCTCTCAGTCTGACTGAGTAACTGACACTTTGACTAGACTAAAGGCAGAGCGACCCCTCAACAAGCAAGAGATGAAGGCAACTGCAATAAAGCTCTGAGAGGACCAAGGGAGATACAAAATGTTCTGCTGATGTTTGTGGGTCAAATACTTCAGGTGGTCTTTGACTGCCAAGGATTTTCCACAATATAGTAAATATGATAATTTTGTTTGACTTTGTTTCTGTCCAATTACTTTTGAACCCCTAAACAAAGGGGCTATCCCACACACTTCTTTCTGTATTGATGTAAACCACACTGAAATTAAAGCTGAAACTTGGCACTTCAATGTAGAGGCCATTATTTTAATTAAAATTAAACGTGCTAAAGCACAGACTGAAGAGTTAAAAAAAAAAAAAAGTTTAATTGTCAGAATACTTATGGTCTGGACTGTATATGTGTGATTGATTTGTCTTCTCTATTCTGTTCTGTCAGAGCTGGCTCACAGTGGCTGCATGAGCTCCTTCTGCTGGAACAGTGGAGGTGATCTGAAGAACAGGAAGTGGGACACCGACCTCCCCAGTGATTGTGCTGTGAGTCTACACACATACACGCAGACACAGAGCTTGATGTACGAGCAATTTGCATTTTTGAAAGAAAAAAAAAACTGCACAGATTCAAATCCAGGTCGCTAAATCTACAAGTAATTTTCTTGATTAACTAACAGCTTGGCCTATAAAATGTCAGCATATTGTGAAATATTCATATCTTATATTTTGGGATCCCAAGGTGATTTCTACAAATGCCTTGTTTAATCTATCTACAGTCCAAAAGCCCAAAATGTTCACCTTACCCATAAAATGACTTTCAGAAAACATTTGAGGAAAAGGTTATTGAAACTGAAATCAGTAAGAAAACTGGCTTTATAGCTTAGGATCAATCAGCATAATAGCTTGTTTCATTTTTTTATAGTATTATGTGTTTTATTTACTGACTGTTTTAACACCTGTACACAATGAAATTGAACAAGGTCTTTTTTGAGTCTTTTGACTAGAGGAACTATGCTGCAATCATGTAATATTAACAGTCTCAGTGGCTATCTTCATCAGTTTGTGGTCACAAGTCAAATACGAAATACCTGACTAATACTTTTGGCCCCGATAGTCAGGTCACCGTCTTTTTCTATTCCCTCAGATCCTCATGCATGTGTTCTGCACATACTTGGACTCCAGACTGCCCCCACACCCAAAGTACCCAGATGGGAAGACTTTCACTTCACAGCACTTTAGCCACACCCCAGACAAACCTGGTAAATACACACACAGGAAGGAGGAATAATAAAAGGCTTGTGATTTCCGCTGTATGCTTCTCAGTTTTTAAAACCTTTCGTCCACTTTCTTTTTATTATAATTCACATCTTTATGATTTTTCAGTTTCTTGTGCTATTTTGTACTATTTCATAGATGTAACCAAGGAGAACCTGTTTTGCATCCACCAAAGCAGCACCACCCCACCTCATTACCAGCTCATCTACCAGGGACACATCTACAGTCTACCAAAGGTGACAGCTGAAACACTGGAGGTTCTCACCACTTGAGAAGATTATTTCTTTATTTTACAGACTCTTACAAAACAGCTTGTACTTTTATTTTTGCCCTTGTGGGATTAAAAAATAATCATCTGTCTCACAGCTTTCTTATTTTATACTATCTAAGCTGTGCTATTAACATGTCTCTCTGAGCTGACACAAAATCAAACAATATTGATTAAATTGTCTTAATTATAAAGAATTACACTTGCTAAACGCTTATAAAATACTATATAAGTGCAGGGGACATAAAAATAACAGGGAGATCATTGTATCTCAATGTTCAACACTGAAGACATGAAATTCTGCATCATTGTATCTGAACATTACTGTGTCTCAAAGATTTTTCCCACATGACAAAAAAATTTGATCAATAAATCTGTTTAAGGGCCTTCTGTAAGCTTGTCAATATGGAACTGCTGTAAAGCTAGCAGACCCAGGGCTTTAAAAAAGATCATATAAACAATCAGGGTGTCTTGCTCTACAGAAACACTTTGACTGCAATGACATGAACCCATCTTGATTTCTGTTACAGGGCAGGAACAACCTGTTCCACACGATCCTCATGTTTCTTTATGTCATTAAGACCAAGGAATCAGGGATGCTGGGGTGAGTACTTCCATAATTAAAATCCTATAAATAATCGGCAAGCCCCAAATAATCTTTGACACGAATATATGCCATTACAGAGAATTATGAAATATTGATTAATTTTAAACAAGAGGTCATGCATGATATTGCAGATTGCATTTTGGTTGAAACAGGGTTGGTTTGACCTTGCCTTCCTTCTGTGGGATAATTAAATTGCTTTTTATCTTTTCCTCAGGAGAGTAAATCTTGGCCTCTCTGGTGTGAACATCTTGTGGGTATTCGAAGGGTGATGTGTCTCTCAGCCAACAGAAAAGCTGCAAGTGGATGTTTTATTTTACTCCTCATCAATAATGTCTACACTGGCTTGAACCCCCCCCCTTAAATCAAGGACTGCTCTTTAAGGACTGAATGAGGGGAAAAAAAGGTAAATTTGAAATTCACAATAAATGTACTTTTTTTGGATTTTAGTCCACAAATGCTTTTTTTCATTATTATTTTCATTCACATTTTTTAAAACACAATTCTGTTACACCACCATGTGCTTACCATAATGATGCAGAGCTGTATTTTTAACATTGTTTAGTTTTCTGATTTTGTAATTTGAGAATGTACCAGCATGGCAGCCGTGTAATATACCTCACAATTGGTGGCAAAGGGCTCGGACTCATTCAGCTTGAATGTAAATACAGTATATGTGGACATGATATGTTTCTTTAGCTAGTATGCTGGGTTTTTCTTTTTTTTTTGGTCTTTTTTCCTGTTCTATCATAGAATGAATATCTGCAGTAATTGGGATACTCCTGGCATGTGCTTGAATATACCTGCAAAAAAAAAAAAAAATGGACCTGTGCAAAATGCAACAGTACTCCAAAAATACAAGAATTGGAGTATTCTGTAGTTGCTGCGTTTTCCATATTACTAGGCTGCAGAGCCACAAATAAGTATGTACAGAATTAATCCTTTTGATATGTGATGGAGAACAAATGAAAAGCTTCTGAATCACCCGAGTCCTTCCTCTGGATATGTCTTCTACTCAAGAGCTCTGAATGCCTTTTGTCCAGACTTGTCATATCGGGCATTCATAAAATTTCAAACTTTCTACATGTTTGCTTGTTTTCCATAGTACTATTTTACAAATGTCACCTGAGACTTAAAAATAAAATTTTGATACAAAAACTGTTGAGGCTTGTTCATTTCCCTCCACCTATTTATACTTGGTATTTTCTCACTATCGCGGGCATCCACTTGGTGGCAATGTAGTCCTGTATTTTTATTTCGTTAAGCAATTTGACCTTAGTACTGGTCCCATTTTCTGTAATGACATATTGGATACCCACAGTATAAACGCTGTTGCGTGATGGTTGTATCTTGTGCAGCCACGTTCAAGTGAACGACTTGAGGCTGGACAACAACAGCCACCGACAGTTTCAAATGTTATAATAATTTTCTGTCAACATCGGTTGGGGACATAGTTTTTTCTGGGGAATTTGAGATGTAGCAGTATGCTCTTCTTGAAGTGTGATAGAACAAGTAATTGAAATACAATTTGTAGTTTTAAATTTTCCTTCATTTTGTGTGAGATGGGAATTAAAGATATAGTAATGAAAATCTGTCTGATTGAGAAGACTATCAGATAAAGTTAGAAGTGCGATTACTCTGTGAATAGACATTAGCCGTCATAAATTGCGTTTGTTTTGTAGTTCAGTGTTGTCTTTTTTTAATTACAGACCCCATTTCCCATAATGCGTTTCACAGGGCAGCTTTACCCGCTGGGTAATGAAGTCAAAGTGTCGATCAGGGCTGCTTTTCAGATGGGTGAAACGCTAATGTCAGTCGTTTAAGTGTCGTTCCCTATACTGATAAACGCTGTGGAAATGTCAGCCGCGCGTCCCATTGGTTTCGATGGCGGCCTAAGGGGCAGGGCAGGGTTCAGGATACTTGGGAGAAACTACGACGACCACAATCCACTTCGGCCCCCGTAGCTCCTCCACTCACATCCGCTGGAGTCGCTATCCGTGTTGGGAAAAAAAAAAAAGGACTTTGTGAAACTGCAGCGATGTCAGTCCAGGTTGTGGCAGCGAAAATGGCAGAGGTCGAGCTCAAAGACGTCCCCACCGGCGGCAAAGACCTGGCGGCCGGGTCGCCGATGACACCGACGTCGGAGGGCAAGAGCCTCGGCAGGAGCGACACCCACGAGGCCGGCTCCTCCGCCGCCGCCGCCGCGTCCCCTACGGCGGCGGAGCCCTTCGCCAAAGCCGGGGAGGGGAGCCCGGGCTTACTCACCCCCAACTCCGCGAAGATGCCGCAGGCGTCGGCTATGAAGCGGTCCGACCCGCAGCAGAACGGCGGGGAGGCTTTCGTCAACCGCGACGGTACCGTTGCCGAGGCTCCGCGGATGAAGAAGGTGAGGGAGCCAATATGTATTTACACATTTTTATATATATTTTTTTTTTGCCTCCGTTAACTACGGTGTCTGCGCAGTTGCCGGACCGCCGCTAAGCACCTCGCCGCAACGGGGAAAAAAAGCTTTCGTGGGAAACGCTCGGCATTGTGCGGCGGCGATGCTAACGGGCTAGCTGGTCCCCCGAAAGCCGACTCGGACGCTTTAAATAACGGTCTTCGGTCGCTAGTGACACCGTGAGCACCGCGCCGAGGCCGAAAACAAACAAAAATAACAACCCCCTTTTAACCGCCCGTTTCATTTTAGGCTGACATGGCGAAAAAAAAAAAAAAAAACACCGAAAGCACATGAGCTCGGTGTCGTTAGCCGGAGGAGAGCGGCCAGCTGTTGTCACAAGTTTCGGTGAGACGGGGGAAACCGCGTCGCCCGTCGCCCTTCGTGAAAACCGTGGTCGTCGGAGGTTCGACTCGCCGCGAAATAACGTTAAAACTCACGCAAAAACACACAGCAAGACGCCGTTGAACTTAGCAAACACGCTTGGATCAAAGCTCCGGTTGCCACTTTGCTAAGTTGCCTTAACGTTGACTGTTTTTTTTCGAAACGAGTCAGTGATTTCTCAGTTTTCGGCTCCTTGGGACACGTGGTTCCTTTTTTTTCATCGCGGCGAGAGGCGCTTGCGGATGACGAGCCGACGATCTCCGCTTCTTGTTTGACTTTGTTATTATGATCGTTTGAAATACACGCCCTGATAAGTTTTTAGTCTTGACCGGCCGAGTCGTGGGGAGTGTGATCTAACTCAGACATAACACTAGGCTTTAATCCTTGACCCCGGGACGCTCAGTTCACCTAGTTTTTCTCAAGCCTGATTTGGCTCTAAGAGCCAACTAGGATTGATGCTTCAGTGAAGGGAGTTCCTGCCCTTGTGGCTTAATTCAGAGGTCACACTGACTTAGCATGTCTGTTTTTCTTTTTCACGCCGAGCAAGGATCCCAAAACTGCCTTGCTTGGGTTTGTGCCCTTATATGAATCTTATCTTTTTGGCTCTAGTCTTGATTAGGAGAGAAGTAGATATTCAGGGGCAATGTTCAAGGGAAGAACAGTTTTTGATAAGCTACACTTTTAGGAGGCTGCCAGCTTTATTCTCCTAATCCAGGTTATTAACAGTTGACATCGATCGTGGCCTGTGGTTCACTGTAGTACATTTTACCAGCGGTGGTCAGAATCGGGAATTGATTTTGAATTTGTGTATGCTGAGATTGTCTCGGATCCATTGACGTCATCCAGGCACATGGTGCCAAGTGCTGAAAGTTTTGGCTTTAAAATGGGTTTCATTGTGTCGGGGTCAGTTAGTGCTCCAACTTTTGACATCATTGCAAAATACTAGTTTAGTGAGTTTTGACCACAAACCATTGATATGGAAAACCAAAAGGTAGGGGGCTTGTTAGCCTTATAATAGAGGGAAACCTAGAGACAAAGCAAACTGGGTGGGATACATTCAACACCCACATCCACTGTTATGCCCAGGCAGTAGTCCTATCCTGTTAGACAACCTCTAAGAAAACCTCATGTAGAAGACCCACAGGACAATAGCTGGATAGGACAATGTGAGAATGGACCGAGCGCCAAATGCAGCAGAGAGCAGATGTCTTTTCAGACTGTCACAGCAAGCAGGCACATGGAAGTCAACCAGCAGCTGGAAGGACTGGACACACAGGGTGAACCACATTTGGGGGGGCAGCCCTGAAGCCAGATCTACTGGACAGCAACACCCGCATCTGGATTATTGAGGAGACCAGGTTCGCATACAAAACCATAGTATAGAGCGTTAATTTCCAAAATTCTGCATACATTTCCATCAATAAAAGAATTAAAATCTGAAGTTTATTGTTTAGTGTCTCAGTAGATAAAGAAACTGGTCTTAATCATCTGACACTGACAAAATCTTGTTTTAATTTTTATATATTGCTGAGCATCAGAGTTCTCTACATGTGATGACTCTTGACTTACTCTGGAAGGCTAGCTGTCTTTTAACAAATAATGCTTGGGGCTACATATTATATACATTTATGTAGACACATAATCATGTATGATGGTTGTGGATCATTTCATGATTTTAATTTTAAATTTATCCATTTTAATATAAAGAGATCATGGTAATGTGAAGAGTACTTAGTAAGCCTGAGTAAATACTCAGTTGTCACTGCGTTTGTCAGATCAACCACTTTAGTGTATATCCAGTGGGACAGAAGGTTGCCTGCAGTCTATTTATAGATCACGAGGCACAGTGGGTCTTATGGCACATTGCATTATAGATACACGACCAGAGCTTGGCCTTGAGCACCTACTGAATTCTGCTTGCCCAGTGTACTGAAGGGTATGCGAAGCAGTGGGGCTGATTATGCAAGTATGCAGGCAGCAGTGTTGACTGACTGAGTGACTGGATGACTGGCTAGGTTTTAATCCATGCCTTTATCATGTTGTCCTATGAGGGGATTAAAAGGCCAGCTCTCTGGTTTAGGTGGGCCCAGATGTAAGCTTTTTGATATGTTTCATTGTAAACCTGTGCACCTCAGTACGCATATCTCAAGCTTCTGAGATGTCCGTGGTGATACCTCCAGTTAGGAGGAAAGGAAACTAGCAAAGACCTCTGCAAACAACAGTCTTAGTTACTAGCATGTTCGTGGTTATGGTTAGGGCTGTGACTGGGTCAGTAGGGACACCTGATGGCCTATACTGATACCTCATTTAAAGCAGATGATTAAACTGTCGCGCACACTGACCAGACACAAGTCTCTGCTGACCTTTGACATTAGGCAATTACGGAACAATCCCAACAGTTTTCAGGAAAGCATGAACATGGATATTTTTGAATGACTCCGGAGAACCGTGTGTGAAAGTAAGATCACCCCTCTCTGATGTAAGGTTATGTCACCCACTAAGCTGGTGTTCCTGGTAGTGCTCACTGGTTAACAGGCTTACACTGACCTGTGGGAAGAGAACCCTGTCCTAGAGGAGGTTCTATATTCATAAATACTAGAACTGCACTTTGTGAATTTTGCTAGGTCATGTAGCAGTTTACATGTGGCACCATACTGTGTTGTTTGGCCCATCTAATGCTACATGTTCACTGATTGAAGCTACTTACTCTCTTGTACCAGTTTGTTCTGTAAAGGTTGACACCTGTGGAAATTTCATCTGGCCCATTGAAAGCCTTTGTGATGACCTGTTATATAGTGATATCAGTGTGGTGATATAGCAGGCAGGCTGATACTACATGTTGAACCCATTGGACCGAAAAGTGGTTGGTTAATGAAAGAATGAAATAAGGTAACAGGAGGCCCCAGCATGCAGTTCGTGCTATAACCTTATCTTATTTGATCCAATGTTTGTAAAAAATTGAGTTAATGGGTCATAGTTATTGAAAAGGTCTGTCCCCTTGTCCACACAACAAAACCAGTGTCTTTTTAAAAGGAATAGATGTTAGAGACAAGTTTATAGAGTTTCGAAATACCAGCTTATTGTGGATGGAAGGCCATTAGAAACAGACAGCATTAATAAAACATCTAGACTCACAGTGGGTAAAATGGCATTGCCAGTTATACCGTATTCGGCAGCAGCATTAAAACACACTGAACGTGATTTTTATTTTGAGTTTACTGCCTTTCTTAAACCACTTGAGACGGTGATTGTCGCAAGGCAAGCAAACACACATTTGCACATCCTTTTTCTGTGTTTGTTGACAGTGGGAATGTGGCACCATGGTGTGAATCTTGAGAAATGCCCTGAGAGAGAGAGAGCGAGGGAGGGAAAGGGAGCGTCTGTTAAAAATCCAGCCGTTACTCAGTCTTCCACCTCTTTTACATGGATTTTGAGCTAAAAGAAATATCAGGAGATCACAGAGGGTTTTGGAGGAAAGCATGGCAGCTTCCAAGGAATATACCTAATTTCCATAAACTACTAGTTTTCACACTGTTCTCCCAACAATGCATTTTTTTGATTGAGAAGACTGATTTAGTTAAATATAATATTTAAAAAATAATATCTTAACAATAACAACAGTATCTGAAGACATACTGCAGGCGATGGAGAAGAAATACTTCAACATTTTCCACATATTTGAGCAGGACTTGCAAAAGTGTTAAAGAGCCTCAAAAGTAAACATCACATTGACCTGAACCACTTAAGCTTTTCTTCCTCAAATATAATTTTGCTATGTTTTTAAATACATCCTTATCTTTTTAATGAGACTATATAAAACACGGTATTTAATTATAGCCAAGCCTGTTGTTTATTGATTTCTTTGAACATGGCCAGCATGAAGAATGCTTTTCGTTTTTAGAGTACCATTCATATTGTATTGGTAACATAGTGACAGGAGCTCTCCGCAGTACTGCATTAGATTAAACGCTGTTATGCTGATTCTTGTGCTCACGAGCTTTCATGCTTATTGAGTCATCAAGTAGAACAGAGAGTAAGCTTGACCATTGTCAGAGATCACTGGGGAAGCAGGGAGGATGACGACCAGCTTGTGACTCAGGGAGTGACACGAACACAACAGAGATGTGGGAAGAAAGGCTTAAGTTGGGAGTGTCCCAGGCCTGATCATAGAGACCATCTGAGAAAAACAGAACCCAATCACACCAGGCCACATGCTGGTAATATTGTATGGTTAGTTAAAACTATAATGAGAATTTTTGGATGGGGAGTTGATGGAGATTTTTTTTTTTTAAGTGCTTGCTTTAGCACATACTCAATTATCAGTCACCGGTGAAAATATGATCAGTTAAAAAAACATTGAAACAGCAATGTGCAAAGTTCCCGAGGCATCGCTGTTCTTAGCAGGTTCTTTAGCAGACACGTGTGAGCAGTCATGCATTATTAAAAAAAACTTACTGAGTCCGATGATGGATTTAAGAGAGTGCAGAAAATGTGCATCCCTATTACTAAGAGTAAATACTGTAGTTACTGGATGATAGGTTGGGTAGAAGGCGTAATATGCAGGGAGAAAATTTTTCAACCACAAGCCAGGGTGTGCATCAGTCACATTCCATAGTAGCTATTTACCTACAGGTATAAGTACTATTGTATGTAGTATTTAATATCTTTGTTGTGGTCAATATTGCTGTATATCAAATGTATGAATAAAGGATATTAGAGAGGTATATATCTGGATTACTGCGAAACACTACCAGGCAGCGGGACAAGAAATGTTTCTCAAAATAAATGTTTGTAGGAACCCAGTGGTGCTGTTGTGTAATTTGGCATGCCGTGGCTGCCTCTGCTACCCATGGAAGAGGGTGTTTATTTGGCTAGCTTTGCTCATGGTGCACTTAGCTGTTGTTTATCTTCCTTTAATGACCTGTATGATATATTGTAAATGGACTGTACTTGTATAGTGCTTTTCTAGTCTTTTTTTGACCGCTCAAAGCACTTTTACACTACTGTCACACTCACCCGTTCACACACACATTCAAACGACGCTTTCTGCACATTATTGCGCATCTGCACACATTCACACACCGATGATGACACACATCGGGGGCAATTTTAGGGTTCAGTATCTTGCCCAATGACACTTCGACATGCGGACTAGAGGAGCAAGGGATCGGTACCTCTGCCACTTGAGCCACAGTCGCCCATTTATCTGATATTTCGTAGGTGCTCTTGCTCTGCTCTTCCTTAGTTACCATTTCGTAGTACTTTTTGTTGCCTCATGGCAGCCTACTCAACAGTACTTTTTTACCCTTCATAAGGTTTTTCAACAGACTTAAACAAGCCAAATCTCAGCAATGACTCTCATTTAACTGAGTTACAAACTGCAGCCACTGCAGGACGTCACTTCCTCTGTTTGTTTTTATTGTTTTGTGCCTGTCTAGCTTTCTCACAGTCTCATTGTGTTCCTGTACAGTGCAAAGCACTTTCCGCCCTCTTGCAGCGTAAATCTCAGCACCACACGGCAAAGGCATGTGTGAGATCACACCTCCCCAACCATCTTCATCCATCCCATCAAGGCCCACACCAGGGAACAGACAGTTCTTACTTTACACCAGTTTGAGTTTCTCTCACCCCCAGCCTGCCAAATAGTGATCTTTTCATCAGTGTCCAGATGGGATGGGTTGTAGCAGCTACATTTCTGTAGGGCCATGTGATTGAATCGTCAAAGTGAAAATCCCCCAAATTTTTTTCACTCAAGATTTGAGATCACAATTTTCTGTTGATCTCACATTTTATCTCACACGCACATATTTATCACATTCACTTTTATCAGCCCCGAAACACCTGAACCTCTCTCTAACAAAGTATCAACAGAAATTGAATTTAATCAGCGGCATAATTGTAGATGCTTGTTTTTTTTGTTTTTTTTTTTTATAATTTAGATTTTGTGGATTGTATAAAGTAGTAAACACATGCACATATTTTAAAATTGAGATTTGAAACAAAAGTAACCCAGTTATCAAAGGATGCTGCTTTTTATTTAGTAATTTGTTAAAGTTGACTGCTAGTAATATAAGCTAAATCTGTGGGCTGTCACTACTGATGTACATACACTCACACACTTATGTGAGTGTTTAGGGATACCACTGTGTTCTGGTTGAGATGTAAAGTCAATATCAAGCAAAACTATTAGCTTTATTTAATTATATTGAAATAAACCCATATTCAGAGATTTAGCAATTTCATAAATCTCAGTGAAATTTCTCTATTGGCCAGTAGCTCTTCTAATGATCAAATCAGATCTTTTGTGACATTTCCATAATAATAGTTGATTAGGGTTACTTTGCATAGCTGTCCTCTGTGGTATGGAAAACACACAAAACACCTGTACTTAACCTGCCAGCTCTTGTTCATGAGTTCCATCAGCTTCTGCCATTAAACTGCATGTTTGCTCTCCCTGAGAATTATTTCCGAAATAAGTTGACACCTATGTAACATCAGCTATCTTACCATGAGTTTCTGATGCCAATGAATGCAGAGTGCACTGGCTTTTGCACTCAGTGCAGTGCTTAACATGCAAAATTCAATTTTCACTCGGTTATACTAAAGCCTAACACTCATCCAATGGCAGACAATCAAGTAAGCTTTGCCCTGGCTTCCAGCATGGGGCTCTTCGGTTCTAGTCTTTGATCTCTCTGATGTGGTTGCTCTGTTTTTAGGCTGCTATTGGCAGTATCGGGGACTGTGTTTCACTGCTCCTGAGCATACCACCCACATGTATCTGCTCTGCAGTTGAAACTTATCTGCTGCCTTGTCTTTGCAGCTTGCTATCACTGAGCATCTATGGCTCATTGAGTTACACATCTTTCCATCTTTTCATCTTTACAAGCCTCAGGTTCTTGGAACTGTGAACGAGGGGAAGAGGAGAGCGCAACACTCACTTTCTCTGGAACATGTCTGTTCACAAAAAAACATGATGTGAAATTTTAAACGCCTCGGTTTAGTTACAATTGAACAAGTGAATGAGTACGAACACATTTGAGGTCTGTGTGTGTGCATGTGCACATCTAACCTGAGGAACAGCAGACGGTAGTGGACATTAACACTGAACTCGCTATCTAGCATGACAAGGAATGCAGCTCCATACTTGAGCACTGCACGTGAACAAAGGGCCAACATTGTGTTCAAAAAGTGCTGCCTCACCAAGCCTGAAATGAACCCCCACACACCCATCTGTCTGCCCTGCTTCCTATTAGTCAGACCAAACACCAATCCCTGGCAGACAAAGATGATAGCTTGAGGCTGAAACATCTTTGGGCTGAGACATGTAGATATAGAGATATATAATATATATATCCAGCCATATATATATATATATATATATATATATATATATATATATATATATATATATATATATATATATATATAGTCTTATTGAAATTAAAACCAAAAAAAAATCCATAATTTGAAATTAACACATCATGAAGATCAATACATGAAAAAAATCTCATTGCTAAATCCAGCCTAATAACTAATAAAGAATTGCATCACAATCCTAATTAAACACAGATCACTGACCCTAATAGTGGATTTATTCAAAAATAGACTAGCACCACCCCCGTCTGTGTGCATTTGATGTAATTATACTTTACCCACAGGGAGAGAAGGCTATTTTAAGCAATTGAAGAGCAAGGAAGAAATGACACAAACATACAGTTCCAGAGATGATCCACTTAATTTGTGAGACTTTTGATGCTGTTATATCATGAGACTTTGCCTTCATGCTTATGGGAGGATTCGTGGTTTCATTTGGATAATGGCAGACATTAACAATCCATTTGTTTCTCAATCTAGTGAAAGGATTTATTGTTACTTGAGTGCTGGAGTGGTGGAACAAGTAAATAATACAGTGAAAAGCATGTCCTGATGGAGATGGTTAGATGCATCGGAAAATAGATGGGTGGATGGATATGAATACAAACAGCAGGTACTGCTTACTGTTTCATTTGCATAAAAGCCATAGTATTCTGGATCTATCGTTGGATGATCAAATGTCATCTACTGTATGCCATTATTTGTTTTCTCTGAGATTTGAGAGCAGTATAGAGTAGCAAATAGGTTTTTAAACAGTCTGATCAATAGTTATGCTGATCACTTTGCTTTCAGTGTGAATGGAGGTTATTTGACCACCGTCATTAGATGGCATCACTGGGCCTTAGGGCTTTTAAGCTGTGCCCTATTTCGGTCTACATGGGCAACAAGACCCTGTTACACAACTGAAGTGTGTGTGTGTGTGTGTGTGTGTGTGAGAGAGAGTGTGTGTGTGTGTGTGTGTGAGAGAGAGAGTGTGTGTGTGTGTGTGTGTGTGTGTGTGTGTGTGTGTGTGTGAGTGTGTGTGAGAGAGAGAGAGAGAGAGAGAGAGAAACACTATAGTCAGACTAGTTGATGATAATTTCTATAATTGTTGCTAACATAGCTGCATCATATTCTAAATAATATATAAAAATTAAAATATGTAAATAGACTACAATTTATCAATAAGATTTCATGGGCACAGTGGGGTAAAGTTGCATGCTTATAGGAAAATCAGAAGCCTAATGAAAGCTTTAACTTGTCCTTGAAGGACATGAGAATCCTGCAGTCTTGGCACAGCTCCTCCATTCAGAGGCAGATAGGAAGGGAAAAAGCATGTGAAAGAGAAGAAAAACATTAGAGAGAGCCCTGAGTGTGGTGGCTGTTCTCTTCTCCTCCCTCTCTGTTAAGAAGCGGGTAGGGTTTAATCTGTCACTAAGCCCCATCATTCATTGCCTGTTCTACTCTACTATCAGTGTCCCTGGCTTGTACAATGACTATCGGACCATATCAGAGGGACACTGATTCTGTTCTAGTGGTCACATTAGATGGCCCTGCATACTCTCCACAGTTTTTTAGCAGCACTGCAGTCATCTAGGGCTGCAGATTTTTGCAATCAAGCACCAATATTAATTGAAAATCCCTTTTTTTGTTGTTTTTGATTGAGTTTCACCTACTGTTCTTTAACACATGAGGAAAAACAAATCTTTGATAATGCACTGAGGTTATTTATTTATGAGCTAGGGTTAAAATTTTTACGGCCGGGTTGATTGGTCGATGGGCCCAGAACTTTAGTCAACTGACATTTATTTTCGTTATTGATTAATTTTTTTATGAATTTTGTTATGAATCACTGATTATGATTTTTTTCTATAAAACATCAGAAAATAGTAAAAAAAATGCCATATGTCACAATTTCCAGCAGCCCAAGGTCACGTTCTCAGATGTCTTTTATTTGTCTGTCCAACAGTCCAAAAAGAGAGAGATTCAGTTTAATATAATGACTAAGAAAAGCATCTTAGATATACATTTCTCAAGCTAAAAAAAACCCCAAATGTTTGGCATTTCTCTTAAAAATGAATAAAGTGATTATTCAATCGTCGGAATAGTTGCAATTAATTTTCTTTCAATTAATATTTGCAACTCTAATCTAAAAAAACAACTCACTGGTTTGGAGATCAAGCATGCAGACACAAGATTTCAGGACAGAAGATGAATCCTAAAGACTCTGGTGACCACCGGACTTTTCCCTAGGTTACCATGAAGTTGTCATTTCTTGTTTATAGTATATAATGTATGGGGCACGTGTCATGACACTGGTAATTGCATGTGGGCTCAGGAACTGTCAGGTGTATGCAATGATAATGGGTGTGTGTGAAAGCACATGACTCGTGACTGTGCACACATGTGTGTGCATGCATGTGCGTGTGTTTGCCATTATTTACAGTCTGAGCACTTGTCTGTGTATATAAATCAGCAGGACCCATTCTTACATCACAGCCCCCTCTGGGCAGCACACTGTGCTCTGATATGCACATGCACACACACTCACCAACTCATGCTAGCTGCTTCCTCCTTTCTACTCATCCCTCTATTGGTCAGAGTGGTCAGGAAACCTTTACTTTTGGATGGGATGTAGGAAACTGAGCCTCAGTCAGAGCTGCCACCTTCCCTCTCAGGACTATCTATTGTAGCAATTCTTATACTACCATTTTATTTCCCACCTGTCGTTTTCTCTCATTTATACAGACATGCAAGCAGCCTGTTGTATCTCAAATTTGCATAAAGATACTTGTATGTGTGTCCATTGGAGGGACATAGCGCCATATCAACGCTAGAAATAGCAGTTCAAGGTTCTCACATACCAATCATTTCCAGTCATGAGCATTACACAAGGGTGTAAGTTAGGTCCATACATATTCTGTGAACCACCAAGAGTAAAGAGAAAGAAAGGAACAGCTCATGATCCAAAGCCATCACATCACGGCAATGAAGGACTAGTTACACAAATGGCTGTAAATCCTAAATGGTTAATGCAAAATTTGTGTTAAACCCCCTTGACCTTAGGCTGAAAGTCTGGACTTCAATCCGATCTTGATGGCTTTGTTTAGAATCCATTGTGTTGGTCTACAGAAGGAAAAATATGAAAACTGTGTCACTGGCTAAATACTTATGGACCTTACTGTACGTTGATAGATATACAATAGAATCTCTTCATGTACCTGTGAAGATGTACATATGTGTTTTTATCTTTAGTAAAGTGTTTTTTCCAACACTGCTTTCTGCTAGTTTGAACAACTCTCTGCTTTTACTTGCCTGTCTATTCCTCTGCTTGTGTGTTTTCAGAGCTGTTTCACTAAAAGCCAGGCCTGTCTGCCACAGTCGTACACCTGTATTTGAGTGCCTGGTCTTTTCTGTGCTTTTACTTTAGGTCTCAGTTATCAGGTTGGCTTCTCCAGGAGCTGTTGTTGCCGCCACCCTGATAACTATGTACCAGATAATTTTTGAAAGAATTCTGGTTTCATTATTATCACTCATATTAATGAAAACAACTGTTACCATCCCCTTCACTATTTCCTTGTTCATGTTCTAACGTTTTAAAACAGTCGTGTAAGCAAGGAATTTGAATGTAGCCTCGGGCGTGACAGACTGTCCTATACTTGACAGTAATGGCAACAGGTTTGATTGCGAGCCGGTGAGTCAGTCAACAGCAGTGTGCTCTGTCAAGACCAGGAATCCTATCAGCTCTGTGTGAGCTCTGTTGTAGATATCTTTTTTTTTCAAGTTTGTTACAAGTTTGAGGCGATAAACGGCACAGGATGTACTTTTTTGAAACTCATCCTCAGACATTGATGCCGTGTGAGTTGAATCAGAGGACACATTGTCCCAGGCTAGCTCGGATTGTGTTCGAAAATAGCTTCATTTACAGATGCAGGGGAGTTGTGAAAAGGGTGAGTATGGGTGGAGTAGTGGTAGAACGACACAGAAAGTGTGATGGAAGTAGAAAACTATAGGCATGTCTCTGTCTTCTACCGTTTATTTTTGGTTTCCTTCTACACAAGAACAATAGTAATACAGGAATAGCAGCTGAAAAAGCTGAGAAACATGTCCACAGCTCTTTGATGTCCCATCCAAGTACGTCTTAAAAAACGTGCAAATAATAAACTGTAGTCTACTCTCCAGTCTGCATTAAGCTGTAAAGGGAAGAGAAGGCATCCATTGCTTTGTCCACCAGCCTCTCATGTGGGCCCAAAAGACTGCTAAACAAAATAACTTCCGCTGCTTTAAGAGCTAAGGCCAATTGTGCAGGTAATGAGATGTCAACATTGTACTTTTTCCTTCAAGGTCTCTTGGCATTTCTTTGTTGCCAATGAACAGTTTATACCAACCCCCTGATGATGGGATGCTGCATTGCTGATATTTATTTGTGCCCTTGGGAAGATCTGATGGACTGCGTTGGACTGGCAGACTTTGTTGTGACTGCTAAAAAGCCTCTGTGTGGTTGTGACTGTGTGTGGGTGTGTGCGTGCATGTGTTTGTGAACAGGAGAATCATTACAAAACTATATATTGAGCATTCAGAGGAAAAAAGATAATTACGAGAGCAAAATTAAAGCTGATTAAAGACCCCCTGCAGTGCAATTCTAGATAGCAAATGAATGCACTGTGAATTGATTAGAAGTGCCAAGAGAAACATTACAAACAAGTAATTTTCTCTGAGCTGTCTCTGCCGTATAGTATCAGACATATAGAATTACAGTGTTAGCACCCAGCCAGTTTTGACAGGTTAATTCACTGGCATTAAAGGGCTTTTTTTGGCTATTTTACATTGTGAATTCAGTTTACATGTCATACGTGATGCCACTCAAGCAGTGAAAATCGCTATATCTTTGGTAGCTCTTGGGGAGCTTCCTAAAGCAGGAAAAGATATCCATCACCTGCCATTGTGTGTTTGAAAGGAACTATTGCATTATTAGAATTATGGGATCCAGTGTTTTTGGAGCTTGACCTATTCTAGGAACTTTAAAGTCAGGATATTTTTGCCCCTTCAGCATTGATTTGAATGCAGGCCAAAAAATTGCAAACGTCTGTACTCAATTTTACAGAATTTCATCTTGTATAGTATGTGCATGCTCATTTTGCTTTTATAGTTTTTGGCATTCAGACCTGGCTTTTATTCTTTTTACCTCTCTGTCAGAGGATTTCGTAGAGTTATAGGTTTGAATTTTTTTCCTAAATTACTCCCAGATTGGGGACAGTCTGGCAGAAGCACTTTTAGGATTTAGCTTCGAGGACATTCACTGACATTTGTTTAAAACGTTAAGCTGTTAACAGGACATGCTCCTCTTTTCCTCTTCCTCTTTTTTATACCATCAGTCAGCTTTTCAGGCCTTTTGGCAAACAAAATCCAAACCTAAAGCTATTGAAAGCCCATCAGCACTTTTGATTTGAAAGTACTCATCCTTACACTCATCTCTATCACTGTGTTCTCCTTTTAACTTTGTTTAGTCATCAGCAGCTATGATACTGCTATCATCACATTGAAACTTGGCCTGATTCCACAGTCAAGCACTGGGTGGGGGGGGGTAGCATTAAAGCCACCACTGGCTGCATGCTGGTGAATGTTGGCTGTGGTTTTGAAGTTTGTCTGACAGGCACTTTGCCATTTTGTCCATATATCTGCATGGAAAGCCTATCACAACTTTGACTGCCTTGAGCTTCTTAATGCCAACACTATTACCCATCACTGATACAGACTCTGTGTCTCACTGGTAATATGAAATATCCTGGCCAGTGCTAGATTCTCAGAACAGAGCAGGTGTTGACACTTAAAATACTGTAGTAGCAACTCGTGTTGTCATTTAACATTGAAGTGGGCTGCCAGTACATCGTGTTTACTTTTGGTCGAGGGCGGCTGACTGTTTATGGTCTGTTCCAGTTTTGAAAAAGCGCTTGTGTTGCTTTTCAGGACTTCTGTTTTTCTGCCAATCCATAAAATCTTGTGCGTATGTATTTTTAATTATCTAAACGTGTCTTTGAATATTAATATGCCACCAAAGTTGTGATCGTAATGTCCGACAAGTTCCAAGTAACAATCATTCCCTGTAAGAAGAGCAAAAAAAAAGGCTTATCTTAGTCCACAATCATCTAACAATTGATACATCAGCTGCTTGACCGAGAAACGTGAGCCCTAAAATATTATGTTTTCCATGTAGAAATTTTGGCTTTTTAAATTTATTTTAACAGTGCTACTACACTCTGACATGAAAGGGCTATATATTATAAGTAAATTCAAGAATGCAGAATTGGAGTTCTTTGGTACCATTTGTTACCTTAAAATTGATATCAAGGCCAAAAATGATTATAATAACAACATTAGCACATTATCTGCTACTGTCTGCCCTGTAGTCAAAATGATGCAATGTCATGATGAGATTTCAAAACGATTATAAATACACAAAAACCACAAACCATAGTAATAAATAGTTTCTGTCTTTTGATACCCAGTCCTGGCACATACATAAGTTCAGTGTGTGTTCCTTGGCTGGAACTCAGGTTGTGTTGCCAGCCACGAAAGGTTGCCCCACCCCGCAAAGGGAAGCAGCAGTGAGGAGGTATAAACAGCCCTCTGGCCCCGGTGGAGAAGACTTCCTCCCCTCTTCTCTCTTCGGGTTTCCTCACAAAGGACCTTGCATCAGGTCTCTGCCGACCCAGCCTGTTTCTGCCACTAGTGCATCTCTCCTCCCTGATTTAGGTAGATTTCCAGGCTGGCTGGAAGATGCAGTCTTCAGTCACTTAATGATGGTCTGAAACCACTCAACTAGTCTGCTGTGGGCCTTAGCTTGTTGAGCTAGGCTGCTCCAACTTTTGCTAATGGTTGAGACAAGAAACGAATTAGCTTCCCTACCCTGTGACTAGATATCAGTAGGTGGACAGGTCTTTGGCTAGAGTCTTTAGTTGAAAAAAAGTCAATGAAATTGACTCAGAAATCTATACTGAGGCGGCATCTCTTCTGCAACAAATTCAAAACTCATTTTAGGAACAGATGTTATAGCCTCCCTATTGCCTGTTGTTCCCACTCAGTGTAAAATGATAATAGCTTTTTGAAATGGGTCATTGTCACAGTGTTGCTTAACTAACCTCTCAAAATGTATTTGTGCTGTTCTTAATTTAACATCAGACCCCAGCAACTTTACGTAGCATCACTTGATGACCTTGCAGATACTTTCGTACAGACGATCAGTGGTGGCAATCTGCAATGTTCTATATTTTTTTCTGTTGGGCGTCCTGGTAATCCTGATGGTTTAGATTTAGTTCAACAGAAAAAGCTTTACCTACATTATGAAATGCATCAGAAATCACAGCTGTTGGCAGAATTTTCTCATTCAGGGAAACACACACACAAACAGATGTCATTCAGATGAGGCTCCATTTCACTGCACATGGGGGCTCAGTATCTCTGATACAAACACAAACATTCACATTCAGTTTTCCGCCTGTGCACAATGGCTCTTTGGTTTTGGGACAGAGGAGGGTATGAATGACCGGGCCCACGATCATTTATCACAGGTCTAGGAACAGTGGGAGGTCTAGAAACAGTAGACAATTGTCTTAGGTTGTTTATTTGGTCAGTAATTTGTCTCTGCAGGGCAGAAATTATAGACAGTCTACAACTGAGTGTTTAAAATATATTTAATGATGTGAAACAGATTTAATGATGTGAAACAGGGCTCGGGTTTTCTTCATTTTTTTTATACTGACACTCATGTTCCTCTGTCACACATTGTGTTGTCCTCAGACATTCCTCCCTGGTTCCTGTTGTGCTCAGGGAGAAGAGTCTTAAGAAATTCAAACAGCTGTGGAACATGATACTTCATGCAGATATCTGTATATGAGTTGTGTTTTAAATAATGATATTTGGCCCAGATGAGAGAGCTTTCATGTTTTTGAGAAAGAAGGAATCACTGTCTTTTAAGCCCCTTTTTGTTTGGTCATGTAGGATTAAGTGTGATGTAAGCAAAGAAAGGAATCTGAAACGTGTAGCCCAGAAAAACAGGTGGAAATTTAAAAACAAACTTAGCAGTCATATGACCTTGTTGACAGTTTGAGGTGAGGGTGTACTGTGGGGTGCTGAACAAATCAGTGGTTTTAGTCTGCATACACTTCAATAAATGAGGCCCAAGAAATCTGGCCATTTTGCCTTTATGAATATCATCAAATTTCAATTTTCTCTGTAGTACATTACCACTTGGTAGCTTTCAAACAAATTTTCATCATAGTTTGCATTCATGTTTATAAGTCACTCAGTGCCAAGAAAATTTTTCTTCTTCTTTTTTATCTTGTTGCAGTGCAGACGCAGTTTAGTGAGAGTGCTAACAAATGTCAATAGTGAGGCTCAGGTGACATGTCTCCATGTGCAGAGGTAAAGAGAGGACCTCCGACCCACTTGACAGTTCAAGAGGCCCAGTGCTATGTTGCTGCAGGGGTCTCTGCTCCATCCCGTGACCCCATTGTGCTGGAGTAGGATTGAGTTCCTTCCTACACGGATCTGGAAACTACACAAGATGAGATGAACTAAACAAGATGAATCTCTTTTGGTCTGAAATGACTTCAAAGAGCAGAGACATATACATTATGAAGTTGAGTGAAACACTTAATTTTGAGAAACCAAAATGTTCAGATCCCCAGATGAAAACTTTAAGGAGGAAATTTTAAAAATGGGATGTGGAAACCCTGCAGCCAACACAGCTGTGAAGACATTATGGTATGCATCACATACCAGCTTGTTTTTTTTACAGTTGCAGCTGAGTACACATAACAAACATAAAGTGTTGCAACAAATTACAGCATCTTGGTGAAGCCTCCTTTTTATTTGTAAAATATTTGCCTGATAGATTTCGGATCTTGTAAAATCCCCCCCTCTCATATATGCTAATTGGATGAAAAAAGGAAATATATAATAGAATTATTAGTATACATTACTCAGTAATGTGTGTCTTGCAATTAAGTTATCCTAATGGACTAATCTACTAGTTGTTTCCACCATAAACCATTAACATCCATTACCCCAGAGTCCAAGGAAATGTCTTTTAAACTGCTTGTTTTCTTCAACCGACAATTCAAAACCAAAAGATATTAATTTTAATATCATATAAGTCAAAGAGAACCAGCAAATATTCTCACTTGAAGTTGGAAGCAGTCAATTTTTGGCATTGCAAGTATTAAAAAAAAAAATAATAATAACTTTGTTGCCAATACATTATCTGTAAAACGACTAACTGACATATCAACTATTTATTTCAGCTGTTATTCTATAAAATACTGGTAAAGAATGTCAAAGACAACACAGCCTTGTGTTCAACAGCCAAAACCCACAGTGCATCTAAGAAAGTAAAATAAAATGCTACCAGTAATTAGTCATTTGAACCCAGAAATGATCAACAGTTCTACTCTCGGTAACCTGTCGGGTTCCTTTAGCTGGAAGGAAAATTTTGGCTCATGCTTCACCCTACCCCCCAAACAAGGTGGCCCTTTGGTCAAAGTTAATCAACTGTTAGTAATCAGGTGTTGTTTGTATAACTGTGTGGCTATGTGGTGGATTTTACTAGGAAAAGAGCAGGAATGTTCAGACAATCCTGGTTAAACAAAAGCCAAAGAAAGGCGAGTGTTGTCAGACTTACCTGCATTTAGTTATAAATGTGTTTTGTTGAGCTTGATTTCCCGGTGGTTGCCCCATGAGTTACATCACTCATGGGTGAACGTCAAACTTGAGCAGTGGTGCAGCAGATGTCTTATTATCCTATTGAGTTGGGATATCTTAATAATAATCTTTGGTTTTTTCAAGGCATGAATGAACGGCCATTCACTGTCGATTTTAGGCCAAACATCAAACTAATATTACAAGCTTTTAGGCAGCCTCTGGATTTCATCTAGAGCTGCTTCCGAAGTGTCGGAAACATTTGGCTAAACATTAATTTTTAGGTAAAGAAATCTTTTATGATTGGAGTCAGGCCGCAGGCTTATGGAGTGGAGCTAAAATGCAGAGGGAGCTTGGCATTTTGCACATAATATGCCCATCGTTCTGTTAAGAAATCGATTAAGTTATCATTTGATTTGGTGGGAAAAACCATTAATTTTACCAAGCTTCTTGTACAATAAAGGGGACTGGTTATTTTACTTGACCACCCTTTTTCAAATGTATAAAGTTTTTCTTAACACTTCACCCTGCTGCTTTATAGGTAGATCTGAAGTAATCTTCATACAAAAGGCTGCGTGCCACCTCTTTGCCATACTAGATTCAAGTTTCATACACAAACACAAGCCTACCTGTAACCAAATCCACCCTCCTTACATGGCTTTTGCTACAGCGTCTGTAGTTAATACTTTGTTCTGCCTATGACTCAGTGAGAGTACAGACTGTACAAGCATGTACTGATTGTACAGCATGTTTTAGATTTTATGTATGTTTGGTAGCGGCACTGACACATTTATGTCTGCTGACAGTTTTAATTGGATGTTCTGATTTAGAATTAGATCTTAAAAGGAAACAGCGCACAGAGATTGTTTAACTTGTTGGGTCTGAAGATGATGGAGACAAGCAGAGAATATAAGAACACCAAGGTAATGCTGAGGACTCATGTGGTATGTGATGATATCAGTACATAGAAGTGAGCAGTATAGAAGACTCATCTGTTTGTCCTTGGTTTTTCTTTCTTTTACAAAAAATACCAGAAAAGAGTATTGTGAAAAGAAGTTTATTGGTTAATGTCACTAATTGCATGTTGCTACAAATCAAAAAGTTGTTTTTTTATGCTACTGATTACAGTAAACATGATTCCTTAATTGTGAAAACAGCTGCTGATAGCAGGAAATGAAGGCAAAGAAACTCGAAAGTTGTTCAAATCGAGATTTTGTAGATGGAAAATATGTGCAGTGCAGTCATTTTTAAAAGAAAATGGGTTTATTCTGTAATATAGTGATTTGCATCTTTGTTTAATCACAGCAGAATGACCAGTCAGTGTCATCACTGAGCTGAGATTTATAGATTCAGACAGGATCTCATCTTTTGTGATTATCTCACAAGATGATTTGTTGTATAAAATAGTACCACTGCCTTTATTTTTCCCTGAAGGCATCCATAGTTTAATTCAGTAAAACCTAATAATTTTAACATATTTCGGATGATGTTAGTAGAGGACAATGTCAAGTCAGCAGGATGAGCTGCATCTGCAACTAATGGGTGTGGGGAAACTGTACAGTTTCCTATCTCATCACATTTGCTGCTACAGTACATCTGTGCCTGTTTTCCTTTTCTCTCGCCCAGAGGGGGTTTCTGTTTTTTCACCAGGCCGGCTCAGACTTTCTCTCTGCCCTGTGCTGCAGATCCCATGGCGTTTAGCTAACTTGTTGATTGTCTTCAGCTAGGGATCCGCCCTGCCCTGAAACACAGTGTCTTACCACAGAGTTAAAACAACCATGCACTTCCATGGTGTGGAGCAGAGCCCAAGCTGGTTATGGCAGGGGCCAGGATTTACATTTTCTGGTGTTTATAGTGGTATTTAGATTACTACTATATACTGTTATTGAGTTAAATGAGCAGATGGGGCTCAACGCCTGTGTGAGTGAGCTCTGTGGACATATATGCATGTGCTCCAGCAAGGGTGGTTTGTACTGCTTTAGTGCTTCCAGTTGGACTGGAAAGATATAAATTATTATGGGTCAAGCTTGGGTCTCCGCCCCATTCCAAAACAAAAATGGAAAAGTCATTTTTATATTTGACCTCTAGCTAACATAAAAATAGCTTGACAGCATCATGATCCTTACTGAAATGAAATAGCCTATTGATATTATTGAAGACTAGACTTCCTCTCCGGATCAAGTGCTGAACATGTTGGACCTTTTTCCTTTAGAGGTTTTCACGGTTAAGAACTTTTTCACACAAATATCAAATCTGTGGGTTTTTAGCACTTGGACTGCTAGTGTGTGGCAAGAGAGCACAGATTTGTAATCGTTGCTTAGCAACATTAGGAGCTATTACCAGCGTTGTGCACTTGAATTTGTATGGCGCTACTAGCCCTAAAAACAAGTGTGAACATAGTGTCCAGGTCATCCTTGCTAACCAAAACAGTGTGCCTCAGAGGGACTGCCTACACCTGGCTACACTCCCAGTATCCCACATATCCTCTTTGGTGTTATTGATGGATCCTGGTCACTTCTTTATGATTTTTTTTACTTTGAAACTGAGTTTGGAAACTCCCTCTACTGAGTCCCTGCAGTCCTATTTATTTAGCTATGAAAACACATGCACACTAACACACACATCCACACTAACACACACACACACCGGCAAACACAGACATACACACACACCGGCAAATCAGGACATACACACACACATGAGAACACAGGCACAGACACACACACACACACACACAAACAAACACACGCGCACACAGGCGCGCTCACACACACAGGCAAACACACGCGCGCACACACACACACACACACACACACACACACACCCACACACCCACAGGCAAACACAGGCACACACACACACACACCCACAGGCAAACACAGGCACACACACACAGATGAGTGGAAGGTGGCAGTCCTGGGTGAGCTCCCATGTGTCCCAGTATTGAGTTGACATTCATTATTCACATGTCATTAGCCTCCCAATCAGTCACCATCCATTATGTAAAGGTGTGTGCTCCATTTTTAGAGAGATGGAGACGAGGTGGACGATCGTAAATGTCACAGAGGTACCAAAGAGACTGGAGGAGAGGAAAAGTTCAATTCACAGGAAAAAGACTGACCAGTGTTCATGTGTTCAGCCCAGTGGAGTTTTTGTGCGTGTTTTCAACTTTAAAATATGACATACTGTTTTGTTGTAAATATCAAGAGGCTCTTTATTGGCAGTACATTACTAATGTACTAATGTACTCGTAAGGGAGCAGAGTCTTGCTTTCTTCATTAGCCGCTCTAAGGGCCAGTCTTACATAAGATCCTCTGTATTAAGTCAGCCTTTGTCATATCAAGTTACAATAAAGTCATGTTTATTGTGTTACCTTTGGTCAACAAGGTTTTCATTATCGGATGTCTCGTAATCATATGTGTGTATAAATTTCTTTTTTTTTCCTCTCTCTTTTTTTGATCATATCAAGATGTGACCACTGATAGCACCACAGACTTCATTCATAAACTCAACAGTGCAGGGTAGTAAACTGCGGGAATAGCAGATAAATATTTTGCTGGGCGGTTGTTGTAAGTGGCCGTAAGAGCATCTGCTCATTCACTGCTTAAAATTAAATTGTAAAGTGTCATTGCAGCAAGTTGAAACACTTATTTACATAAGAAAGATTTAATGACCTATCATAAGCAAAATGATTAATATGTGAATCTGCTCCCCTTGATGTGTTTGTAGTTCTGTTGCTCATGTATACTGTAATATGTATGGATGATAATTTTCTGTTTTTGCTTGGAGAGGATTAGTTACAGAATAATCAATTCAAAACCCTGGTTTTCATGAGTGCATATGGGTAGATGGTATGTAATGGCCACATAGTAGTACCTTTGCGAAAAGGCTCTCAAGGGTGAAAACAGAACAGGTTACCTTCCTGTCCTTTGCTCGTTTGCTCTCACAGAAATAAACAAACTGTTATTTTCTGTGGCATAACCCCCTGTTCTCAGGCCTGAGCTAACCTGTTGTAATCTTGTCCCAAAACATCTCATAAGCCCCTCGATCCCCTCCTCCTGAGCTCCCAAAATGACCCTCGATCCTTTAGTGCAAATCTGAGCCCCTAAAGCTCGTCATTTAAACTCCATCCAGTAATCCTGAAGAGACCAATAGACCAATTATAGCCTTTTTAAAGGGGTCAGGGTGATTAACACCATCAGATGCCCTTCTAAATGATGAATGACTTCTTTTTTATTTTTGTCTTGAATTTTTGGGTCTATTTTGTCATCCTGAAATTCAGTTCAAGGCTTGTCTGTACTTGTGTAATGCTGCCTTTTTACATGGCTTTTGTGTTTTTGTTTACATTTACCTATCCCTTTTGTATATTATGGCATCATTTAATAAGTGCGGGGTTTTTTGTTTTTGTTTTTGTCTTTTTTTTTTTTTTCAAAACATTGGCAAGGACTCTTCTGCATTTGGATAGAAAGTTGTTTAGTTGTTCTTTTGTACTCCAGTTAGGTGTATGTTTTAATAATGAAGTCCGTGGGGTCCCACCCTAGTTTTTGAACAACATATTTAGACATATTCAGGATCCTGTGAAGGGCTGTAAACCATCTAATTTTGTAAATTTCAATATGAGTCATTCATAGCTTTTCAAGATAAAGAGACACATGGTTGTAAAATAATCAAAATTGCTACATCACAATCAAATTCTTTTTTAAAAAAATATAAACTCAAAGAGCATTTAATCGATTGATACCTTTCAGTAGTTTTCCATCATTTCTCCAATAACCAGTCCTAATGCTACACTTCATAACCATCTTGGGTCAGCTGGGGTAAAGCTTAGCTTCGATTTTGATACCAGCAATTCAGGAACCCCAATCTCTTGAACAATCGACAATTAAACAAGAATATAGAGGTGGGGGGGGGTGAACAATTCATTGCATTGTGTTTGACGGCGCATGGTTTGACCAGTTTGGGCTGGATTGCAAGAAAAGCTGAGGTCGAAAACCGGCAGAGGAAGGAGAGGTGTAGCCTATGAAATGATCAGACCTAGAAAGACAAGGGCCCCTCAGTGCACAAGGCCTTGAATCACAACCCCCCCACACACACATTTGGCAATGCTGAAGAAGGAAAAGGATGGCGAAGGCAGTGAGCCCTGTGTGAAGAAGGTAAGAGAAAAGGATGGAATGGAAGATGGGGCAGATTAATCTGCCTATACAGCGGGTTGCAGGAAGATGATGCTCAGATATCAGTATCTGGAGGTTTAGAACTCACCTGATAATGGAAGTGAAAGTAAGCCCCTAGTAAGTGTGTTTTCCTTCAGTTTAACAATTTCATTATTAGGAAATTGTTTACTTGCTTGTTTTTGTGTAATAAGGTTTGATGTCACCTTCTCTAATAGCTGTAATATATCTTTAATTGACCTCTGTGTGCCTGTTTGGAGAGATGCTGATGCTCCATTCTACATTATCAATTGAGAGCACTACTCGAGAAAAGCAAGATTCAGTAATGAGAAAAGTTTTTTAGTGTTGTTGATTTCATGAGTCTATGTGCAACCTCTGGTAATGATGTTTCAATCTCCATTTTGATCGGACAGCAGCTCTGCCCTCTGTTATTTACCCTGTGTCTTTTACACTGTGAATGAATGAGTGAGTGAATACACCCCCCCACACACACGCGCACACACACACAATCTCTTGTTATTTGACGTGCATACTCACACAAACACACACTTGCACATACACAGGGAATGCGTCTGAATGTCACAATCGTTTTGTGATTTCTCTTTGATAAAAACCTGAAAACATTTTTGCTTGTATTGTGCCCAAGGACAGCCTTGTTGAATGAGGAGTGACGCTCGCCCAGCTTAATCAAATCTTTAAAGCTTTTCACTGCCTCCGTCACCAGACTGTGGCATTGGCAGAATCTCTATTGCCGATGCATATCTTGACAGAATGATTTGCTGATTCATTGGCGTCATTCAACAACTTTTCTCAGACAGAAAAAAAAAATATTGTCAAGTTGTTTTAATGCTTGAATGCACACACCCCCACTAGCATGTGTTTTTCTTGTTGTTGGGTTTTATTGCATGAATAAGTCAGCCATTCAGCACATGAATTATGATGCACTGGGCTATTGACACTGATGTTATTGTGGAGACATTTACAAAGTGGCAATATCGTGGTCAGTTTAGAGGCCTGACTACAGTGACTGAAGTTTTCAATGTTCTTACCTTTAAAACATTTTTGTATAAACCGAGCATGACCTGACTTCGAAAGGTTTACGATAAAGTCAAAGTTTGATTTTAATGGTTGGCCATTTAATTTAAAATGTCATCATAACCCAAGTTAATGTATCACCACAGTTTCCATGCTTAGACAAGAACCGTACAAGTGTTGCTACAAGGCCTGTTGGTCAAGTGGCACCTTACTCGGGCCTACTTGATCATGCACTATGATGGTGTTAAAATCCGAAGGGAGTTCTGATCTGCCCCCCCCCCTCTGCTCTCTCAGATCCAGTTTGCCGACCAGAAACAGGAGTTCAACAAGCGCCCCTCTAAGATCGGCCGGCGCTCTCTGTCCCGTTCCATCTCCCAGTCCTCCACAGACAGCTACAGCTCAGGTAAACTAACACACACACACACACACACACACACACACACACTCACTCCATTCCTATTGCTCAATCCCAATAGCCTGCTACTTATCAGACAGGCTAGTGGACATTACATGTTTCCTCTACTTTTTTTTCCTTTTATTTTTCCTACATCATAGATATAGAAAGCGTTCCACTGGTACAGACACTGGCTGACCTCAGCCGTCTCCTCACCTACCACCTCTGTCTCTCTGGCTCTTGTTCTCACACTCTGACACTGCGGTTCATGTGAAACTGTAGACTCTGTGTTAGAGGATTAGCTGCTAGTGCTGCTGCGCTGGAGAGGGGGGGGTGGAGGTGGAGAGAAAGAGAGGGAGAGCTAGAAAGTATTGGGTGTGGTTGAAACTGAATGTGGGAGACCCATATCCTCAGTCCCATTCATGACTGTAGTGGTGGGAAACAAAGCTTGGAAAGATATTTGCAGAAAATTCTAGAATAAGAATTTTTTTTTTACAGCTACAAAAATGCATGTAGTTTTTGGGTAGCACGTAGGCTGTTCGCGTAGGGTTTGTGAAATGGTAAGTGAGGGAAAACAGGTGTAGGAGTGACCAGTGTTAGTGGCTGCAGAAATAGTCATGAGGTGGAGGAGGAAAGCTGGCAACTAGTTTGTTTTACTTTTTTGCTGGAAAAAAAAAAACCAAAACAGATTTACCAGCCCACTCTCATCTTAACCTTTAGCTTGCTTCCCATGACACCATTAACATGATGAATTAATCTGTGTGTGACAGTATTTGGGACAGCAGCGCTGTTAGTGGCAGAGCATGATGGACAGACAGATGGATGGCAGATGGATAAATGAACTTTCAGTCAGTATAAGTGGATGGCTGTAATGCGTCCTACAGGTCAAGGATGCAAAAAAAAAAAGGTCTACTCAGTACTCTGCACTCACCGAGCAAAGAGGAAACATTTGGTCCCTGTGACTTCCCACAGGCACAATTGTAGGCTACTACATGTTTTGGCGGGCAGGTGACATGAATCAGGGTCAGCTAAGGAAAGGACCTTGTGTTTCTTTCTTTCAGAAAGAAAAAAGCAGCCAAAAGAACTCTTGTTTTGTTTACACTTGTCCCTTCGCTGCTTACATATGTTTATTAGAAAACGGGAATTGGCTACAACCTTAATTATGATGTGAAAAAAGTAACAAAGAAGGGTATTTGCTCGAGTCCCTTCTTGTCTCTTTTCTGTGTAGTCACCTGATCATTTTCTGAGGAGTGTTAGAAAAATAATTTAAATAACTGCTCCCTTTTTTGGTTACAACAGGATTAATTAGCCCAGCAGAAATCTTCCTGAATCTTATATGTTTTAAAATATATTTTTGAGTTCAGCACAGTATTTGATTCACAGCTCTAAGATCAAAACTGACACGGTGGATGGAGGGTCACTTTCTAAAGTAGGAGTCGGAAATGTTCCACTTCCCTGCTACAAAACCTTATTTTCTCTTTTCTTCTTCTCCCCCTTCACTTTCCTTCAGCTTCCTTTTTGTTCTCTTTCACCCCAGCTCTTACTCACCTCCCTCCGGCAGCCACCTCAGGACTCAGGACAGATTGTTGCTAAAATAACGATCTAGATTTTTTTCCTCTAGATATTGTGATATGGATGAGAGCAATTAGTCTCGATTTAATTCGCTCAGTGAGTTGATGAGCTCATTTTTGACTTTGCTGTTGATTTGTTATGTTCAGCCATTAGCAGCAGACATTGTAATATGAGTGGCGTATTGTCAGTGCTGCCAATATTAAGATTATTTTCAGACACTTGTGCTACCCCACTGTCTCCCCCCTTTGAACTCTGATTTATGCTCTTTCTTTTTTTCTACTGATTCCCTGTCTTCTCCCATAATTCCCTCACCAGAGTGCTTCTTATTTCTCTGATGGTTCCCACAGTACAGAGAACACACCAGTAATGCTTATCCAAAAAAACGCCTTCGTATAGATTTTATTGAAGTTTTGATTGTAATAATCTTTTCTTAATGTAAGAAAAGGTTTTATGGAGTTAGACACTGTAATTTCACATGTTGTTTTAAGTGTAGCTGTAAAGATTTGCAGATTGATATGACCAAAGTAAATACCATATTGTTTTAAATCTTAAAATATAAATAGTGAGCATCTGTAATAAGCTTTTTAAAGCATCAACCGAGACAAAATATTAAATGTAAGTTGATGTCTTTGTTAAATATAATCCCTTCTATTTTTCAGAGGTATATAAAACCCTTCTGTGGTTTTTATTTTGTATGTTTCCCTATACGAATGTAGCCTAGAGGACTTTTTCTTTACCTACACACTATCGTTGGCTTTGTCCCAGCATCCTTTGCAAGCGTCAGTACAGCTGCCCCAATGACTCCTAAGATCTCCTCGGCTCACATTATCCCCCAGCCTCTCCTCCTGTCAGTACGGATGGGAGGTTTCAAAAGAAGATTTTTTCGAACAGTGAACTCACGGATTATTACCTGTTTTTTAAGCTGTTCCCTCCGGACACAGTACAGCATGTTCTTTAACTTCAGCATTGTTACAGTGCTGGCACATCAACCACTTGTATCTGGTGCTGGTGCATATGCATTTTGAAAGGGTGGGAGGGGTGATGTCAGCATCATGTACCTGCTCTACACAAGAAGGACCAGATCTGTTTAGTAAAGACAATGCGCTGCTGCCAGATGCAGAGGCATGGCCTTACTGAGTGTGCTGCTGTGGGCATTACTGTTTATATCACAGAGGCCAAATGATGCTTCTCTATGACATGTTTCTTTTTAATGTACAAAAGTTAAAACACATTTGCACTGTGTTTATTTTCTTATATTGGATAAGGTTGAAATATCTCCGTTGGAGGAAATGGTTTTTCAGACATCTTTATAATCATTTGAACTCAGTGCTGTGCAGAGTTTGGGAAAGTATAGACTTTTTTGACGACTAAGAAACCAAAAGCACATTGTGTTTGTTCTGCACTTTGAAACTTAGAAGCTCTGGGTAAAAGAATCCCTTGAAAACAAAAACCTAATTAAATTTTTTTTTTTTAATTATTAATGAAACTTTTTTTGTTAATTGAATCACTATAGTTATTTTCCCCAGAAAATCCTAAATATTTTTTAGTTCCAGCTCCTCATATGTGCAAAGATTTATTTATTTGTTTGTTTTAGACATTTTAGAGACAAACGATTAATCATTAATGAAAATAATCATTAGCTACCTTAAACTTAAAAACATACATATGCTCATATTACAACAGAACATTTTTGGAAACATTGTACTGTCTGTCTATCTGTCTGTCTGTCTGCCTGTCTCATACTGCGACTCACATTCTCAGTTTCTCTGTTTTTATCTTTTTTTAGCGGCGTCATACACTGACAGCTCTGACGACGAGACATCTCCTCGGGACAAACAGCAGAAGAACTCCAAGGGCAATGGGGACTTCTGCATCAAAAACATCAAACAAGCCGAATTCGGACGCAGAGAGATTGAGATCGCCGAGCAAGGTAAAGAGAACCCGTCAAAGCTCACTTTAAAAAGGGGTAACATAAGGGTTGGTGGTTTAAGGGATGAATGAAAGTTGGCAGCCAAATTTCTGTCCAAATTTAGCACAAATTTGAATCAAATTATCAGAAAATCAGCTAGTAATTGTTTCCTTCCCTGTTTCAGAGATGCCAGCACTGATGGCCCTGAGGAAGCGAGCACAGGGAGAGAAACCCCTCGCCGGTGCCAAGGTGGTGGGATGCACCCACATTACTGCTCAGACTGCTGTGAGTAGGGATGCCAAAACACAGACATGCAATCATTGTTTGTACAGTGTCACCTCGACAGCTACAGCATAACGTCATACCTGACCCTCTCCTCTTTAGGTGCTGATGGAAACTCTGTCAGCTTTGGGGGCGCAGTGCAGATGGGCAGCCTGCAACATATACTCCACCCAGAATGAAGTTGCAGCTGCCCTGGCAGAGGGAGGTGAGACTCTCGGGAGTTCCTGTGCGACACCTGCCTGTTTTCTTCTCTCCTGTCTTTATATTACAAATTAAAATATTCAAACTCTCTTTTATTCATTCTTCTCTTCTGCCTGATTCATCTGTTTTGCACTTAGCATCTTCTACATATAAAACACAGACTCTGTCTCTTTCTAGGTTTCAGTGTGTTTGCATGGAAGGGGGAGTCAGAGGACGACTTCTGGTGGTGCATCGATCGCTGTGTCAATGTGGAAGGCTGGCAACCCAACATGGTAGTACACATATATTCTAAATAAAATATGAGAAAATATATTTTCTTTGTTTCTTTATCCTACAGTGCTCATTGTTGGTACATACAACTAGTATTTTGACCAGACAACCAGATTTTACATGGTTTGGTTACCTGCCACTGTGGCTAGAAGAACAGCAAGTATCAGACACAACATATAGCTGAAATATGTATAGCAGCCTTTTGAGATTGATGTTTAAAAATGGCACATTTACCATAGTGTTTTTTTTCTTCTTTATGACTGAAACACAGAAACAAGTTATTTAAATCTAAGATGAGGATGAATCTATTGAAATCTAACAGATTTCCTTTTTTCATTTGAAGAAAAAAAACCTGACTGAATTGAAAAATGTGTTATTTGACTATAAACTTATCCTCTTTTTCTCACTGCTCCTCTCATCTCTCATCTCTGATTGTCTTTCAGATCTTGGATGATGGTGGAGATCTGACTCACTGGATTTATAAAAAATACCCCAACATGTTCAAGAAGATCAAGGGCATCGTGGAGGAGAGTGTTACTGGTGTGCACAGGTCGGACTTGTAACAAACCTACATTGTCTCTTTTAAGAATTTTGAAATATTACAGTGCTTATCAGATAAAACCACTTCTCATTATTTTAAATGAGAGACTGTACAAATACATTTTTACACACAAATACTTACTCACACTCAGATTTTCATGTGTGGTAGCATCACCATCTAGTGGTGAACATTAACGGTGCACTGCGACTATACCACAGAAGCATGGCTGTCTTCATAAATGAAACTTTGCGTAACTCAAATAGAATATTTTTTAATTGCTAATAATTACAAATTGTATAATTCGATAAATGATAAAACAAAGTTAATTCCTAATACTGAAAAAATAAATTTTCTGTTCAGATTGCTTAATGTGTATCGTGTTGCCTTATCATCACTAAAGGGGAAAAAAACCAATTGCTGTGCGTGTTTTATGTGTAGGTTGTACCAACTGTCCAAGGCAGGGAAGCTGTGTGTCCCAGCCATGAACGTCAATGACTCTGTGACCAAGCAGAAGTTTGACAACCTCTACTGCTGCAGGGAGTCCATCTTAGACGGGTATGAAACAGTCTCCTGCTCAACCTCAGTAACCCCATCAAAAAATGGATATTTGTTAGATTTACATTTATTGTTGCAGGGCAATCACGCCCACCTCCTCAGTGTTTCACACAATCTGTATAAATGTCATGCTTTGCCAGTGAAACAATCATGTCTCTGTCCTTAGCCTGAAGAGAACCACTGATGTCATGTTCGGAGGCAAACAGGTGGTGGTGTGTGGATATGGAGAGGTGAGGCTGACACATTCAAACAAGCTCACACCCAATTGTCTCTCCTGAAATATCTCAAGTGAAATCACATTAAGAGTATAATGAATCCACATGTGGATGGAATGAAAAGATTTGGTGTAAGATAATTGTTTCCTGTATTTGAAGGCATATAAGCAAGCAGGGACAAGGATTTTGTAAATGTCTTCACATGATTCAGTACTGAAAGGTTATCTTGAACTTCATTAATACAGAACTGGTCACTAGAGAGCTTTGTGCACATAGAATAACCCTTATGACTGTAACACTACTGCTTATACTACTACTTATTTCAGGGCTGCATCTAACAGTTATTTCCAGGGATGGATTGGGAAACAACTTAAACGACTGATTGATTATCATAACAGTTGCTGACTATCTTTCGGTCAATCAACTAAACATTGCAGCTTTCAATTATTTGTACATTACCAGGCAACATAGTTTGCAGTCCTCTCCCTGGACCTGGTCTATATCTATAAATTTTGAAATAAATAAGCATGTAAAACCCAAGACCATATGTAGTTGAATTATTGTAGCAACAGTTAATGGATGCCCTATACAACTGTAAATTATAAGCTGTACACTTTTAGGACCGGTTACCCCATTTTAAATCAAAGCCAAAATAGTGGCAGAGTATCTTACTTTACTAGAGGTCTTTTCTATGGACCCGGTCCCAACCCAAACCCACAGAAAATCCACCTGATCCCCTTATACTTTCATTCATTTTCCACCCGTAAAGAGATCTCTTGTATATCCTCTGACCTACACAACACCAGCCTTGACAGTTTCAGCATGCGACATAACACTATGTCATCTCCTTTAATTACCGAGGTGTGTTTCAATATCCCATCTTGTTTTCCTCAGGTTGGAAAAGGATGCTGTGCTGCCCTGAAAGCAATGGGCTCCATTGTCTACGTCACAGAGATCGACCCCATCTGTGCCTTGCAGGCCTGGTAAGACTCCACTCATTCAGTGTTTTATGCCTTGCCGCTGGCGTAGCCATTGCATTAGTCTAATGCTCGTTATTGTCTTTCTCCCAATTGCAGCATGGATGGGTTTAGGCTGGTGAAGCTGAATGAAGTCATCAGACAAGTGGACATTGTCATCACGTGCACAGGTTTGCTTTGGCCTCATAACTCTTTGTCTTCTTCTCTTAGTCAAAATAGAAAAAGTAATTCTGCAACATAATTTTTGAATTGCTGACTAATTGCCTCATAGAAGCTGTACAGGGATTTTTCCTGTTGCCTTTTTTTTAGGACACCAACAGTGTCTAATATAATTGCTATTATCACACAGGCAGAATACCAACTTTCATTATGAATCCTACTATTCTGTCACTGTTGGTACAGGGTCACTAAACAGATATTCAGTCATTGTCATCAGTGTGCAGCAATCAAGTACACAATTCCGCAGCCAGGGGCTTGTCGTGAACACTTATTTGGCAGAACAAATTACTCTTCTCTCTGCATCTTTACCTAATGCTGCTTGCTTTAGGGTGAAAAAGTAGTTGAACAAGAATGATGATAAGAGAATAATGAGGCAGACACAAGGCATTTATGTAAGATTATGCTAATAAAGTTCAGAAAGTGCTGTGAAATAAAACAGAAAAAGCAGTTGCTCTAATAAGGTGATAAAATAGTAATGTGACATGTAACTTGATGTGTCCTTTCTGTAGTGTTGGAATTTTAGATAGAAAGCCTTTATTCAGAGACATGTACAGATCCTTAAATAGGAAGTATACGGGATATTGAATACTCAAACTAGAATACATTTTAGATCCAATTAACCATACCTGTGTCCTGGGAAAGAAATAATTCAATGAAATATTGTAGTGACTCAAAGTTTTACTGGAATAGCGAGATAGTTTTTAATCCCAAAGGGAAGCTGAAGTGTTACAGCAAGCACTTCATATAAATCACAGAAACAATGAGTTAAAAAAAAAACAAAACAATTGGATACAGAGTCAGTCCACAGTTCTCCTACACTTGGTTTTCGAACCTAGTTGAGTTTCTTTTTCTGTCTGATGGCATTAACAATTATGGCTTAAACCTTAACAAATTTCTTCCCGTTCTCTTCTTTTTCTTTTTTCTCTTTTTCTCTCCCTTCATCAGGCAATAAGAATGTGGTGGTGAGAGAGTACCTGGACCGCATGAAGAACGGCTGCATTGTCTGCAACATGGGACACTCCAACACTGAGATCGACGTGGTCAGTTACCAGCTTTCACAATGCTTTCACAAATTCTAATGCATGTTTGTTAAAATGTATATCTGCATTTATTTAAGCAATCAAACTAACAGTAATAATAAAGTTCTGCCATTCGAGGTCAAAAAGACAAGACAGTTAGAACAGAACAAACCAAGAGCGGTGATGAAAGATAGCAGCGTAACTGTCAATACAGAAACAACAACGCTGCAGTTCCCATTAACCTGCTTGACGGTGTGTCTCTAAACCCTGACTTTGGCAAATGATCGCTCAGTGTTGTCATGGTAACTGACAGCTTATCTGGCATCAGGTGGGTTGGAGTGAAAGCCCCAATCCATAACTGGCTTTAGTGGTCTGACTTAGGCTAGTAGACTTTTAACAAGACATAAAAACATGAAGAGCTTTTTTATCCTCTGTGGCTGATAAATCAGTTTTAAATGTTGCCATATTTTCCCTCCCTTGATAGAGAGGATGTTATGCCATTGCTACACAGAAATTAAGGGCAAGCAAAGGGCACTTTCAAAAGCAAATAATTGTTGATGATGATGTTCTGCTAACCCTACAGGCAAGTCTGCGGACTCCTGAGCTGACCTGGGAGAGGGTGCGCTCTCAGGTAGACCACGTCATCTGGCCTGATGGCAAGAGGATAGTTCTACTGGCTGAGGTACACACACACAAACACACTTACCAAATGGATTTTGAAAGAGAAAATTAATAGAACAACTTGAAATTTCAAGTTGATTCATTTTTCGACATCGTGTCCTACTCCATCACATTTAAAAACTGAACTCCAAAAAAACATTTTTTTATAAATGCTCAAGTCTAAGCATCAAATTATGGTGTAGATATGATGTAGAGACACATTGTAGAAAAGGCCTGGTGTCCGTGCACACGTGCGTGTCTGTGTTACAAGCTGTGACAGAATGAGAGCAGTCTGACAGGGCCTGACAGACAGCGTGCGCCCCGTCGATGTCTACATCTCTGCTGCTGTTTGACGTGCAGCAGGTTTTAAACGACCTCGGTAGATCTGCTCCTCCATCCTCACCTACGCCTCCCCTCCCTCCAGATCACACTCTGTTCCATGCGGTTCTGATCCAAAATAGTTTCGTTCCAAAAATGTCGCCAATGTAAAGATGAAATACATCAGCTTGACATCATTCAATTTAGTTAGCTGTTTTTTCTTTAAAGTTGAAAATTACTTAATTTTTTTAGCAGTAGATCTTTCAAAAAAGGAGCAGTTTTTTCATTCCTCTTTGTTTTGTAATTTAATTTTACAGCTCTTTCTGTAAAATATGCGAGGGTCAACAAAGCATAACAATAGACAAAGTAACGAAAGCTTCTTCCAATTAAATGCACACTTTCTTTCAAAGCTGTACGAGAGTGATGGGACAAATTAAAGGTTTTATAAACTGTTTTTTTTAACACTTCTTTCATTGTGAGACAGCGACAATCCAATCTTCTCCTCCAAGCTGCAGAGTGTTTTAGTTTTACATACACACTAACAACATTTTCTACATCGGCCAAATTCACTCTCTGCAATGCAGCATCTCAGACCAGCAGCAGCTTAGTATCGTGGAGAAATACAATCATTTCTGATATCATTTCTGTTAATGTGAGATGTTGCACCACAGTAACTCACAAACAAAGCATAAGTTTTGAATTTAAATTTCTAAATTCCATCATATGCCATATAGTTACTCTTTGAAAAGTCAGATTTACTGGTTTCATGTCAGTTTTACAAAGCAGCCTGTTGGATGGGAGACACTGGGATCTGAGTTGACTCATCCTTACCAAACATCTCCCTTTTCACTTTTCTTTTTTCATGTCAGATTGCACATCCTGACAAAAAGTTAGGAACCTTTTGTTTTTTTTTTCCTCATGTTCTCCAACCTTGCATTGCTATTGCTTCCTCTCCAGGGTCGTCTGCTGAACCTCAGCTGTTCCACTGTGCCCACTTTTGTACTCTCGATCACCGCCACTACCCAGGTAAAACAGAACATCAAGTTCTGTTTAATTTACTTTCCCTTACATTACTACTTTTGTATTTTGCATTTGCCTTGTGCTTGCTTTGTTTTGGTCCAAGAATCACACTTAAGAAAAACAAAATGTTTGTGTGTGTGTCCCTAACACTGTTTTGTGTTCCTGCCCAGGCTCTGGCTCTGATAGAGCTGTACAATGCCCCAGAGGGACGCTACAAGCAGGATGTTTACCTGCTGCCGAAGAAGATGGGTAAGCTTTACCTCAGTTAAAAAATGTCTTAATGGAATAAAAACTTGAAGAACGACTACTTATACTACTAGAATACAAAAAAAACACGAACTAGAAGTATGAGTCCCTATAAGATAGCAAAAACACAGTGAGCTATCAGATCAAGGAGATGAACAATAACCTTATTTGGTTCTTAAGTTGCCACCAAGTGATTTGAGAGGATTTGTTTTCTTGCCCCTGCACAGAGCCTGTAGGCATATTGCATTTATCTCTATAGACAACAGTCTCATCTTTTCAGCCCAGAGTCATCTCCCTGGATAGAAAATCATTCACAGCAGAATGAGTCCTGTGTGTGTGTGTGTGTGTGTGTGTGTGTGTGTGTGTGTGTGTGTGTGTGTGTGTGTGTGTGTGTGTGTGTGTGTGTGTGTGTGTGTGCACGCACAGACACACCACGTCTCTAACGCTGCCCGTCACATTTCTTAGCCTTCCCCAAGAGTGTGTATGTAGCTCACATACATTGTAAAGAAAAAACAGGCAGTCAAATGTAGGTCACCCTGCCTGTGACTGCTGCTGTTAGGTGGATAAATGAATCCCAGAGCTATTCTCCCGCTTTGCTTCCCTTTTCTCTCTTTAATGATTAATCGACCACAGATGGTGAATGTTAACATGTTCTTCCTCTGTCATCCTCCAGATGAGTATGTGGCCAGCCTACATCTGCCTACGTTCGATGCACATCTTACAGAGCTGACCGACGAGCAGGCCAAGTATCTGGGCTTGAACAAGAATGGGCCCTTTAAGCCAAACTACTATAGGTATGTAAATACCTCAGCACACTTAGTCTGGATGTTAATTAAGTCGTTAAAGAGATCACCTTTTCATAGAAATCATTGGAGTGCTAGGTGTATAGAGCTGAAATTCGCAAAAAAAAAATTTCCGGAGCTGAATCTGGTATCAAATCTTCTTATTGAGTCAAAATCCTTTTTAAATACCTTTATAAAATCCAGTTAGGTTTAGTTATTGACTTCATCTTTCAGTTATTCTTATTGTTGATTAACCATTCGGTCTATAAAATGTTCATCTCACGTGAGCCTGAGTCGATGTCTTCAAATTGGTTGTTTTGTTTGATCATCAGTCCAAAAGATACTCAGGTGGCTTGTAGAAGACTAAGACAACCTGCAAAAATTCCCTTTGAAAGGCTGAAGGAGAACAGAGTATCATATCTGTTGATCTTGTTAAACTACAAAAAGGGTGTCCAAGTTTGGCTTTTCATCAACATGAACAATAATTAGCTACAGCTAAGTGTCACTGAGCAAGATGCCATATCTGTTACCTGTTAGTTCATTGTCAAATTAAAGGCAATTACTAATTTTGTGCCCACAAGCATAATTTTTTGTGTAACCAGTTTACGATAATTAAAAAACTTTATCTCCTTATCACCTTCAGATAATGTTACATTAAAATTACATTAAAGTGAACTGAAATGTCATTTGGTTATCAGTCATCAGTTTACAGTCATTGCTTGCCAAACCAAATGAACTCTGGCGGTCTCAGTTAGACTGCTCATAAGAGTGGAGGGTCAGATCCATTGGTATAGAACTTGTTTTTTCACTGACGTAAAACCGCCAAATGGAACAAAACAAAGCCCCAACGATCACAAGCTGATGGAAACTTTTCTCTTTGTCTCTAAGGTATTAACCCAGTTTCGGGGTCGGACTGTTGGAATACCAATACTCCATGAATCGCACAGACTCATAGAGGGAGGATGAGGAGGACAGAAAGAAGGATAGAATAGTCAACACACCTGCTTTATATTTGGGAAGGGGGGAGGGTGAGGAGCTCTGAACGAGCATGAAGGAGAAGGGGGGTCGCAGAGGGATTGGGGGTGGGGTTACGAGCGCTTATGGCAGTCGTTTTATTTATTCACGCTTGAAAACAATAATAATAACGTTATCTCTAACTCTGTGGAGCTAGTCCTGCCATTTGCCACTAGCTAGCTCTCCGGTGTCTCTTCCGGGAGACGTTTTGCTTCCCTTCCACTCGTCATTGCGCCACCATTATCTTGTTCTCTTTAGACGCTCATTTGTGTGTCGAGTTGTACGTAAACCCTCCATCCTCCCTTCCCGTACCCAGATCTTTGATTGTTTAACTATTAAAGATGAAATTATTGACGCTAAAAAGATATATACTATATTTAAAAAAAAAAAACTTGATTTAAAAAAAAAATTTGTGTGAATGAAGATGACCTTTGAAGATTTAGTGACGGACACTTTTTCCTGTCCTTTTTTTGTTGTTGCTGTTGTTGTTGTCTTTCCTTTTCTACTTGTGATTATGTTTTTGTTTTCTCTTGTGTAATATTTGCGAGGGCGGGGATTAGACCTAATGGGAGGGGGTTAGGTGGGATCTCAGGGTCCAATCATATCATGTCTTTTATTTGATTGTTTCATTGAGATTCACTGTTGTGTCTGTTTTTAAACACTTTTTTTTAATTATATGTTCTGTCCCTTTGGATGAGCCTGTAGTTTGTTGTAAGTTTTTTTTTTTTGTATGACTGGATGATGACCGGTTCTTCCTACCTGTCATTCAAACCCACAGTGAAACCATCTCATTAGCTGCTTTTTTTTTCTCAGCCTCAAGCTCCTCACATGACACCAGTATTGAAGTAATGAAAAGTATTTCAAGCTAGTGAGAGCTGAGCATTTCAGTTTCTTTTCCTTTACCAAGAATGACTATACTGTATTAAAAGCATGGCAGGTTGTCAGATCATTACAAGGGGTATACTGTATATTTAGATATTTATATAGAAACTAAGATTTTTCTATCTTTTTCTGTCCTGCACCATCTAATATCATAACTTTTGGAAAACAAATCAACATGTCATAAAGATAAGCAATTAAATGTTCTAATGATAAGTGTAATAAATGAACTTAAACCCTCATTTTTAATACTGTGACAAACGATTTACAGAGATACCAAATGTGCAGTCCGGTACTTTACGCAGATTTCTTCAATCAGGTCGTCTTTGAAAAGTATGGTGCTGTTAAGATTTAAAGTACTTAACCATACACAACACAACTCTTTGGTACACACAGATACAAGGGATTCAGCTTCAAAATAAAATCTTGGATCTGAATTCCATCATGATTTATTTTCTTTCCAAGAAGCACATTTTTCCTTCTCTGCAAATTAATGTGCATTTGCCTGTAAAGGGAATTTTCGTGTTTTTTAAGATCTCCACGCTTGGCACGTGATCTCTGATATATATTAGTTTCTTCCTCCCTACACCTTAAAGGCTTAGATCCTTTCCTATCCATCCCCTACTCTTGCAGAGTGGGGTCAAATGCTTAAATACACACACAAAGTGGCTTATGATCCAGGCCTGAAAATTTACTGTACTGTAAATGGAAATAAATTTGATCACTTTACATCTTTAGAACAGGTGGAAATAGCACAAAAAGCTTTGTTTACCAATCAAATAAATACTTTTGCTTTATTCAAGTAGCAAATATACCTACACATTTCAAGCAGTTTAGTTTAATGTTGACACTATGAGTTACATCATCACTGTACATAATATTATAATATATACTACCAACTGAAGTCTTTACAGGAATAGTCCGACATTTTAGGAAATATGATTATTTACTTTCTTGTAGTGAGTTGAAAAGACCAATGCCACTCTAATATCCGTACACTAAATATGTAGCACAAGCCAGTTAGCTTAGCGTAGCTTAAAGACTGCAAATAGAGGGAAGCAGCTAGCCTGGATCTGTCCAGTGATTGCAAAATGTGTCTACCAGTGCCTCTAAAGTTCACTCATTCTAATAACGCCTCATGGTTCTTCAAACCATATAGAAATCACGGAGAAACCAACCGTTGGACATTTTAAAAAAGAAGAAAAGCTCTGGTTCATAACTTCTGGTGAAATGACAGTTTCCACTTTTCTTTTAGAAGAATGAAACATGTAATGTGTCATTAGGATCAGTGAGCTGTAGAGGTACTGATAGGCATATTTGCGTAGATCCAGACCAACCCTTTCCCTTTATGCTAAGCTCCCAAAATATCAAACTATTCCTTTTGAATTTAGTAAAAACCTTAAAGTCTAAAGAAACTGACATTTAGAGGTGTGTAGGAGCCTCTCAGATAAGCCTACTGCACACTCATATTCTGCTATAAAATAAGATCCAATGCTGTGTCACGGCCCTTATAACCTCAATGTCATGTGATTCCCTGCCATTGTTTGTGTATTTCTCCGTCTCCTTGTGCTGTTGAGATTCCCCTCCTAAAGTAGTGTCATTGTAGTTCTTAGACCTGTTTTGTTTTGTTTTTTCCCTTTTTTAAGTGTGAATGTTTGTTAAAAAGAGTATGACTGTATGAAAGCTGAAGTAATTATAGTTGGTGTGAGTGTGTGTGTGCGAGTGTGTGTCTGTCTACATGTGTTTGTGAACATCCTTTCTCGTAGGCTGTGGTTGCCTCGTTAACAGCTGCCTCAGGAACCTAGCCTGTGCGTTAGGGGGAGAAACCATTTCTTTTTGTTTTGTCAGTCACAAGCTGACCAACACATGGGTGGGCGGGGGAAGACACCAGCATCATATATGTATATACATTCTATATACAGATATGACAACCTTTAAAAGTATAGGAAGGTAAAAGAAGAAAAACACCTGTATTTATTGTTGTAAATCCTCATACAGTGCAAACTAGCAAAATTCTCAAACATGTTTTAAGTTGTCTAATAAAGAAAAAAACCCTATGTTTAACTATTGAAAGTGATAATGGTAGATTATGAGCAATAATAAAAAATTCTGTAATCTTAATGAATAAAGATGTAAAAATTGTAACCAGTTTATGTGCTTGTCCTTGATTTCTACAAAAAAACAAAAAAGTTGCTCCTTTCAACAACTAATGACCCACCGCCTAATGTAAATGATCGGTGTTGTTCCAGTGTGTTCTCACTGTTGTTTGATTTGTGTAGTTGTGTTCGTGTGAGTTGTGGGGAAGGGGAGTCCGTGTGTGTGTGTGTGTGTGTGTGTGTGTGTGAGTGTGTGTGTGTGTGTGTGTGTCTGTATAGCTGCTGAGATCTGTCAGATCCATAGTGACCTTATCAGAGCTGTCGGACAGGGACATCTCTGACATCAACAGAGATCATCTGGCCGTGAGACTTTATTTATCCCTGACACACAAATCTGCATCACACGATTCATCACAGGGTAGTTTGGCACACACAGATTAAGATGATGTTGTTTACGTCAACCATAACCTATAATATAGAGGTTTATGAATGACAGCACTTATCTCTCCGTGATTATGTTTCTGTCCTTAAAATCCTAAAAATGTAAACAAGGTTTGGCACAAGAAATGGAAGGGGAACATGGCACAATGCAAATTTCACAAAGATATAAAATATATATTATATATATATATTATATATAATGTATAATTATTGATTTCCTCTTGGTTTACACTTTTTCATTGGATCCTGGCCAAAGATCCTATATGAATTACAGACAAGAGGTTGTTGTAGTCTGTGTTTGTGCCTGAAGCTTTTCTAGATTATGAATACACTGAGCTTTTGCTCAGTATATTTTTATATGACTTCATTTACCTTTGGACTTTGAGGCCTGATCAGCTCCTATGAAAACTATGGGCTGATGTTTTAAAAGAACTGCTGCAGTTCTTCCACAGAATATCAGTTGTATCTTGATCTGTTTCATTTGATTTATAGTTTTGTCAGACTCAAGTCTATATTGATTCATCTACCAATAAATAATTATTTAATCATGAACTTGCCCACTCAACCTCCTGCTGTCCTGACATGTGGTCACTTTCCACCAGAAGCTTACACCTACGTTCGACTGTACAATTCAATAACGTCATCTTAAGTGGTTTTCACGGTCGGCCGTGTGTGTGGTAACCTACACAAAAACCCCCATCTCCTCATACTGTATTAATAATTCACCTGCTCCACTGAAGGGGAGTGATAGGAGGTGAAGTGGCTGCGGGGGGCACCTCCACCACCACCACCATCACCACCACCATCTAACATTTAAAGTCTAACATTGTTTCTTCTCCTTTCTCCAAATGACAAATGACAGATAAGGGGGAATAACCTCCAGATATTTCTGATTATTTTGGGTCAACATTTTCGAGACACATCACCACTCTTTACAGTGCATGATGTCTCCTCTGCTTGTTGCTTGTCCTGTCTGGTTTCTTATCATGTTATTTCTTCTCTTTTCTCTAAAAGACAAATGACAGATAAGGGGGAAATAACATTTAATACCTCCGGATAACTTATGACTATTTTGGGACATTGTTTTAGAAACATGTCACTACTCTGGAAATTACAAGCCTTTATTACAATGACAGTAAATGTAAGAAAATGTATTTGAAAGGGGCTACAACACTATAAACATGATATTTTTAACTTTTTGACGCTTCTTCGAGGTCTATTTCCCAGTTTGTTAATTCTTGGTGAGGACCTAAATGCTTTCCTCCCTGTCCACCTCTTGCTGGACAGCTGGGAGAGAAGTGCAGGCAACCGTCCTGCTGTCCCCGTCTTTACCGCTAAGTGGCGCTGGTACAGTTTCCAATTCATCATGTTTGGGGGGGGGGTGTTATCTCGAGAGGCTTGCATAAAGAAATAAAGTAAGGTCAAAGGCGCACCGGTGCAGAATGCACCAAAAGAACAAGATAATATATGTAACCTCCGAGGGCTCTGGACGCTTTAAAGTTAAACTCAACAACACTGATCTACAGGAACGAAGAACTTTAAATCCAGATCATCGCGTTTCCATCATAATCTGAACGAACCTTATCGATTTGACTCTTTAATCAGCCATTAAAAAAAAAAACACGCAAACGCATCAATCCACGTTCAGGAATCCCCCCCCCCCCCGGACGTCGACCAGGCTGACGTCAGACGTCTGACGTCTGACTCTGCCCCGTTCCGACGCCTGACGTCGTCTCCATGGCGACGTCAGAAATATCCATGGGGCATAAATAATTTAACATCTTTAAAAAACGAAATAGATCCGGTCGCCATCTTCGTTCTACACTTTCGATGTTAAATGCTGCGCCGCTTCAGGAGGGACGTTGACGTTCATAGATATATTTTTTCACCTGATTTGTGAAATTAAATCCTCTTTAATAATCTGACGTCAAAGATTACAGGTGTAAATCGGGTGTAGTGGTTCGTGGCGATCTTTAAATACGGTGTATTACCGCGGCGTCTATACGTCATTCACCGTCACCGTGACGTCGGTGTTTTTACAGACAGGCATATAAACATTAAATGTTATTATCATCTATTTCATGTGACGCTAAACGCTACCCGTATATATTGTCAATAAATAAAACCAATAACGTTTTTTACTGAAATGGTAAATTGCTTATTTTCAATTGTAACAGCTCGTCTGATGTTGCTGTGGCAGCGTAGTAGTTTTAATACTAATTCAACACTAGTTTTACCTCAGCATATGAAGTAAAGACACATATAACCGCATATTTGGTCAAGTAGAGTCGAGACCAGAGTATGACTTTTTCACTTAGGCTAGTAGAGTAGCATTGACTGTTGGGTCTGTCTCAGCCTCTGACCCAAGTGAAATAAACTTCGATTTGATGTATTTAAACTAATAGCTACCTTTCAACCATATATCCAAATGTATTCAGTTTTATTTCATTAAACTAGCTCATAACTTTGAACAAACAAGAGAGCTGAAAAAGAAACAATAGCACATTTTTTTTGTTGATTAAGGTTTTTCCAGAACAAAACACCAAAATAGTTTTTATTTTTTATGTAGGGGCTGTGACAGTAATTAATAATCCCAAAATGGCATAAAAATAACATTTTACACTCTGTATACTGCAGATGTGACACAGTTTTGCTAAGCACCTTCAATCATGATACCCCCTTTTGAGTTGGTTGGTTTTTAATATAACTCTCAAATATTTTCTTATTCAAAACAGGCAGGTGAACACATGAACAAGTTACGGGTTATTAGCTGTTTACTTTATTCAAATTCACTGTATTGGAATACAAATAATTCTTTAATATCCAATTCATTTTTGAGCAAATATCCAGCTAAGATGATATTAAAGCTGTAAAAGATCACTGTGTGTTCGAGAACGCAGCCGCTCTACGGAATAAAATCCTTTCTGTCTGGTTTATTTTTTATTGGGGGAAATGAGGTTGGTGCATTTTGTAACAAATTGCTCACCTGAGGAGAACTCTATGGGATTTTTATATTGTTATTTTCAGTGTCAAACCAGGTCAAAAAAATTTGGCAAGCACTTTTATCAAACAATACATAAACTTTATGCCTTTCTTTCCTTCTCTCTTTCTTTCTCATTAATAACACATTTTTTAAACTTTTGAAGGCACTGTGCTCAGGTTGCAGGTTCTCCTGGAGATGTGTTTTAATCCCAGTTGTCCTGATGATCTTCAGGACAGTTAACTGTCTGTGATGATGCTGCTACAGCAGACATGGAGGACATCTGGGCCAGCTTGCCCTCACTGGAGGTCGATAAAGACAGAGAAAGGCGAAAACAGCAACCCGACAGTTCAAGTATTCAGCTATATTTAGATTTAAACTTAACTTTTTAAATGAGAAGTTTCCATCTTGTCTGCTGTTTCCATCTGCCTTCAACTTATCTCCTTCTTCTAAAAGACAAATGACAGATAAAGAGAAATAAGTTAATAACTTCCTCAAAATTACTATTAAAATAAGAACTATTTATCATTATAAATAATTCTGATGATAATAGATAATAAATGCATACATATATTTTTTTGAAGAGGGGTTCACTGTGCATTTCCTCTTCTTGTTGCTTGTCTTTTCTGTTTTTTTTTATCTTGTTTCTCATTGTGTCATTTCCTCTCTTTTCTCTAAAAGACAAATGACAGATACTGTGAAATAAACGTAAATAACTTCATTTAGATTATGTAAGAAGAATTATTTACCATGATAGAAGTTTTGATAATGTATACTAATCCTTTTATGTTGCAATCTCCTTGTCTAGTCGAGGCAAGCAGCAGAAGGTAGGTAATTGTTAATAAACAACTTCAGCAGCAAGAAGAACTTTTAATCTGTACTGGAATTCTGATAATAACATAGATCAAAACGAATACTTATCTTTATTTTTGAACAGAGGGTTCACAATTTACACAGTCTCCTTGTTTACTCTTCTCTTCTGGACTCCTCTTTCTAAAACATAATGACAGATAAGGGGAAATAACAGTAAATAACTTTATAAAAATTATGAAAAAACTATCATTATATAGAGTTCAGATGTTAATATATAATAAATGCATACATATATTTTTTAATGGGGGGGGTTACACTGCATGGTGTCTCCTCTGCTTGTCGCTTGTCTTGTCTGGTTTCTTCTCATGTTGTTTCTTCTCTTTTCTCAAAAAGACAAATGACAGTTAAAGGGGAATAACATTTAATACCTCCAGATAATTTATGACTATTTTGGGACATTGTTTTAGTAACATGACACTACTCTTTGAAATAGTCTGTTAAATCAGAATGTACATTATAAGTCTTTATTACAGTGACAGTAAATTTAAGACACCGAAGGGGCTACAACACTAAAAACACAATATTTTTAACTTTTAGATGCTTTTTCAAGGAATAATACAATACCAATTAGTTCATTCTTGATGAGGAGCTACATGCTTCCCACTCTGTCCACCTCTGGCTGGATAGCTGGGACAGAAGTGCAGGTAGGATTAATATGCTCACTGGCCCCTTTCTTGCTGGTCCCATCTTTTCCTGCCTCTTCTATCAGGCTTTTCTTCCTTGTCGACCTGCCTTTCATTGGTGTATCAGTAGTGTTCTTCTCATGGGTTTCTCATTCCTCGCTTGAACTTGAATGGGTGAGGTAAACTCTGAACAGGCCACTGGCAGTGGAGTTTCCAATTCATCATATTTGGGAAAAAAAGAGCTCCTATCTCAAGAGTTCCTGGCAGATGGCTCATGTTTTCCACCATATCAGACACGCAGGCCTGCATAAAGAAATAAAGAAAGGTGTAAGTTGCGCTGGTACAAGATTCACCAAAAAACACGGAGCTGTGTACCATGATTGAACAAACTATTGCATATTTACAATAAAAACCCCACAGCCAACCATATATGGTCCATAGTTCATATGGTGCAGCATGTCTCCATGGGCGGTGTTGGATGCTACCTAGGTGCTCTCTAGCCCTGATGGATGCACCGTCCACGAGGGACACACCAAAAGCTGTAGCAGTGCAAATGTAATCAAAGCACAAAATAACCTCCAGGAGCTGCTTAATGTCCTGATTGGTGCATGAGAGCTGGCGGACTGTTGGACCATCCCATCACACTGGCTGCTACTGCTGCCCTGTTCCTCTGTATCCTTCCTCTTCTCCTGTTCTGGAGTCTTTACACGCTCTGTGGTCACTTTGGTAAACCGACAGAGGACTGACGTGAGAAGGTTTCTGTTTGCACTTGTCGCCGGTCGCTCTCCAGCAGTTGGTCAGCTCAGTTCAGTAGACGGTAGAGATGACTCTGGTGACGGTGCAGCCATTAAACCTCATGCTGCCAACACATTTACTGCTGTCGGTGTAAGTGGAGGACAAGAGCTGGAGCCGGCAGTCGGCCCCATGGAAGCTGCTGGTGCTTCCGTTGGAGGAGTTGGTGTGGGTATTCTCCATCTGGCCCCGGCTGGTATTGCCAAAGGGAGTGAACACCAGGTGCGTTCTACACAGTCCTTCCAATTGGATTAAAGGGTAGTTCTTAAAACCTGTCAAGAGGCTGTGGTACAGGCCGGGTAAAGAATGGTTAACTGAGTTGATGACTGCTCTGCTCAGAGGACAGTTCCTCATGTTTATGGCAGACATTTGAAGGATTAGCAGATGATCTAAATGTAAAGAAAAAACACCATCAGTGACATTGGTCATTACCTGAGCCGCCTAACTAAAGTCTGGATTAATTGTGGAGATTACTGTACGCTTACGTCTTAAATTAAAGGTTTAAACAAACTCTGCTGTTACATTTTGGCACATAGTACTGGTGACATGAGGAAAAAAAAGGATTCTAATATTATGCAATTTACTGCTTTTCTTATATTTAAAAAAGTTTTTATGACATTATCTGTTGGTTGCGTTTGAGTTAAAAACTTAAGAAGGTTCAAACAAAAATGCATTTTTCTAGTGCATTCAAGTTGACTGGTTTGCTGAACAGAGGCTGACGAGTGATTAAGGTTCAAGCTTGATGTTTCGGTCAGATTATAACTGCTTCAAACAAAAAAAAATGTAAACCATTATGGATTTACACAATGTCAACAGGGTTCCATGACTTTTTACATCAATGTCAGATGATCAGTAACAATATAATATAAGTGCCGAGATGATATCTTTTATTTTGTTTGTGAAATATAATGACCCACGCACCTATAATCGACTTTTGCGCACAAGATAATGTATATAACGCACAAGATAATGTATCTAACGCACAAGATAATGTGTATAACGTCCTAGGGCTCTGGAAACTTCAAAGTTATGTATATAACCTCAACAATATTTATTTATTAAATATATATTGTATATGTATTTTCTAACATCACTCATTATTACACATATGAGTATGTTTTATAGAGCACTACCAAGCCAGAAGTTTATCTCCAAACTAGTAATCCTATTTAATTATGAGGTGCATTAGTCCTTCAGCATCTTCAGCCGTCAGCCCACTACATGAGGACACCGACCCCGTGTGACGCCACCTCCTTTCACTTTGACCTGGTAAACCGATGCTCCTCTCTTGTGCCCCCATCACTCTCTAACCCCGCCCTGTCGGGGCGAACTGGGAAAGTGAATCAAGTAGACTCGGGGGCGTGGGGAGGTGATGGGAGGTGATGGGAGGAGAGGGGAGGGGAGAAGGGTGGTGGTGGGGGTGGTGGGGGTGTGGTGGAGCAGCGGGAGGCGGAGGAGATCCTCAACTTGGACTCCGGGAGTCGGCGCCTCTCCTGGTCGCGGTGCAGTCGCAGCTCGCCGCCCCGGGGGCCCGGTAACGCGCTACGCGCGGAGGGAGGACGCGATCCGCGCCGACGGCGGGCGGGCGATGCAGGCGGAGGACATGGAGGTACCTATCATTCATAACCTTAACGATAACGGCGACAGACAGAGGCCGAGAGGGAGAGATGTGTTCAAGGAGCAGCAGAAGGAGTCGGAGGTAAATCCGAAAGGCGTCTGTGCGCGGTCGGCTACGGCACCGTATGGCACAGGAGCGCGCCGGAGGTGTGTGTGTGTGTGTGTGCGTGTGTGCGCCGTTGTTGCTGGGGAGCTTTACAGACCAGCTGAAGGTCCTTTCCGTGCAGCGAGTCCCCGTCTTGGCTCCGAAAGCGTGCATGCATGCAGACGGGCAGCCTGGCAGACACCGAGGTGTTATTTTGGCGACAGGCTCCTATAAATAACCCAGCAGTAATCCTACAGTGGTGCTCAACGTGGAGAATGCAGGTGGTGAAATGTGACTGCCTCCGTCAGGACACCGCCACCGCTACCAAACCTATTCGAATACGTATTTATCCATTTCTTATGTGTGGATTTTTAAAATTCTCTTATTATGGTATCTCATTGGTAGTTTTCCCATAAATTGTAATATCCTTATCCCACATAGCTGACATTGGACTGTGTCCTTTACTTAATCAACGTGGCCTTAGTGTAATTCATGGAGTATCATACCAATAGGAAACATATGCTGGTCAAGGCTCTACAAAGGCAAAGAAACGCAATTTCATATCATTATAAATGGATTTGCTGGTCAAACTGAGTGAGCAGTTTAAGACTTTACTCTGGCCTCCGGTAAAGTGATGGACATTTGTCGTTATTTTAAACATTTTATACCATACATAGTAAATTCATTCTGAGAAAAAACCCAATCATTAAGTGATAATGACAAGCCTAAACCCTGCACTTAGGTTTGTGTTTAAGAACAGGGTTAAAAACAGCTGCTTTATTCCAATATAGGCTCACAACCAACAGTTATTTTCATTACTGTTTAATTTGCTAATTCCTCAATGAATCAGTTAGTCACTTTGTCAACTTGCTGGAAAACAGTAAAAAAAAAAATGATCATATACTGTAACTTATTCAGATTTCTAGTTTTATCTGACCAGTAGCCCAAACCCCAAATTTTCTATTTAATAACATATCTGACAAAGAAAAGCAGCAAATCCACACATTTGAAAAAACTCAAAATTTCATGTTTGCTTGAAAACAAAATGAAAGAATTAATCAATAATCAAAATAGCTGATTAATATCAATGTTTTAGATATGGCTAAATCTTAATAATGTGTTTAGATTCTGATTTAGGGCCTTTGCAAATGCCAAACAGACAATATTACAGAGCTTAAATGACTATTCTATCAGTCGATTGAAAGAAAATGAACAGGCAGCAGTTCTGATATGGAATATGATCATTAAAGTCATTTATTAGGTAAAAAGTTATTTCTGGTCTCAGCATGTCAAGTGTGAGGATTTGCTGCTCTTGTTTGTTTTATGTTAGTGTATATTGAATATATGTGGGTTTGGACTGGTGGTTGGACAAAAAAATATGAAAACATCACTTTGGGCTCATTTTGGAATTTTTTTACTATTAAGATACAATGATCATTTAAAAAAACCCATAGATGAGTCATCTATGGAATCATCAAGTTTTTCAAATCTAGACCTGAAGCCAGCCTGGTTTATATTCAGTTATTTTGGTGCAGTTTTTCATCCCTTCATGAAAAATTACAAAAAGATGGGTTTTCACTATGGGGTCGCTCAGCCTAGATATATCAGACAAAGCTGTCATCAAGGGTCAAAGTCCTTCCAGTTCAATGACACCCGCCACCTTTTATATATAGCAAATTGAAAGGTTTTGAGGGAATCAGAGCATATTCATCTCATAGTATTTGGGGGGGAGGGGGAGGCGTATTGGGTAAATGACATGGACACTGAAAGCACTTAATGTCAAAGCCATGTGTTGATGGTGATGCCTCGTGGCATCAATGCACCAGATCTGGGATCCGGTGTCCGTCTGTTGGGTGATGTTAACCTCAAATCTGACTCACTCGTGTATGTAAATTGTCGGTCATTTGCGCTGAGTGGAGCAGTCGTCTGTTGTCTATGTGGCATATGTTGGTAGGAGCAGGGGCGGTCCGCCTTGACATCGTGCCCAGTTTTTGCACACTGATGTGGTGCAGAGTGTGCAGGGCGCAGATGCCTTGCCAGTTTGGAGCGAGGACAGCGTTTGTTATCAACTGACGAGATGAGAGGGTGAGTGGGATTGGGTGACTTGAAGGAGAGAGAGGGAGAGATGGTAGAGAGAGAGAGGCAGGGTCATCTGTGTTGATGCTCCAGGGAGTTAAAGAGACATCTCAGTTGGGTTTGAAAAGAGCGGTCACTCTAGCCTCACTCGGTGACAGTGGGCCCTTTATTAATCCCCTGAAGGATGGGGCGATTTGTTTGATTCATCAGTGACAGAAAATTAACAAATCACACTTTTGATAATAGGTTAATTAAGTCATTTACCAAGCAAAACTCACACATTCCCCGGTTCCCTGGTTCATGGTTCTCTCATATGAGGATTTGCTGCTTTTCTCAATTTTATGTCACTAGTGCTGAAAAAATTAATTGATTTCTCACATTTTTCAAGCAAAAAGGCCCCAAAAAACCCCCAAAACGTACTGCACTTCAATAAAGTTCGGAGACTCACAAGAAACAGATTTAAAAAGAGGCTGAGATATTGTAAATTTCAGTCCTTAGCACCAAGCAACAGAAATGCTGGATCCTACAGCTCCTATAATCTAACCATCATTTCAAACTCCGCTCACCCGCATCTCCAAGCTGAGTAGCCCCGATGATATCACCAGGGTTATTTTCTAAGCCATTAGGAAGCTATCTCTTACATCTATTTGTAAAACAGGCTGTGTGTTCTTTTTAAAGACATGTGTTGAGGTCAACTTTAGATTGATTTAGAAATGAGTTGGGGTCATCCATAAGTGTGCAAAGATGGAAGATGAGTAAATATACTACCTTCTGAAAAATTAGGCTGAGTTTGAATTCTTTCCAACCTATTCAGTTTTGATGGTCTTTGATTTGAAGACATCTGCTTGGGCTTAGGAAATTGTTATTGTAGATTTTTCACAATCATCTGCCATTTTATAGATTAAACCTATAACCAATTAGTTGTAAAAATAGTCAATAAATAACTGCCTCATTTTCCTACACACTCAACAATCAAACAGAAGGATGAGTGGGATGAAGGGATCGTGTGATGGCAGCAGTGGATGAATGTTGTGTTGGAATAGCCACCTGCAGCAGTGATGAAATCACTATACAAGTCTGTAATAGCTGCTGTATATCTGAAGTAGTTTTCTCTTGTATTGTTTGAGAAGCTGCCACAAAATCTAAAACTTATTCTTTTCCAAAGATACAAAAAGCAAGCGAGACTAAAGACGCAGACAAAATCTGTCAAAATATGCCTTGATAGTTTTAGCCAGAACATTGGTACTTGTTACAGCTACTAAAAGAAGTGACGCAGAACCTGGTCACAAAGACTCACAGGCTCTCTTCAGAGTTGTGGGTAATTTTGTTAAATCATCTGTGCTCCAAAGTGGTTCTCATTTCCTGGTTTACAAGTGCAGTAATGACATCAAATCACATTACTTCTGCTCCTGCGTTATAAACAAAACTGCCGGCTGATGTCCCATGTATTTCAGTCCATGCTGACTTGGTTGCAGCAGGTATTTATAGACCGTTACATGACAGCACGCAGCAGTTATTTAACCAGGATAGCTTACTCAGAGCACATCCTTATTTACAGTTCTGGGCCTCAGCCCCCAGGCCAGTTTTCATAGGGTTAAACACATCTTACACACTGAGCGTCGGAGCTTGCCAGGGCCGCCAGTGGTGCTCTTAAATTCTCATTAACATAAGATGAATCTTTAATCATCCCTATAGGGAAAGACATCAGTTCCCATCGCCCACAGGGAAGATAAAGAGATAAAAACCAAGAATTTTCCAGCCACCAGGCCAATTCTCTTACTACTATCAGGCTCTTGTTGTCTGAGGTGGTGATGATATGTAGGATTTACTCTGGATATCATGATATTGTATGTTAGTGTCATGCATGAATCCTTTACCACGCTGTTAAACTGTAATATATCTTTTAGACTTTTTGTCCATACATATTCAAGAAGACCTTTATCAAGGCCTTTTTTTAAACTACTTTATGGCGTTAATGTAACTGCATTGCCTGGTTTGTATGGCTGGATGCTTTTCATTGTACAGTGTTGTCTTGCTTTTAGTGAGGTGTGATTACACGTACACTCTTTGTTTCCCTACATCTGAGTCAAGTGTTTGCTTTACAGGTCTGAGAATGTGAACTTCTTTGTGAGCTTGTCCACTTGTCTCTCCAAAGGTTGTGTGTATGTGTGTGTGTATGTGTGTGTATGTGTGTGTGTGTGTGTGTGTGTGTGTGTGTGTGTGTGTGTGTGTGTTCGTTTTGGTTTTACTTGTTTAGATTTCTGACCTCTTGAAATCCGCTCATAATTTATTGGATACCACTTTTGTATTAAGCTAACAAAAGAATGTGAGGCTGTACTCAGGCACAGCTGCGCTTCGAGATAATTAACCTGCTAACCTGCTCATAATGACAGTGCTACAAAGTGCACTATCTCAGTTTAGCATGAGGGGAACGCCATTTTCAAAGGTATTTGTTAAAAGAAAAACAAAACAAAACATGAGTGGTTAGGAGAATTAGTAAAAAAAGGAATCTTTGTACAAAATTTCACAGTTATCTATCCAATAGTTGTTGAGATATTAAAGTCGGGACCAAAGTGGTTGACTGACTGACAGACCCACACTGCCACCCCTAAGGCCATGTTTCTAGCCCGAAAAAGGGGTATTTTGAATATACAAGGCTTCCAGAATATGTGCACTCGTGCAATAGCATGTAGCAGTGAGTGTTTTCACAGGGACCTTAATGTGTGCGGTCCTTTCTCGTGGCCACGTGCTAATCACAGGGTGAGGCTAAAGTCAGAGCCAAGAGAGACCCTCGCCTGGATACAGCAGCTAATCTGCTCTGACACAGGGGCCACGTTGACTCCTGCGACATCTCTTTCCCTCACTTCTTCCTGTGGTGCTGCATTTATTGCATTATTTCAGGTTAGTGCCTCGCTGCTGCAGCCGGATGGACTACTTTGTCTGGGAGAACCTCGTATACTAATCAATCACTCCGAGTACAGCGGTACTGTAGTTGTGTGTTCCCATAGAGGGCACTTGTAACTAAATGGCTCGGGATCAGACGATCCGATAGAAACAATGGAAAAGAATAATCAAAACCAACTATCGATTCAAAATACACACGATAGGGCAAAACTGCGAACCAGCCTGATGAGTGTGTGTGGATGATGTGTGGAGTTGGAATGTGTGACCGCCAGTGGAGTAAAGAGCAGTGGTAGGTGTTGCAAAATCTGAATAGCATACAGTACGTTTGAGTACGTTTCTGTGTGGGTGTCAGGACATGTGATCAGCTGAATTCAGTGTCACGCTATAATGTAAGTTCATGTGTGTTTTGTTCTCGCCCACAGAGCTCAATGGAGTCCCCCAACCTGGAGTTTGAGTATGGAGACACGGACACACTCACCGCTGAGCTTTCAGGTAAAACTGACCACCTACAAAACTCAAATTGAAAATTTTGTTTGTTTGTTTGTTTTTTTCACAGCTCCACTTCCAAACATACTTTCAGTGGCTTTTATCAATTTTTTTTCATGAAAAACTGAGTCTAACCTGGATCTTAAATTCTGAATGGCTCTTATGTGTGACACTGTGTAATATAGACATAACAATGTGCTGTTGATTGGAAATATAATTCAAGGCACTAAACAAGGCAATAACCTGACACTGTGCGAAAGGTGTAGAAAAAAGAACTGATCCTGACATGTTTTTCAAACATATGATGCATTGCATGACTAATGTTATAAGAAATCATGAACATTGTAATTATACATTCAGAACTGCTGAATTGCTCCAGCATCTGTGTATTTAGTAACACCTCAGATGTGACTCTTAGCTTGGTTTAGAAAACACCAAAAGATGCAGAATTCAAAAAAGCTGAAAGATTTTTCTGACTGAACTTTAGTGCAGTAGTTTATTTCAAGCGTAGTTTTTGGAGCCAGCAGATATGCAGAGAGAAACCTCGAATAACAGCAGTGATTTTAAAGTCAAAATGACCATCCTCCTGGTAGATGGTAGGCGGCAGCTGATTAGCCAAGAGTGTTTTTCACAGTGGCAGAGGCTTTCTAGTGACAGCTCCGCAGGGTTTAGGAAGGGCAGCTGCTCTCAGAACAGCAGGAGATGCACGACAATGTCATGGATTGTTACGCCGTGAGTGAAACGGATCCGACCCACACTGAGGAGGCAGGAGCTTGTTTTGTTTGATTTGGTAGGTAGTACACTTAACTTGCAAGAGTTTGTAGGTGTCCTCTTTTGCTTCTATACTAATTCAACTGTTTCACTCTATTCTATTCTATCCTATTTAGTCCTGCATCGATCTATCCGTCAGTTATTTTTTTGACAGACTGATCAATTGTTTGATCCATGAAACGTAAAATTACCTGACGAAAAGCTGTAAAACCTCATACTGGAGAGGCCACAACCAGAAAATGATTGGAGTTTTTCGCTTTGATTAATGACTTTAAATGATTAACCTATTGGCAAAACAGTAGCTCATTCATTTTCTGTCAGTCAGCTTGTCAATGATTTGACTAATTGTTTCAGCTATAATTCTTTTTTAATTTTGTTCACAGAGCTCTACAGTTACACAGAGGAACCGGAGTTCGCCCTGAACAGAGACTACTTTGAGGAGGACTTTAGGAGCCATGGTACTGTGTGTGTGTGTGTGTGTGTGTGTGTGTGTGTGTGTGTGTGTGTGTGTGAGTGTGTGATATAATGGTTTTTGCACATCCCTTAATGTGTTCAGATCACCTATACCATTCCAGGTGCTCCCCTCTTCGTCACTGCCTCGCAGGAGGAGACAGTAAACACTAAACAGGGTCAACAAATACACATGCTCTGATAACACCCTGCATTGCGTAGCCATGTCAAACAGATAAAGGTCCACAGCCAGAAGACTAGTGTTGCTACCTGTTGCTGCTGTTATTTATCACAGAGACCTTGATAGTTCCTCAAACAGTGTGACTTGTTTCTATTGACACAACAAGCCTGAGGGCTTTTGTCTAGCTCTGAATGCCACCACTGGGTCCAGTTTACTGTTCGATAACAGCGTCCTTAGGTGAAATGCTGAAGGTTAACTAAACCGAATGTTCCCAAGCAGTAATGTTTTGCTTTTTCAATGTGGTGCACACACGATAAAAAAGTGTATTGAAGGGAAATAAAAGCGAAATAACAAAATTACAGATTGACTGTACCGACATGAAACCATTTTGCTCCTCCAGCCCTCTGTGGCGTTTCTTGACTTCACACTAAAAGCTGTTAAAAAGCAGTGTCTTCAGCTTGGTTTTTTCACCTCAGAAGTACAACACAAGCCAAAGTTTCTCTTCGGTGTGTGTTTCTGTTTTTTTTTTCTTAAGCTGACTAGTGTGAGGCAAGGGTGACCAGGCACATCAAAAGGGTTAGGGTTGCTCTTTTAAGCTGTTCATAAAATGAATATCCCCACAGATACAGAGTGGAGGGTCATTCCAACTATGCGATTAATGCTCAGTTACCAAGAACAAAGCGGCTTTTCCAACATGGACCTCAGCGTTAGTGTCAGTCTGAGAGAAGATCACGCTTTAATACAGTGTTCTTTTTTACTTGATATGCTAAACAAAATATCTTTTGCAGTAATGATCATGTTTGCTTTGTTTTAAATGCTTGCTACCTTGTGAAAATGAAAATGAAATAGAATAGCACTGGCATTTATTATAATTTTCCTCAATTTAGATCATATAGTTTCAACAAAGTCCATTTATTTGGGAAATATATACCAATAATTTAGAAAATATTGCGTGGATCAAAAGGACAAAGGTTCCAAGTCTCTGTGACATAACATTGAGACAAAAGAGCATCTTTCCATTTGGACTAGAAAAAAGAGTGAGAGGAGTCCTGTTCTTCTTTATCTGACGCCTCCTCTCCAAGCTGAGTTGTAATGAATAGCAGGATTAGATGTGAGCTTCTCTGGCTGCTGTTTTACAGAGATAGAGCACAGAGCTGCCTCTTTGCATCAAAGGCTTTTCATTCATGTGTCTGTGTGTGTGTATTCAGTGAGAAACATTTGTTAATTGTCAAAGGGTGTTGACATGTTTGACTTGTGCCTTTTTGTGAGACCATGTATATATCAATTCCATAAAGAAGTATAGTGGTTATGTCTAATATAAGATCCCTGTAGAAAAATACAATTTTGGGGACAGTGCTTAAGTCAGAAAGTATTTTGTCTCCTGACCCGAGTAAACGAGTGAGTGCAAGTCAGAATGTTTTAAATAAAAGATCCGCGCTCCAGTGATCACAATGATATGCTGTATAATGCCTATTGGTTTAAGAGTCTTAGAATAGAGGACTTACACAGTGGAAAAAATAAGCTTGATCCTTTCCAGAGATGGTCCTGATTCAGTTGGTTGCATGTTTTTTGGAGTATTTTGAAATCTGTCTTCTGTAAAACACAGTGCACGACACAAGTTTATGCTAGTGTTAATAATCTTCACTTTTCTGTGTGTATATTTGCTGTGTGTATCTTTTCCTTCTCATGATGCCACTGACTGGTAATTACTGCTCTATTGGTCTCTATACTTTGTAGCTTTCAGCTGTTTCTAGAGCTAATGCGGTGGGCCTGAACGTAATGTTACAGAAGGGTAGACTATGTAAATTTTTAAAGAAGAAATAACACATTTTTCCTCTTAAAAATTTCTCCCCGTGTTTCCTGATATTTTTTTAAAAAATCCCCAAAAAATCTTTGAAAGTTGACAACATGGTTACACTGTAAATTAGTATCAGCTGAGTTATCTAAGGCACAGGAGGAAGACACTGATAGTTCCGAGGCTAACCTTGAACACCTTGTTGTGTCCTCCCTGCAGCGCGAGGCAGGAGGTGGATCGAGCTGACGCTGGAGGAGCACAGGGCGTACGTGATGAGGCTGCTCGACGCGCTGGAGGTGACGGACAGAGACAAGAGGTTGAAGGTGGCCAGGGCCATCCTCTACTTGGCTCAGGGTAAGTGGGCCCAATATGGAACAGCCAGCGACGAGCACTTTTCCCAGCAGACATGTTGTCTCCTCATAGCAGAAGAAGCACAGCTGTTAGTAATATAATTAACATTGGCTCTGTTCTATTCCAGTGTCCTACTAAGCCATGGCAGTGAGCCAGCATGCCAGAAATAAATGGAATTCAGCTATCATTAATTATTATTATATTCATCTGTGCTTTTTCTACTGTGACATGTCCAAAAAATCCTTCACGAAAAAGGAAATTTTCCACTACACACTTGTTGCTATTAACTTTTCTTCTATAGTCTATAGTTATGCACATGATAATAGAAAGACTTTGCTCCTAATGTACTCCAATCATCTCCGCATACAGTGACGCCTACTTAAAATGATGATAAACAAATATATACTGTTGCAAAGAATAGCACATTAGGCACACTATAAAATGTGTAAAGTGTAAAACACCTATTATGTGTGAGTTCATCATCAATCACCTGTCTAAAACAACAAATATCTAAACAGACACTCTCTGCCCCCCCAATGCCCTCTTTTCCCCAGGGGTGTTTGATGAGTGTGACACGGAGGTGGATGTGCTCCACTGGTCCAGACACAACGTCTTTCTGCTCTACGACATGGGCATCTTCACAGCACTGCTGGAGCTGCTCAGCATGGAGATAGAGTGAGTGGGAGAAACTGAACACACCGCACAGATGTACAGTTAAAAACAGCTGCCAGATAGAATGATGACATTGGTGAGGTCCCTCAGCACATCCCTCGCTCCTTCCCAAATCCGCCAACTCCTTTTTACAGCAGGAGTAGCTCGCTCAAATTTAAAGAAAGACACACAGAGACTCTGAAATGCAGGAATATGGGAAACGCACCGTTGAGGGACGCGGTTGTGGCAGCGGCTCCTTGAAGTCAGCTTTGTTTTGCTGCTGGTGTCTGCCTCAGTTGGGATCCGGTGCTTCTTTGTTGTTACATAAGCTGCTCTGAGGCATCATGGCACAGTCTGTCCTATCACCAGGCTGCACCACAAAGCAGTGTAAGCAAGCCAATCAGGCAAACACGCACATGGTGCTTTTGCAGGTCCTTGCTGGTTATACAAAAACCATGAAAAAGGCACCACATTGAAAATTAGTCTGATTGTTTATGTTTTAAAAAAACCTGTATCTTTATGCCATTATTATTATGTGTTGGTCATACTGATAGGTACATTCTCACCTGTATTTTTTTGCTTGAGTATACATTCTGGCTTCTCATTTTCAATAAATACTTGTGTGTGCGTGCGCATGTACGTGTGTGTGTGTGTGTGTGTGTGTGTGTGTGTGTGTGTGTGTGTGTTTGCAGTAACAGCCAGGCATGCAGCAGTGCAGTGAGGAAGCCTGCCATCTCGCTTGCAGACAGCACAGAGCTCAGGTGAGAGATAAAACCATGCCATTGACCATCTACTCCAACCTTTTCTCTGTTTCACATAAGACGCAAGCCAAAAATTAATATAAAATTTTTTTTTATGTTTACTATATTTTCCTAATTGTCGATAATTAGTTTTTTTTTCACAATTCTTTCACTTCCCCTCAATATTTGTCTTGCTTACTGTCTTTCATCTGGCCACGAGCATACACATTTACACACATTCAAGCACACACACACAAAACTCAGTGAACAAACACACACACACACAACCTATCTGAAAAAAGTTAATTATATTCCTCCCTCATATTCATTTTCAATCTCTCCTTCTGCTTAATGGAATTGATTTTTGAACAACATAGGCTAAGCACTCCATTACACACACACACACACACACACACACACACACACACACACACACACACACACACACACACACACACACACACACACACACACAATCATACAGCCACACGTACACAAAGGTCTGTCTGTGCATCCCCCAGATGAGAACCTACCAGTAATTACGGGCTATAGGAGTAGATTTGCATCAAATTGCTGCTACAAAATTGAAAACCATTATAGTTATTTTAAACAAAGTGAAAATCTTTGTTGAGTGAACAAAGCATTTAATGTGCAAAACACCACTTGAATTACATCATGAATATGCAAATGGTTGGTGCATTATCAGGCAGTAGGTCAGGGATCATCTCCTACCATTTTTATAGGTACAAGCAGAAACCAAATACTACTTGGACTTACCATTCATTGTTACGCTCCACTCTTCCTTTATCATTGTGTCTTTTACATGTAGACCTTTCAGGCCCATTATAGTTGTTTAGGGTAGCAGTTAACTGCCTCCCACATGCAGACGCACCCAGTCGAGCTGACTGGTGTGCGTGTTCCTCTTTCTTGCAGAGTGTTACTGAGCATCATGTACCTAATGGTGGAGACCATCAGAGTTCAAACAGAGGACGACCAACCTGAGTGGAGAGCAGCCAGAGAGGCCTTCAAGAATGAGTTAGGTGTGTGTCGTTTAGTATCTTGAAACCGCACAAGGGTACGTCTCCAAGGTTATATTCATATATCCACGTATCCAATCCCTATGGACCTTTGTCCCCTCAGGTTCACCTCTGTACAATGGTGAGCCCTTTGCCCTGCTCCTCTTCACCATGGTGACCAAGTTCTGCAGCATGAATGCCCCACACTTCCCCATGAAGAAAGTACTACTGCTTCTCTGGAAGACGATACTGGTCAGTACATCACCATCAGAAAAAAATTAAACACAAACCACATGTATAGACTTTTATATACTCTACTTCCCATTTAATTACATTTCCCAACCTTGTGACCCTCCTATGTACATGACTCAATGCACACAAGTCTGTAGTTTGTTGTGTTACTGTCTCCATCCTTCTGTCCAGTTTACCTTGGGGGGTTTCGAGGAGCTCCAGGAGATGAAGGTGCGGGGCCGGGAGCGCTTCAACTTGCCTCCGCTACCGGAGGACAGCATCAAGGTGGTCAGGGCCATGAGAGCAGCCTCGCCCCCAGCCTCTGCCATGGAGCTCATTGAACAGCAGCAGCAGCAGAAGAGGGGCCGCCGCAGCCGCAGGGTACAGCCCCCCCCCTCCATCTTCCATGCTCAAACACATTGCGAGTTTCTGTAAAATAATATACATTATTTTAGAGTCACACTTCACCCTGTCTTTGTTCCCTTACATAAAAGGGCATCTTCAGATTCACACACATATTCATTTAAATTCATCATATTTAGACACAGGGACAGAAATTCAACATTTTAATATGCATTCATTGAAAAGTATAAATGTCAGGACTTTAGAGTCTTTACAGTTTCTTTATAGCGTTTTTGTAGCCAAAAGACAATCCATCTTAAAGTGCATCTACCAATGAAGTTTCTCACATAATCCCTTGGCTGTGCTGCTAATCTATCTCAATAAAATAGAAGGCAAAAGTGTGTTTGGTCCTTCAACCCGACAGTATAACCCAACAGTGTTACTAATGGCATTATAAATGCTAACTCAGAATAATTTTTCCATTATTTGCCTTTTTTTATGGTTGAACAGCTTCATCTGTCTCTAGTAAAGTGGATCTATGGAATTCTTTCTGTAACTCATCCTCTAACTCTTTGCTGGGTCAGGTTTTCCAAAGGTGCTTTAGTGCCAACATCATCAGTTCCCTGTTGTAAGTCAGTGACCACAGATGATCTTGGTGCTGGGACGGCCTTGGGAACCCGAGCCCCTTGTTTGTTTTCGTAGAGCTTTGACTGGACAGGCTCTCTCTCTCTCTAATTGCCCTCTGGTGTCTCATTGCCCCTCTTCCTTGTGTCCCCACAGAGTGCCTTTGTTGATAGCTTGGAAGGAGACAGTCCCTTTCCCAAGAAGCAGGTCTTTACCCACAAATTCCCTCTTTTCCTTCTGCATTTTCCTTCTGCATTGAGCTGGACTTTTTGCACTCCTCTCCCACATCCCTGCCACCTTCTTTTCCTGCCTCTTTTTGCCTTTCTCTCTCCCTCTTCCCCTTTTCTTTCCTCTCTCCTATCTCTCCTATCTTCCGTCTCCCGTCTCCTGTCATTCAACTTCACCCAAACCTGTTGGGATTCACCAGAACTATTTACTATGTCAGATATTTTACTTTCACGTGCTGATTTAAATCTGATCACTATCTAGAAAAGAAAGAAATGGATCAGAAACTTTAACACCCTGAGTAGTTTTGGTGCAGCCTTGCTCTCCACCTTTATTCCAGTACTTTACTTAAATCGCTCCACCTGCATATTTATTTCTTCAATTTCCTTTTTGTGTCAGCTTTTTAAAAACTTTCCTTTACTCCTACTTATCTTCCGTTTACCCTTCTTTTTTATCCTTTTTTCAGTTTGTTCCCTCCATTCCCATTTTCACTTTTTAAAATCTTATTTTTACCCTCCTTAAGTCCCTCATTTTCTCCTCTGCTCTTCCACCTTTTCTTTTTCCCTTTCCTATTTCTTTCGTTATTTCTTCTCCATCTTCTTGCTGCTCTTCTCCTCTTCCTCCCTGTCCTCACACATTTCTCCTTCCTTTCTCCTTCCTTGTCTCCTCTGCCTTCTCCATCATCAACGAACACCGCATACTGTCCCTCCCCTCTTCTCCCCACCCTATTTTTTCCTTCCCTCTCCCTCTCCTCCTCCTCTTCCACTGTGGCCTGCTCAGTACGGGGGTTTGGGGTTTGAGAGACAGGGCTGACTTGCAGGCTTTTGTCATTGGCGCTGGAGTTGTCACTGTCCAGTTGTCCATAAAGACTGTCACTTCAGACATTTACAGCAGTAGCGGCATCTCCCCTTTAGTTTTCATCACATTGCTGCTGGGTTTGGCCTCAACATTACTGTGCACTATAGACTTTGGACTAGGGGTCAATGTCTTTAAAATGCATTCAGTGAGGAGGTGAACTGAGATCATTATTAACATAGTTTTACTTCTGTCAGTGTTGTATTTGGGTTTCACTTGACCTCTCTCTTAAATGGATGTAATTGAAAGCAGCTGCCCCCTAACCCTAAAAGAAAAAAACTAGCTTTACCTCCCACACAGCACAGAATGGCTTTTCCATAGAGAATGGCTCACAACACAGTTTCTCCTCCTCCTCCTCTCGCCCTCCCTCCCTCCTCCTCGCTCATTCTAGCTTCACTTAGTCCAGCATTAGTATTGGTACTACCACTGGAGCACCATACATCGACTTCACCAGCTCAACTAATATCCAGAGTGCTGACCCATGCCTGACGCTTGCACTATTTCCACAGTCATTCATTAGAGAACTTGTTTGAACTTACATACTGTGTGTGCGTGAGAAAGAGTGTTTCGCACTTGAACTGAATTGCATTGTGTGTAGATAAAAGCTTAATATAAAGTGTTAGCCTTATGTATTTTTCCCTGCTTGCATTTTTTTTTTGCCTGTATCTTTTGAAGTGCAAATGCGTGGTAAGTTGAATCAAAAATTTTATTTTTTTGCAGTTGCTTGGAAATTTTTCCCACTTTAGGAAAATGTGACATTAATTTGCGCTGCCTCTTTGTCGATTTTGGTCATTTAGTGGTTTTTTAACATGACAAGGGAATTTTTTAAGATGAAAGAAAAAGAAAGATTTAGTTAAATTTTGAAGAGAAGATTGATACCACTCCTGTGTTTGTATGATAAATATGAAGATGCTGCAAGGAGCTTTTTAGTTTAGCATAAGGACTGAAAACAGGGGTAAATGGCTTGCTGGTTAAAATGGTTCTGCCTACAGGTTAAAAAAATACACCTACCAGCACCATATTATATATAATATGTTAATTAGCAAGCTTTAGAGGTGCTGGCTGGAAGATGATATAAAGCTACATCAAATATGAAGCTACAGCAAGGTGACAGTTAGTGTAGTTTGCATAAAGACCAGAAAAACTGGGGAAACAACTAACCTGGATCTGCCCAATGGTTAAAAGATCTACATACCAGCACCTCAAAATGTAACATGACGTGCTGGTAGGCGTATTTTTTAAGTTCCCTGGCCAGATTCTGGCTAGCTGCTTCTTCCTTTTCCAAACTTTTTATGCTAAGCAAAGCCAACTGTCTACTGTCTGTCGCTTCATTTTTAAAGCATGCACGCCTGGAGTCCACCCACACAGGCGTTTTCACTTGTGCCGTTTGATTAACCTCTTCTCGGGAGTGTGTGGCTGTGAATAATCTGCACTTGACTGACATAACCGTCATTCTTCAGTTGGTTTTGTTGCATTTTGTAAGCACTTAGACCTTAATCATTCTCATAAGAAAATGAATTTTGGTGACTAGTAATTCCCAGCGTAGCTTCACGTTAACTTCCACTTGACTAGAGGTGTAGTCAGGCATGGTAGTTAAAAACAGCTGCATGGGTATGCAAGGCCATTAACAGACAGATATGAGAGAAGTTTCAATCTTCCCCTCTTATCTTACTATTTTCTGAAAAGTGAAAAAGTACACTTCCAGTCCTACAGGATTCAATCACACTACAAACCTTACTGCTTTTATTTTTTTGGGGTCCAACTATATCTGTGTAACAGAAATAGCCCTGTCAGCAGCTTTCTATAATGCTTTGTCTGCAAAAAACTCAACCGAGTTGTTCATTCACGCTGTTCACCCACAAATTTTGAATTATATGTATCCAGTGGAGGACCACATATGAAATTTGCATAATTTGAATTGGAAAAAGTCAGATAACTTTTTTTTTTCTTTGCATTGTCACTAAAAATACATCATTTTTACCTGTAGATGACTGAAAACCCTTTCTGGGCCACATAGAGTCTACCTGCAGTTGGAATGTAGCTTACTGCACCTGTGTTTACTTTACATTATTCCTGCTAGTGTCTTAATGCACTCATTGCAGTTTGGATACATCCAATCCTACAGTGTAATGCATCGGAAAATTTAATGGAACAAGGAAACTAGATGTAGACAACAGTATATTAACCATAACACAAAGTAAAAATCAGCTCTGCTATTTTAGTATCCTCACTATAGTGATGTTTAAAAACTTTCCATGAATTTAAAACTCTTAACATGACATTTCCCCCTGTTTGGTCCAAAAGTAGATTTTAGGCTGTTAAATTAAATTTATTTTATGCTATATGACAGTAGCACACATTATATATTCTGTATCAGCTTCCCCCAACTCTACATTCAAGCTATATGCTGGTTTTTATGGCAGCACCATTCCGTCATATTGAAATATCTACATGTCTTTTGCCTCATTTTATTCACATTTCTCAAAAATTCAGGTTGACATAAAAAAAATCAGAATTTAGACCAAAATTTAGAAATAAAGTGGGTCTGAAAAATGTTCAAACAAGCTAAAAGCATGATTTATTTGTGAAAGAGCCAAAGGTTTTATGCTGTCAGGTAAACTGTGTGTGGTGGATTCGGGTCTAGTCATTACTCAGTTTTACAATTTTGCGGCTGGTATTTATGTGAATTTAAAAAAATGTAGGATGGTTTAGTTACTCAGTCCTGTTCTAAACCATCCGTCCTCTCTCTCTCCCCCCCTAGCCCCTGGTCAAACAGGACAGCCTGGACACGTACAATGAGCGGGACCCCTTCAAGAACGACGACGCCCGGGACGAGGAGGAGGACCCCGAGGACACGGACAGCGGCATCGAGGGCGAGGTGGACCCCCTGGACCGCGATGTCATCATCCAGCCTCCGCCACCGCCGCCTCCTCTGAGACCTCCGACAGAGAGGGTCAACTTCCCCAAGGGCCTCCCCTGGGCCCCTAAAGTCAGGTTAATTGCTCAGATTTTGTTTGTTTTTTTAGCTTTTAACAGAATTTAAGGGTCTGAAATAAACACCCATATGCCTGTACCCAGAGTTTTAAAAGGCACATTAAAATGCCTTCTCAGAGTTTTATTTCTCCCTTACGTCAGGATAAATTACACTGATTATATCCATACACTATCCTAAAAGTCAGAAAGGAGGTGTTACAGCACACAAAATGGCTTAACAGACATCTTGTGTAGGACCTTTCTATGAAAAATAATACAGGTATTTATACATTACCTGCTAAAAATGATCCCCAGCACACTTTTTAAAAATTATTTTAACAGCACTTAGCTTTTATTGCACAGAATAAAATCCCAGGTGATGGTTGGACCTCTGTCATTTTGCCCACTACAGTAGAAAAAATGTTCCCATCCAAGGCCAGTACTTGACACCTGTTGACTTGCAGCTCGTGTCTTTTACTCACTCTGGTTCTGTGCCATTATTTGAGAAGTTAAAACTAAATCTACAAAATTATTTCTCAGTTTTTTCTCCTTGCTATCATCAAGCCATACACTCTCATCTGTTCTCTCCAGACAGTAGCTTGTGCCTCTCTCCAGGGTGCTGCTGCTGCTGCTTTGGGTACATGAATAATATATTTGAGAGAGGACACAAACACTTTATAACACTCCATTTATCATGCATTCAATACCAGCAAACATATATTTTGTCTCTCCTTGAGGGCACCCTATCATTAGGTGCATTTATTTGTATATCTTTGGTTCAGAGAGCTGCAAAATATTGAGCTGATTTGTAGGATGTTCTGAGCAGCAGCACAAGGTGTGACCCTTGAGATTTGAGAAAGCTAATGTGTTTCTATGCGTGAACACCAGTGCTCCCTTGAAAAACAGCTGTTTAACTGGTTTTTCTGATACAGAATTGTTGCAGCAGGGGTCTTTTCTAAAAATCTAAAATCAGACTGCAGCCCATTCTTGTATTCACAGGGAGAAAGACATCGAGCACTTCCTAGAAACCAGTAGAAACAAGTTCATCGGCTTTACCCTGGGAAAGTACGTATTTCATCAGAGGCAAAAAGAGATATCGTTATATTATTTTTTTTTATCTGTCAGTCTGGTGTAACTGTTTATTGCTTTGTAGTGACACAGAGACCTTGGTGGGCTTACCCAGACCCATCCACGAGAGTGTCAAGACTCTCAAACAGGTGAGTGGGGAAATTACTGATATGCTGCATCTTATTTTCTTTATGTTTTTGACTCATGTTAGAGCTAATACACACATTGCCTTTTCCCAATGTTCTTCTTTCTCTTCTTTGCTTTGGCTCAATATTGTCTCCTAATCAATACTCCCTCACTGCTAAATCCCCTGACTTTGGCACCCCACTTAAAAGTCCATACGTGCTTTTTAAGCAGACTAACAAGTGTAGTTTCACAGAGGAATATCCCTCTTGTTGTCAATTAGCAATGCTAATGAATACTTCTTTTTTTACTTTTATTAACAGTAATTTGTGTTGTTTTTCTTCTCCAGCACAAGTATGTGTCTATTGCTGAAATCCAGATCAAGAGGGAGGAGGAGCTACAACAGTGTCCTATGACTCTTGTCAGTAAAGTTGCCAACCATGTTTTTTATCATTTATTTTTTCCATCTTTAATTTAAAGTAGAGAATTAGATGCTCCTCCAAGCTAATCAAAAACTTCCAAAACCACACATAAACAAAACAATATTTAAAGAATTAATATTTTGTTCTATTTGAGTCTGAAATATCATGTGTGTTGTGTTGTATAGGGTGAGGAGGATGTGGAGGAGACACCAGCGGAGATGCTGTACCTGGGAATGCTACCTAACCTTTCCCAGTATGTGGTGGGTAGCTCATAATACTACTTATTACCTCTTAGTGGCATTATTGCTTTGTTTGATATGGTCACCAACCAGAGCAGCATATTGAAGTTTACATAATGCTTCCTTGCCTTTTTTAATAAAGAAACACAGTACCTCACACTTCACTGCTAAGAACTGTGTTTTTATCCAGCAAAACACTGGCAGAATCCGGATTCACATCTAACTTTAGTATAAAGTGGGACTGAATTTAAGTTGGAAAGAGGTCTTGAAAAGTTTTTGAATATCGATGGTATGTCCTTTTATATAAATATAAACGTACACTTTGTTAATGTTGTACATTTTTGTAGCCGTAAACCGTCATGTGGACACAAAGTCATTATTTCTGTACTGAGGAGCAGCATAGAGAATTCAAGGGAGATTTTGCCAAGAATCAGATGAAATTACCATTTCATTTTGACCATTGCTGTACTATACAACATATACTGTAAAAACTGTTTGAATCAAAGAAAAAGCAGATGTGTGGGAAGCAATTCAGAGGTCGTAAATTAGATTTTACCTGGTATATGAAAAAATATGTTTCAAACTGTAAAGTTTTGCCTTGTTCTTCTGTGTCAGATTGCCCTCCTTAAGCTGCTGCTGGCTGCAGCTCCCACCTCCAAAGCTAAAACTGACTCTATCAACATCCTGGCTGATGTGCTTCCCGAGGAGATGCCGTAAGTACCGTGGAAAGACTTCTGCTTTGCTTAAACCTTTTTCTCAGTCACATGCGGTCACATATATTTGCATGCTGTGAGTTTCACCACCATTTCCAAGTGCTTGTTTGTTGAGCATCATCACATAGCAAACAATCCACTTTTCTTCTATATATTTGTATAAACATTAGAAAGAAAAGTCTTACTTTTTATATCACTTTTCTAGGCGGATGGAACACTATAAGAAATACACATACTATGGTTTGTTTTTGGTCTGCGGGAGGGCCCAGCTCCAGACTAGCTGACAGTGACAGTTTCCCTGTTATGAAAATTAAAGTCACCAACTGAGAAAATTAACACTTCTGTCTCACATTGTAATGAAATTTAAGCTTTTTCAGCTTGGTTTGATATTTTACACTAGCAGGAAAAACCTCAGATGAATCATCAGCAGACTAATCAGAATATCTATTTGTTTTCATTGGGGAAGGCAATAAAGTTTGTGTCCGTGTGTGTGTGTGTGTGTGTGTGTGTGTGTGTGTGTGTGTGTGTGTGTGTGTGTGTGTGTGTGTGTGTGCACGCGTTCTTTAGTATCACAGTCCTTCAGAGCATGAAGCTGGGAATTGATGTGAACCGTCACAAGGAAATCATCGTCAAGGCCATCTCTGCTCTGCTGCTGCTGCTCCTCAAGCACTTCAAACTAAACCATATCTATCAGGTTACACACATACGTGCACACACACACACACACACACACATACACACACACACACACACACACACTCAGAGACACAATAAAAACACACTGTCCTCCTTCCTACAGACACCACACATTAACACTTTCTCTCCTCTTTCTTTTTTCTTCTTTCTCCATCTTGCCACCCCCCAAGGCTACCTACGCTAACCTCTGCTTTTACTTTTCTCCTTTCCTCCTCCCAGGAAAGAACATTCCTTTACACTATTTTCATTGACTGCTCTGTACAGTTATAGAAGTAGCGCCCTCTCTTGCCACAAAGGGAGATTACACTTAGACACATTATTAGAATGCAGCTGGCATTGGGAAGACGGGCTCTTAAGTCTTGTACAATATTGGACGATCACAAAAACACTGTATTACAGCAATCATTTTAAGGACTAATTAGTTACTTCTGAATCACTGCATCCAGAAAACAAGGCAAAATATATCACATTTTGAAAAACCAAAGTCAATAAGATATTGAAATATGAGCTCAAGGTAGTTTCAGCGGCAGAATCGCTCCAGTTTTTAATCTTTGTAAAGCTATCTGGATGAGATGAAGGATTTATATAGCTGCCACATGAAGATAAACAAAACCCTGGTTCTTGACCTTTTCCACACACAGGAAACTCATCAGTGAGAGCAGGATTATTGGCCGCTGGATTATTTTTCCCTTCTATTCTTTATAGAGATATGGGTTTTCCATTCCAGGGTTTGCTCCATAGCCTTCATCATCTACAAGTCCTTTATGGTGTCTTTTACAACATGTAAAAAATGATTTGACTATGAAACAATTTTTTTTTTTTTTTTAAATAAGGCCAAAAAATCCGGCTTGTAAAAACTCAAATGAAGAGTTACATTTCTTAGTGTTGTTCCTCTCCAGCCTGTCAAACTCTCTTAACTATTCAACACTGCTGCCTCCTCTATCACTGCAGTTTGAGATTGTCTCCCAGCACCTGGTGTTTGCCAACTGTATCCCACTCATCCTCAAATTCTTCAACCAGAACATCATGTCCTATATCAGTGCCAAAAACAGGTAGGGTCCTTTTTTCTCTTGCACTAAAAGCAATGCAAGTCTCGTTTTGCTTGGAGGTGTTAAAAGACAGGCTTAGTTTGACACGGCTTAGCTCCAGTATGAGAACAAGGCTATGTATAAATTGGTGGCCTCTCTGAATAGCACTTGCTGATATCACTATGTCCCACAAAAAAGGCCAAACTGCTTTATGCTCCTAATCCCACTGATAACGTGCCATACTGAGAAAATATGTCAAACTGAAGCAAAACAGCAAAAATTTAATGCTTTGTTTTCAGGTACCGTTTGGTATAACAAGTAACTTGGTTAATACGGGTTTGACTGTTATCTTTTATGGATTTGCATCAGCAGATGTTAAGGAGGTGACACAAATGGCTTCACAACAAGTGTGTAAAAACAAAACATAAAGCTACAAATTAGATGATGGGAGAACTTTTTTGCGAGTGAGAAGATCAGGCCCAGTCTGCTTAGCTTATTTGCTAACTGTGAAAGTGGACTGAAGAGCAATTTGTAGCATGATCATCTTTTTCTTCTTGTGTGTTTCCATTGCAGTATATGTGTGCTTGACTTTCCCCACTGTGTGGTCCATGAGATGCCTGAGCTCACAGCTGAGAGCTTGGTGAGTCGAAATCCCTGGCAAGTCCTTAGCTGAATGAAGGTCAAGCAGGAAGCTAGTCTCCCAAATATCATTATGACCTTACTTCATGTGTGTGTGTATTTTCAGGAAGCAGGAGACAGCAACCAATTCTGCTGGAGGAACTTGTTCTCTTGTATCAACCTGCTGAGAGTCCTTAACAAGCTGACTAAGTGGAAACACTCCAGGACCATGGTGAGAATTCTGAAAGCTTTATAGCATTAGGGTGAAGTTTTCTGCTTCCTACACTGTAAAAAGTACTCATCCTAATTTGCCTTGTGATATCATATCATATGATATGATCACGTTTTGGGTCTTGTTTCTTTTTTAAAAGGTGAAAAAAAACGTAGTGTGGTGATATATTTTTATATGACAGATTCAAATCAACAGAGAGTGAACCAAGTACTTTATCTTCTACAAAAATATGCAGTGTTTTTTGCATTTGGATAAAGAAATCAACCTTTGAATATTTTTAAAATAATATTAAACTAAATTTCTTGGTAAACTGGACACATGACACATCTACCATCTGTGCGTCCCGTCAGCATCTGACTCCAGGGACCCAGCAGGCCGTAAATTGTTCCACTAGGAACATGCAAAAAAACCCTTAGACTAATCACTAATAGGTTATTTTAAATATCAGATCCAAGCCAAGGTCAGTGTGAAGAGAAAATCTAAGCAGGGCTCCAAACACATGTTCCAGCTCTTTATTCCTATTCCCTTGCAAGATGCTGGTGGTGTTCAAGTCTGCCCCAATACTGAAGAGAGCGCTGAAGGTGAAACAGGCCATGATGCAGCTCTACGTTCTCAAGCTTCTTAAGATCCAGACCAAGTACCTGGGCCGCCAGTGGAGGAAGAGCAACATGAAGACCATGTCGGCGATCTACCAGAAGGTCCGCCACAGGCTCAATGATGACTGGGCCTATGGAAATGGTAAAAAACAGTGCACCAAATCAGATTCATGAACTACTGTATTTAAACTGTTCATTCAGGGTTAGGATGAGCTGGTAAAGAACTGCTATGGAACCTTGGAGATGATGGTTCACATCCCGAGTTTATTACAAATGATGTGCTTCAGTTTAATTTTTCATTTTTAAGCTTTCATTTTTTACATTTTGTGCATTACAGATATTTACTGATTAAATATGTTAAAATAACTCTTAAATTACCTAAGAAAGGAAAAAGGCAACGTAATACATTTTTAAAAATGAATGAAATAAATGAAAACTTAAAAGAATAAGTACTTTTAGATTAAGTTTTTATAACAAAGTAATGCTGAGAACACATTCTGGCCCTTATTTGTCATTCTCTTTGAGCCATAAGGCAGCTTAGCCTCTCAGATCCTCATAAATGAGGCTGTCGTGGTGATGAATAATTCCAGCATCCTCCTCCTTGTATGTTCGTATGTGTATGATATACATTTTTCCAACAGCCACTAGCAAGCTAGATTATGTTGCCATAGTAACAGAATTAGGGGGACTTTTCAGGGTCACAGTCCCTTGCGGGAGATCAAGTGATCTTTCAGTATTAGTGTTAAGGAGAATAGATGGGAAGAAGCAAAAAGAAAAAAAAGGACGAGGGGAGAAATGATAGGTGATCGAAAAAAATGCATGTAACTGATATGCACTCAGGTATGAGGTAATATGAGGTAATATGCATAACTGTAAACATTCAGGCATATATTAAAGAAAAAAATGTGTTTGAGATTGATTAAATGTTCCCTCCTTTCGCCCCAGATATCGATGCACGTCCCTGGGACTTCCAGGCGGAGGAGTGCGCCCTGCGTGAGAGCATCGAGAAGTTTAACAGCCGCCGCTACGACAGAAACAAGAACGGGGACTTCACTCCCGTGGACAACTGCCTGCAGAGCGTGCTGGGCCAGCGTGTGGAGCTGCCCGAGGACTTCCACTACAGCTACGAGATGTGGCTGGAGAGAGAGGTGTTCTCCCAGCCCATCCAGTGGGAGGGGCTACTGCAGAATCCTTGATGGAGGTGAGGGAGAGGGTTGGGGAGGCTAAGGGGGAGGGGAGGTTAATCTGCACATCAGCGATGTGGAGGGAAGGGGGAGGGTAAAAAAAAAGAAAAAAAGAAACAAGAAATGGAGAAGTCACCTCCCAGGCCATTCAGTGATGGTAGGAGATGGAAAAGAAAATGGAGTTGACGATCAAATGGGGCTTCCTGATGTGAGCTTGGCAGAAATAGATGCCACATACATGCACACACACTTGACGCTAACATGTGCCTATGACTACTGTGTACACGAATGGATGTGGCAGGCAAGAACAGAGGTAGCAGTTCCTAAGTAACATCTGTTATCACTGTAGCAGGCAACTGTTTTGGCCAGTTACACCCCCCGCCAATGTTACACGACAACATTTGTGTCCCTGTTTATAAAATGTTGGTGCTCTTTTGACCCCCTAATGGTGTTTTCCTATTTATTTGTACAATGTGTGTGGTTAAGCATTTTATGATACTTGTTTTTTTTTTTTTTTGAAAGATGTAAATTTGAATGATTTTTGATCAGTTTAAGCCTTTTTTTTTAATTTTGTCACAGAGCCTATTGGGTCGTAGTTTGTTGGTGATGGATTTGAACGTTTTTCTTATGTATTTTCTAGAAAAAACAGGCCTTTTGGAAGAAAACCACGGGGTCATTTTGATAGTCCAGATGTAGAAGTTGGAGCAATTTCCTCAAAAAAAAAGGCACCAAAAAAGAAATATACCAGCTCTAAGTGTATGATTTGTTCATTGTTGTTATAAGTATGTATGTGCAAACAGAAAATATGGTTATCTAAAAATGGGCAAATGTGGAGAGGATGGCTTTTCAGAATCTGCTTGAAGAAACTGCATTCTAGGAGAAGGTATTAGTTACCTATTTGATCTCTTTTATTTAAACAGAAAATTTACCTTATAACTAAATCTGTTGTTCCAGAGAGTTTCAGTATCTTTAACCTCATGAAATCAGATCCATCCGATTTTAGCTCAACCTCAGCAATGATCAGAATAGAAGGAATTCTGTTCGCATGTTCACTCCCTGCTACCACCTGCTGACTTGCAACAGCACAACACATAAACCAATAAGCTTCCTGGTGCGTCCTTGGCGAGGACTCTGTCACGCTTGCACTTGTCACAAAAACTGTATTTTTTTTCCCTAGTTCACCTTCAACTCTGCCATATCGTTCCTTCACTAGGGTTGAGAGCTCTGACGTGTTTCCCGGACATGTCTCTACTGAAGCACAACAAACAAGCACAGAAGACATAAAGCATGGTCACCTTCTTTTCCTATCATTGGTTAAGATTGTTATTAACTCACCTCGAGGGGCCAAGAGCTGTCTTGTAATATCTTTGTAAAGAACAATAATTTTATCACTCAGTCTTGTGCTTCTCTGTGGGAATGTGCATGGCTGTTTTGTTTTGAGTACCTGTTCACACTTTAATATGGTATCTGGAATGGCTTTTTTGTCTAATGTTTCCAGCACAATTAGAAGTGTGCTTTTTATCTTAAAGTCAAAGTGTTCTGCATCACAAGGAACTTTATGTAATTTTTCTTTTTCAGGAAGACAAAGTGTTTAGAATTATAGCATCCTTTATAGATTCTCAGGTTTATGGAGATAATTTATTGCAACAGTTTTCAAAGCTTCCTTTCCATCATCTAGCTCACTACCTGTAGAGATGAAATACCACTTATCATCACATCCTTACACTAAAGTAAAACCTGAAGCAAACAGTAATTGCATAGGCTGCACATTGCCACTAAACACATTAGCTCATAGAGAGTTAGCATTTATGTCTGTTGCATTTCAAGTTCAGATGTACTTTTTTGTATCTTGTGCCAAATTTGAGTGCCATTTTCTATTTTTATTTCGTTGCCTCCATGATCATTTTTAGGGTTGTTCATTCAAATCACCACTAAATGTTTGCAATACAGAAATGTTATTTTCTACTTGATAATTGTACAATCAATGAAAATTGTTGTTTTCTTGTACCTGATACAGTATTTTACCAGGAGTGTTTAGCATTGTATGGATGTTACAACATTATAAATGTGTTTTTGTTACACATATTTCCATATCTGTATAGTATAGATAAATACTCAATACTGACTTTGTTCAGGGGTATGTGCAATTACAGATCCTTAGAGGCATTATTAAATAGAATGACAAATTACAATATTAGAATTGCTTATTAAACAACATTGAACAATTGTGACTATTCATGAGGTGATTATTCATTAGCTGAGGAAGTTGGTGGAGAGGTGGAGAGCTGTTTCACACACAAAGCTGTCTACACTCACAACCACACACACAACCACACAAACAAACTGGAACACTGAAGGTCAAACTGACTGCCCACTCACGTGACATTACACACTGCCCCGGGCCAACGTTTCAACAGTCCGGGTACAGCTATTGTAGATTGGGATGAGGGCATGTGCATGTCTATGATTAGCTGGTGAGTAATGATGTAAAACTGCCCTGTACTTGTCCTTCATCCTCATAGAGTCAGGATATATAGTATATCCAGGGAGAAATTAAAAATCTAGGGGGTTTTACTCATTTTTTTCCCTATTTGAGAAATAAATACTCTGTCAAAACTAGAGTCATAGCAAGTAACAAAATGTGTCAGGAAAAAACTGGTGTAAAATTGACAGCAATATATTTTTGGTTTTATTATAGCCCCTCCTTTCACACTACATAAAAGCATATAGACAAAATTAAGGACAAAAAAAACCCCTGTGTGATATTTCCTAAGTGAAGCTCATACAAAGAGACATTTGCTGTGTCAGAGCACCGCAACCAGAAAAGCGGGAGATGAAGCTGAGAGTGACTCAGAGCAAAAAACATGAATCACTCTTTGCACGGATATTTAAGCAGCAGCACGCAGAAATACAAAGACGTGTGATCTTGAAAATATCGAGCAGAAACACGAGTCTACCTGTCAATATTTAGTACAGTAAATTTATCACATGTATAGAAGGAATTCTGTTTAACATAATACAAAAAGAGGAAAAGAACCTTTTCTAATACATTTTAGTTTAATGTAATATATACGGTATTATCTGATGTTTTATGTCGTGCAGTATGATGATCCTTTTTTTTGCTTACATGCCGTGCTTACGTTTTCAGACCCAGAGCTGCCTTGCCATGAAACTCTCCCGTCCAAACCAGTCCTTGTGTGTCAGTGAAAGCCCCTTCTCCCTCCAACCTAGAGATAAACATTGATTTAGACATCCAAAAATCTTACACTTCGTGTGACTGTGCTGCTAAGAATGAAATAATAAAAAACATCAAGTCTATGGTTTAAATACTTTCTCTCATCTTGAGAAAATGTTTTATCTAACTTTGAAAGTGAGTGCAATGCCAGAAGTATGACTATTACTCTCATATGATTTAATCCTTGTCTCTGAACGATGACGTTGCATATCTAAGTGGGATATGTCATAGTAAGCCGATTCCTGTCATTCCCAGTTAACCTCCTGATTTTTTTGGATTGCCTTTTTACCTGTTTTTGTGAAAGCGGCCTCCGTAAGCGGAGCCGTCTGGGAACGTGTACGTCCCCGAGCCGTGGTACATGTTGTCTTTGAACCCTCCTTCGTACAGAGCCCCAGAGGGATGCCGCAGGGCCCCTGTGCCGTGCATCTGGGACGAGGACACATGGGGGCGAGGAAGAAGAGTGACTAACCGCGTCTACGGCCCTCCGGGCTGCAGCCACAGACATGGGGAGAGTATTTAGACATGCAATTGATGCAGACCTTGTCCTCCAGCCACTCTCCAGTGTATGTGATGCCATTTGCTGAGGTGTGTTTCCCAGCACCGCTCCTCATCACTGCTCCTGATGAAGACCTGCTGCACTCCCCTTCTGTCGTTGGAGGAGAAGCTGACCCAGATCCACGCAATGTAAATGCATAACTCTTATCATGTCTATATGATACTCACCATATCTGTCCCCGTTTGAGAAAACGTAGGATACCTTTATATGTCCCTCCTCTGTGGAAAAAACAAGACAAATTCTCCTCAGGCATCTTAACTGTCAGATAAATATGCTCATTTTTGTAGATTCGCAACTCGACCATTTACAGAACCATCTTTCTTGGAGTGAAATGTTAAAGCAAAATTAGAAAAAGCAGACGAAACATGTGGACGTGCTCGGGTGTTAGAAAACGAATCTCCTCGATCGAAACCCACCAGACATCCGCGGCGGCTTCGACCCCAGCTCCAGCGAGGAAAAAGCTGTGTTCGATCGCAGTTTTTCCGTGATGTGAAAAGTCAAACAGTTAATTAAAAAAAGCTTAAAATTAACTTTTCCTGACAACTTTGAAACGCGTAAAAAAAAATGTCTGTTTTGCTAGCAGCCGGACGCGAACCCCCGTTGCCATGGTTACGGATTCGGTACGGGCCCGGTCGTGTTTGTGTTTTTTAAGCGGCGTCACCCTTTCGCACAACGTAGTTAAACTTATGTCACATTTATTTTTGCTCCAAAAAAAAAAAACCCTCCGGACGACGCTTTTTTAAAAGATTTTATTTAAAAAGAAAAAAGTAATATTTATTCCCCGGCGCAGACGTTACCGGACACCGGAAAAAGAACCTCTGAACCCGCAGTTTCGACCAATGGAAGAGATGCAGGCTACCGGTGGTTTTCACAGCTGTCTCAGGTCAGTCCTCACTTGTTATGAAAGTAAAGTTTAATTTTTTTCGGAAACTTTTATTCTTCGTCGACGATAGTATAGCTCGATAGGATTTTTTTTATGGCAATCTGAAGCGTTTAACCCCTTCGACCGGACTTTTTTTTGTGTCAGGAAGCGTCTCTTAGCTCAGCTAACGCTAGCTTGTTAATACAAAAGTGAGGCGGTGAGCCTGCTAGCTTGTTAGCTAGCTCATGCGTGATGCTTGAAACTGACATACCAACCCTAAACAACACAACCTTTATTTTCTAATGCGAGTCATATCTTGTTATTATTTTTCTTTTAGAATCGCTAATAAAACAAATTTCCAGCAGGTGCGTGGACTTAGATGCTCATCGCCACGGGTGTTAGTCAGCCTGCTCAGTTTGATTGCATAATTGTAGCCACCAGCGTTGTATGTCAGCCACCATCTCATCGCTCACACTTGAACTGAAGGGCCACGACGAGCCACCTCACGGCTATGTGCGACCCTGTGCACTGCGGTGGATGTACAGTAGCTGCCTGCTCTTCCTTGGTCCGCAACTAGCAGCTCTCTCTGTTGCACACAGGGTTTATTGGATGCTCGCAGGGCTGAGATTTTTTTTTGTAAACAATACATCTCATCGCTCTCTTCACAGGTTTTTCTCTGCTATGAAAGGAAATTGATCGAAAGTGAGTACACGTTTGTCTATTTTGAGCAGTCGGTAACGTGCTTGTGGTGATCCTTTTCAAGATAGATTTCTTTAAAGTGTGTTTTATAACATCAGACTGCTCGTGAATGTCTTCACAGAGAAATGAATGCGAGGAGAAGAGGTGGTAAGCCGAACAGAGGAGGAGGGAGATTTAACAAGCCAAGAGGAGGAGGAGGTGGTGGTGGTGGTGGGGGAGGTGGAGGTGGAGGTAGGAAAGGAGGAGCTGGTCGATGGGATGACGACGATGATTTCAGCCTTGATTTTGGAACCTCTCGATCCAGCAGGTATGATTTTCATGTTGAAAGAATCAATTGTCTGATTAAAAATGATCACACTGTACTATTTTACCCCTTCACACTCATCTCCCTTGTTCCCCTCTCTGTTTACCTGGTTTTGTTTCCAGACCTGGCAAAGGACGAGGCGTTGGCAGCCGTGCGGGTGGCAAGGATGGAGGTAGAGGAAGGGGGGGAAGGGGAGGAAGGGATCGAGACAGGGATGGCAGAGGCGATGGGAGAAGTCGTGGTAAGGCTCTCCCAAGCTCCCTGGCGAGGATCCGGACTTGTCCAAAGTCAGGTGACGGCATCAGGCCGGAGATGAGCACCATGCCCTTGCAGAGGATCTTCATGACTAATGAGAACCAAGAACAACTCAAGGAGCTGCTGAGGGATCTGCAGACTCAGGACATGGATGAGGCCTATGAGTAAGTACAATCAAGTGAATATGCATGGGATAGGCAAAATCTCTTTATTTGTGAGAAAAGCTTATTTGAATGCTAGAAAGTGGCTTTTTTAATTAATTAAATTTTTTTTGAATGAAGTGATTTTTTTTTTTTCCTTCTGCAAGTCCACATTAATTAATACTACCATATCTCCCTCAGTGAGTTTGGTTCAGACTATTCGGAGGGAGAAGATGATGAGGAGGAATATGATGAGTTGGATCACCGAGAGGAAGGCCAGTTTTGGACCACTAATGATGAGCCTGTGGAGAGAGCAGAAAGCCCTTCATATGATCCAGAGTCTGACGATGAACGGCCTGCTCCTGAACCTGTCATCTCCTTATTTGCCATAGGCAAACTCTGCAGGTGATGTTCAGATTTGTCTTTTCTTTTGTTGCAGATTTTTGATGTTGTAGGTGTTGACAATAATCCTACTTTTGTTTGAAATTAATCAAGTAGGGTTTTTTCCTGCTATTTTGTCAGGAATATAAACAATTAAGTTTTGTATATATTAACATTGTCTACTCCCTATGTTATCTCACATTTTCTTTCTGTAGGTATGGATTTGATAGGGAGCGGAGTAAAATGGCACTGGAGTCTAGTGGAGGGGAATTGGGGGCCACTTTAGAACAGCTCCTCCACCAGGTTTTCAGTGAACGCTATGGCCAGAAAGCAGTTTCCCCTAATGGTCTTGAGGGGGTGCCTGTGGATGAGTGTTTAAGCCAGAGGCAGGAGGAAGCTTTGGCTCTAGCTGCCATTTATGGTGACCGTTTCAGTGAGCGTATTGCTAATGTGGTCTGGACAGTAACCTTGGACCTCTCATTCCTCTCAGACAACAATGGCAAGAATTTTGGGGAAGTTGGGAGCCGGAGAGGAGGAGGTTCTGTCAATGTCCGTGACGTTTGCAGGTTCTACCTGAAAGGACAAGGCTGCCGCTTTGGGGACAAATGCAAGTTTAAACACCAACTTCCCACCAAAGGGAGGTCTGGAGCTGGCTCCCCAGACCTCACAGGCCCAAGCCAGCCTGGAATCAGCAGCTATTCTCCCCCTGAGTATGAACTAGAGGTCCGTTTCCCCAGAGGAAATCGTTATCCATTTCAGGCACCAATAGTCGCCTTCAGCACCAATGATGAGTCTGTTGGAGCTGCAGGGAGGCTCAGCGTGACAGAGAAATTGTTTGGAGAGGCACTCGCTGCAGCAAAGAGCAATGAACCTGTTGTTTACACCCTGATCACCTTGTGTGAGGATGAAGCTACTATGAAAGAACTGCTGGCTGTCAGTCATCACAAATACAGCACGCCGCCACCTGTTGTGATGGCACCTCCACCCTCTCTCTCCATAGCAAAGAATAAGAGTGTTAGGAGCAATGCCTCTGAGGAAAGCAGGAGTAGTAGTACTAGTTGTAGCAATCATACCAATGGCAGAAGGATGGCTCCACCCAACAACCACAGACCCATAGATTGTGAGTCAAAAAGATCATTTACTTAATATTTTTCATTTACTGTCTGTTTTCGTTAAATATAGCTTTGAATTGTATTTTGTGCTTCTGTATTGAATCAGTCACCTCTGTCTTAAAAGTGAAAGAGACCGGAGAGGCAGAGGAGCTGGATGAGAAGGAGGAAGATGAAGAGGACGAGGCCGTTCCAATTGAGAGTGAGAGTTACGTCAATCTGAGGAAGAAGATGGTGAATAAGCACAACCTAAAGATTGACAACCTATTACAAGAAAATGGCAAGCTGTGCCGAGAGTTCCTAAGGAAGAAGGTAAAGGAGAACTGCTGTGACTAAAAAGTAAACGCTCTTCTTTATGGTTTTTTACTCTACTTCTTTTTCCGACACTATGCATGTGTTTAATCTTTGTCTTTACCTAGTCATCCAGGCGCTTTAGATCTATGCTGGAGCAGAGGAAGATGCTGCCAGCTTGGCAAGAAAAAGAGAACATCCTAGATCTGTTGGACCATTGTCAGGTGCTGGTGGTCAGTGGGATGACAGGGTGGGTCAAACAGAGAAACACCGAAGTATTTGTATTTACAAAGGTTCAACCAGGGAATATACTATTTATACAAACCTGATTGGGTTTGATGGAAAGAAAGATGAAACTAAATGAACCCAGGCTTAGTATTGTTCAGTATCATGGTGTTTTGTATGTACAAGGATGTATGGAAAATTTTCAGTGTCTTAATACACTCTAACCTGACTAAATTGCTTTTTTATGCTCAATACTCAATACTCAATATGCTTAATACTTTTCCATCATGCTTCATGTGCTAATTAAGTGACTAAATTTACATTTTTTTTCACCTTATTTCTGTGAATAATGTTAAAATGACTTTATTTTAATAACTGACATCTTAACTTCCAATGTTTAAAAGCAACAGAGACATTCTGTTGTTGCCCAATATTTATTAAAAAAAAACACCAATAAGAATGGTGTAAGATTAAAATTTAAGGTAGTATGTGTTAGATTAAAAGAAAATAGTGGATTTATTATTAAAAACAAACAGACAAACATACCTGCTCATTCTATTCTTGAATAATATGTATGATTCTACCTAGTGTTTATTTTGTGTTTACTTCTCTGAAGGTGTGGTAAGACCACCCAGATCCCTCAGTTCATTCTGGATGCCTCATTAATTGGTCGAGCAGAGCAAGTGGCCAACATCATCTGCACCCAACCACGCCGCATTTCCGCCATCTCTGTGGCTCAGAGAGTGGCACAGGAGCGTGCAGAGTGCCTTGGGAACTCTGTGGGATATCAGATCCGCCTGGAGAGTGTCAGGGTATGGGGACATTCAACATATACATCTACTGAACAGTATAGTATTTATTTTACCAGCATTTAGTTATAATGGTCCAAATGAATAAAATGTAAGTTTAATTCTCTAAAAACTAAAAACATAAAATTTTGAAATCACTAACAAAACCTAAGTATATGTAACCAAGCTTAATATCATAAAATAATAACTTCTACCTCTTTTCTCTGACTACTCTTTTCTGGCAGACATCTGCCACCAGACTGTTGTACTGCACTACAGGCGTGTTACTGCGGAGACTTGAGGGCGAGGCGGACCTCAAAGGCATCACACATGTCATTGTTGATGAGGTGCATGAGCGTACGGAGGAGAGGTGAGTCTATGCAGATCACTCATATACATTATGGTGCTGAAAGTGCGCATTCATGCTCTTCATCCTGCATTTTTATATCTTACTTCACAGCTTAAGAAATTCATAATTTCCCTTCTCAAACTGGCAAATTTCCTTCTAAATCTTTTTTTAGAATGTATATTTAGACACTTTTTTACTGGCTTGTTTCTTTCTCACTGTCTGTCTTGCTGTATCCTTTTTTTTTCAGTGACTTTCTGCTGTTGGTGCTCAAAGACCTGATTGTACAGAGACCAGACCTGAAAATTATTCTCATGAGTGCCACACTTAATGCCAACCTCTTTTCAGAATATTTCTACAACTGTCCCTCTGTCCACATACCAGGTAATGGATGCAGTATCTATTGTACACACAACCTGATTTGATTTGATAGATTGTTTATTTTCCCCAGTCAATGAACCTCATGTGTTCCAGGGCGTACTTTTCCTGTCGACCAGTTTTTTCTTGAAGATGCCATCGCTAAATCTGGGTAATACATTCTCCTACTTTTTAGTAAATTCAGCTGAAATCTTTTTAAAAAAAATTGTCAAATTTGATAATGTGTAAGAACATAATTAAGTATCTATGTCTTGAAAACACTTGTCTGTCATTTACTTTCCCAGCTATGTCATAGAGGATGGCAGCCCTTACATGCGCTCAGGGAAACAGAATTCGTCTTGCATGGTTGGACGTGCAAACAAAGGGGAGGCGAGGAACATGGTGGACGACTTGAGTGATGACGTATGGAACTTCATGTCTTTCTGTAAGAAGGACTTTGTCAAAGACTCAATCCCAGACCAGCAGCTCAGCCTGCAGGATCTCACGATCAGATATAAAGGTGACTTCTGAACAAGTATCATAAACTGAACTGCTGTGTTGTTGAGGGTCTCAAATTTTACCTCCTGGGTCTCACTCAAAAAAACTGCTGCTGCCTGTCTTTGCATCCATACCAAATTTTGTTTTGCTGTTGATGCAGATACAAAGAAATCTGTGCTGAAGACCATTGCTGCAATGGACCTGGACAAAATCAACATGGACCTGGTGGAAAACCTGCTGGAGTGGATTGTTGAAGGAAAACACAACTACCCTCCAGGTAAAATCACCCACATATTGTATACTCAGACCTGACCCAGTGAGTCCTGGACACTTGGGCAGTTTTACTGTGGAGATTGGCTGGTTTGGTGTAACCTTGTGATTGCTGTGTCCAGGTGCAGTGCTGGTTTTTTTGCCGGGCCTGGCTGAGATCAAGATGCTGTATGAACAGCTCCAGTCCAACAGAATGTTCAACAACAGGGGCGCAGCCAGGTTCGTGTCCCAAGACATGTGTGTGTGTGTGTGTTTTTGCAGCAGTTTCTGTTCTTTTTTTCTTTGTTTATTATTTACAAATGGATACATTGCATTAAAATTCATACTTTGCAGTAATTCCTATGTACTAATTGTGGAGCAAGAAGGAATTTCCTGATGCCATTGTTTAAAAAAAACAAACAAAAAAAAACATGGGCCTAGGATCCTTTCTTAACTACACAATGCTCATTTTTATCTTAACTCTTCATAAACACCAAGAAATGTATACATTTTTATTTTTTATATATATATTTATATATATATATATATAGACACACACACACATACACGTAATATATTGTACTAGTCAAATGCTAATGTCTGTGAGGGTACATTTCCCCACATTAGGTGTGTGGTTTACCCACTTCACTCAACCTTGTCCAATGAGGAGCAGCAGGCAGTTTTCAGTCGGCCCCCCGAGGGTGTCACCAAGATTATCATCTCCACCAATATTGCAGAGACCTCTGTAACCATTGACGATGTGGTATATGTCATCGACTCTGGAAAGATGAAGGAGAAAAGGTAATGTAATGTTTAGCTAAAGTACTCAGATATTATGTTGATTATTTTGATATAGTGTATGTACATTTTTGATAACAATGGGTGTGAATTATGCATTTATTTATATTTTTTTCCCAAACATGACCAAATATTCAAACTTAACATGGATCAAGCACTTCTCATTTTAAAATCCACCTTTGTCGGTCTTTCTTGGTTACATTTTCAGGTATGATGCATCTAAAAGCATGGAGAGCCTGGAGGACTCCTGGGTTTCTCGGGCGAACGCACTGCAGAGGAAGGGCAGAGCAGGTCGAGTGGCCTCGGGGGTCTGCTTCCACCTCTTTACCAGCCACTGCTTCCAACACCAGCTGGCTGAGCAACAGCTGCCTGAGATCCAGAGAGTGCCTCTGGAGCAGCTCTGCCTCCGGTATATCTATCTGTTTATTCTTTGCAGAGTGCCAACCTGCTTTGTTGTCTCTATAAATTTAAATAATAGAAGTTTTATGTATGGCAAGTGTACTTGGATTTATGATTGAAAATGCCACCTTAGAAATGTTGTGTCTGCCTTGGTCTTTTATCCTGCCAGGCCTTACCTGTGGCACTTTGTCTGATTTTAGGGAATGCAAAACAGTTGTTTCTAATGCTATTATTTCCCATGCTGTAACACCCCCCCCCCTCGACAGAATCAAGATCCTCGATGTGTTTGCTGAGCAGACTTTGGAGTCGGTCTTCTCTCGGCTCATTGAACCCCCAACTATGGGAAGCTTGGATGTGGCCAAGCAGCGCCTGCAGGACCTGGGAGCTCTAACTGTAGACGAGAGGCTGACCCCGCTGGGCTACCACCTGGCCTGCCTGCCTGTTGACGTGCGCATTGGGAAACTCATGCTGTTTGGCGCCATCTTCCGCTGCCTCGACCCAGCACTCACCATTGCTGCCAGCCTGGCCTTCAAATCACCCTTTGTAAGGACACAGAGCCACAAATGAGAGACCATATGTGTCACTTACCAGAACCATAACACTGATTTTCAGATTGTTTGTCACTGCCAAGTGTACATCCAGTATACAGTACAGTTGCTTAACCAGCTACTTCATCTTTGCATTTACTTTTTAACAGAAAAGAACCCACATAATATTTATTATTCTGTAGTCTTATTCAGTAGAAATAGTTTCTATATTTGGTCTTTTGTCTGTTTTTAAGGTGTCTCCATGGGATAAGCGTGAGGAAGCCAATGAGAAAAAACTGGCCTTCATGCTGGCCAATAGCGACCATCTCGCTTTGTTACAGGCTTATAAGGTACTGACTGGATTTATTTCTTTGGATAAATAATTAAAGGCAGTATTGGTATGTAAAAGTGGTGGCATTCCTTTTAAATCTAGTCTGGTTTACAATGTGATGGATTTTTCCTGTGTGGCAGGGATGGTGCTGTGCCGCAAAGAACGGTAACCGGGCCGGCTTCCTTTACTGCAGGGAGAACTTTCTGTCTTGGCGAGGCTTACAGGTCAGATAGGGCTGTGTTAGGATTTTTTTTTCTCTTCTACAGTTGTATGATGCTATTATTGTCAAATTCCTGGGCAGCAGGCCGTAGCATTGTTTAGTTTACTGTATGTTTTCTTTTGAATTTACCACCTTGCAGGCATTGCTTAAATCCATATAGCATAAACTTTAAATTATAGTTTAGATTCCCTTTAAAAGAACTGACATGAATCTAGTGCTGAGGTTTAAATGTGTTTAATTTCCATTTTAAAATGTATGCTGTTACATGTGCAGGAGATTGCCAGTCTGAAGAGGCAGTTTGCTGAGTTGCTGTCTGACATTGGCTTCATAAAGGAGGGACTTAGGGCCAGGATTATAGAGCGCATGTGCTCTAATGGCACTGATGGTGTTCTAGAGGCTACCGGCCCTGAGGTAGTATATACAGACACACGCACACACTCTCACATATTATAGTGCTGGGAATATTAAATTTGTTATTCCAACACATTATCAGTTTTATGATATTACTTTATTTCAGTTTTATAAGGTGCAAAGGCAGTCATATTTTTTTTTTTACTTTTAACTCAACAACCTAGCCTTAGTGGTTAAGAAAAACTGATAATAATGATGAATAATGCTGAGTATCATTGTCTTACAGGCTAACCTGAACTCGGAAAACATCCGACTGATGTCTGCCATGCTATGTGCTGCCCTCTATCCCAACGTGGTCCAGGTAGATAATCATTCTGTTTGCTGTTTGAAAGCCAGTTATAACCACTCAAACTGTCTCATGTCTGATATCCCTTCTTGGCTTTACGCTCCCGTTTTTGATGCTGTGATCCAGGTACGTGCTCCTCAGGGCAATTACAAGATGACCAGCAAAGGAGCGATGAAGATGCAACCTAAAGCCAACGAGCTTCGCTTCATGACAAAGAACGACGGCTGTGTTCATGTGCACCCCTCATCTGTCAACTACATGGTGAGATTAAAAAAAACAAAAGAAAAAAAACAAAACATTGGATTCAACAGATAAAGAGGAACAAGCCCTCTGACTCTCCTTGGTCTTCCAGGTCCGTCACTACAACAGCCCCTACCTGGTGTACCATGAGAAGGTGAAGACGAGCCGTGTCTTCATCAGGGACTGCAGCATGGTGTCTGTCTACCCACTGGTGCTGTTTGGAGGTGGTCAGGTCAACGTGGAACTGCACAAGGGAGAGTTTGTCATCTCCCTTGACGATGGATGGATACGATTTGCTGCCGCTTCTCATCAGGTCAGAAATAAGAGATAACAAAGATTTTAAAATATTTATAATCAGATGAACAAAGATCTTTGGAATATCTTTTCACAATCCTTTAAAAGGTCCATTGCAAATATTTTAGTGTGAAATTTATTTGCACAGTGATATTTATATAATAAATAAGCATGGCCCAAGCCTCAGTTTGATCCTGTAAAAAGTGTACAAGCTGTTTGTTAACCTGTTTAATATACATTAAAGATTTAAAAGGGTTTTACAAGGATTCCAGAGAAAACAATGAATCATAGGGACATATCTAATATGGCATAAAAATATATTTTTAAGCATAGTAATGATGAAAATGGCATTATAAATTCTTTAATATAAATGTGGGTGCAGGCAAAAATGGCATAAGAAAAAAATGCACAAAATGATTATATGGCAAGTGAAAGCACAAATGAACTGTGTGTGTCTGTGTCCCCATCCCTGTCCCCGTCCCCGTCCCCTACCCAGGTGGCTGAGCTGGTGAGGGAGCTGCGCTGGGAGCTGGACCAGCTGCTAGAGGACAAAATCAGGAACCCGAGCATGGACCTGTGCAGCTGCCCCCGCGGCTCCCGCATCATCCACATGATAGTCCACCTCATCTCTACGCAGTAGCTCAGCTTCTTAATAAGCCTGTGTCACCCTCAAGGGCTTAAATGCTTGGAGCTCTGCAGTATAAATATATTTCTCCTCTTGCAGCACTGCTAAACTGTAATTTTTAATATGTTAAATCATTAAGGAAGGCAGGCTAAACAGCCCTAAGACTAGTTAAAATTTCTATTGTATTTCTTAAAAAAAATGGATATTGTACTTGAGGTGAAGTCCTCTGATGTAGGGACAGTCACCACAACACCCTGCTGCCACCTGGCACTTTATCGGAATTATCATTTTACACAAAGGTATTACTGTTCTGTTGCTGCACAAGAGGCGCTTTAAAGCAAATTTTGCCTTGAAAGGAAAAAAAAATTGCTCTATGCAGGTCATCTACAAACCTCCAGCATTGTTGTTGCTGGAATTAAGCGCTTTCCTTACTTTGGTACCTATGTAATGCAGCAATAAAAAAGCTTGTCTTGATGCCTTCTACTGTAGGTGCAGTAAAATGGCACAAATTGATTGTTTAACTTGATGTCAGATGTAATTTGTACACAGTGCATTTTTGTTTTAGGTTGTGTGTTTCTTGCTCACAACTAAGAAGTTTCTTGGGTCCATATTGGATTTCCTATTCTAACAGTAAGTTGGTTGTGGTTGTGGATATTTATTTGTCTTGCATGATCAAGAGACTGAGCTTTCGCATGGTATTCAGTTGTTTTACATTTACTGAATGTATTTAAATGTTACAGTGATGTCAAAACCAATTTCACAAAGTGAATGCAAGGGCTTTTTAAATCAGGAGAATCTGGTGGGAGCTGCCAAAGAATTTGAAAGCTTATTGTCTTAACAAGTGATTAATTCTACTGCACTAAAATAAAAAGAAAAGCGGAGATACCCGGCCGTTGTTTTCTTTGCCCGGAACTTTTGCACTCATTCCTTGGTATGTTTTGTATTTGAAGCCACGCTGCATTTTTTAACAAAGGAATTTACAGGCTGGTGGAAGAGGGCAGCCCCTTTGGCCATGAGTGAGTCAGTTCTGTCTCTATGACAACAGGACATAACAAATGGGGTATCACTGCCCTAGTTGAAGCCATTCATTTGCCACTTACAACAGTGCCAAGTCCAGAGCTGGTAAGATATATGAATAAAAATTTTAAATTGTGCTTAGGATGCTTTGAAACACAAATCTGCTGTATTATACCTTTTTTAGATTTGTTTGTATCTTGTTTTACAGATGTGTAGATAATCTCATCACATTGAACGTGACGTTTCACTATGGTAAAGTATAACACTTAGTTTTGCTCCATTATAGACTCAGTTCAAAGCAAACTGTGGTCACTTGTGGAGGAACCAAATCTAAACTGATTTAGCCACTTGTATGTTTTTCAAAGCCCACCAAATCCAGGAAATCGAGGTCCCAAAGTTCTAGGCCTGCCAAGAAGACCGGGAGTCCAAAAACACCCAGAAAGAAGTCATCCAGTGCCAAATCCACCAAGACAGAGGTGGACATCCTCAGCCCAGCAGCCATGGAAAATGTTTACTACATTTCTCATAATGCAGTGGACTGTCTACAGTTCAGAGGCTTTGGGTGGCCAAATTCAAACAAAAAAAAGAAAATAAAGAAGTGAACAAAACGCAAGAAGAAAATTTGGATGTACATTTCTGCCAAAGATGAGAATGAGCGCCTAAGGATTAATTGCCTGGTTAATGGCATCATCTAGTGGACACACTTGTAATAACACCTCAATTGAAAGATTTCAGCTGCTGGAACGAGTTAGTGCAGCGCTATGGAAACATTTTGTTTTTCGTCCACCAATTCATGCAAGACTGCTCAGCAAAAATAAACCAGTAAAAGGTCACCTAATCCATGAGGCAAAGACTTTATTGTGTGCTGTAATTTAAACCCCTGTGCATAAAAATCTTGGCAGGTGTTCTTGACAGTTCAGCATTCTGTGAAAGATTATCTTTAAACCTAGTGTAACACAACATAGAATAGCAAATGCACGCTAAGTTAAAATTCATTTTAGAGATTATTTTTCCACCTAATGTGGAGATTATGAATGTCATTCATAGGTTAAAAGACCACAGTGGATCATAGAAAAGGCCAGTTGAAAGTGCCATGAGCGAGGACACAAAGTGATCCCGCTTGAGAGTTATAATGTTCTTTAAATCCAGTTTTTGTACAATTTATTTTGCAAAAATAGGTCACAATGAGAACATGCCTATATAATGAAGAAGAAACAAATACACTCCCAGGCACTGTTGATATTCTCACACATATTTTACATAATCAGTCCATTTTTTTAAATGTACACTCATTATATCATAACCCTGTAAAATAAATAGTTTCTCTGCAAAACCAAACACTCCTTGCTTGCAACGTGGTCCTGCTTTGCTCACTCTGGGGGCTTCTTTTTGGCCTCCACGTCTTTCTTAAAAGCTTCGATTTTCTTGGCTATGTTGGGGACCTAGGAAAGAAACAACACTGCAGTCAGTAGAAGAGCGTATACAGTTGCCGGTTTATTAGGTACGGCAAGTGTTCAGTTTTTGTTGCAACACTTTTAGAGCCAACTTTACACTGACCCTGTATTATAGAGTACTATACGTACAATGTACCAATAAGGATGGCCTAAGTACTTACACAACACTTGCACATGCAACAAAAACTGGACATTATTACCTTCAAAATGGTGGGATATATATCAGGACTCTTGTATTAAAGGGCATTAGTTTTAACTAGTTGTACCAAATAAACTGGCAACTGATGTAGGTCATTTGGAGGCTGAGGGTCAGGGGGTCGGTAGCTCTACGACCCCCTGTGCCTTGGTTCGGCCTGGCGGAGGGTGTGATAGGGATGGGACAGAGGCAACTGGGTCATTTCAATAACTTGTTGAATTCTAATCGTGTACGTTTATTAATAAAACCTAAAATCAGACAAACTTACGTCGTAGTTTTGAGCGATGTACATCCCCACGACATTCCCCAGAGTGAAGCCAGCCTAAAAGATAAAACCAAAAATCTCATTAAATGGCCGATATTTCTAACTTAATAACAACTTGAACTACATCTATCAACTTATTTTCATGTTTATTTAAAGCGGTGGCGTAGTTTCGCCTTCAGATCTGACTTTTGAGGCTTAGTTTATTATAACGCAAAACTTCAATTCGCTAGTAACATTCACCGCTGACAGCCGGTAACGCTAATGATTAGCTATGCTAGCTTCTCTTGCGTCCTGTCAGCATCCTGTCAAACATCATTATAACGCGTGATAATGTCAATTTAACTCACCAGGAACTGTAGCATAGCGGAACAACCGAGTCTCCACGGGAGAGTCCACAGCGAATTATCTTACCGACGACGAAGCAGGTTAGAAAGTTCAAGGCTAAACAAGAAAAATCCACCGAGCTGTTTGGCTAACGAAGCTAGTCCGCGCGCAACAAGGGGCGCACGCATGCGCGAGAAAATTAACTCTCGCGTTATTGTGCAGAGGAGACGCGTTGTAGTCTTTCCCCGCACCCCGGGCTTTAGTCGTCACCGGCCGGAGAACTACAACTCCCTGCGCCGTAAGAAAACTCTCGCCCATCCAGTGGGTGTTGTTGCAATGGTGGTGTCGGAGGGACATTGAATGACTTTGGCTCCATCGCGAAAATAGCAGGTTTATTCGTTTTGTTCTGAAACGCCGAAGCATGGAGGCTCTCATCCCCGTTATAAACAAGCTCCAAGATGTGTTCAACACGGTGGGTGCGGATATTATACAGCTTCCGCAGATAGCGGTGGTCGGGACTCAGGTAAGACGCTTGTGCGGATGTGTGCATTTTGTGATATAGCGGGCTAGCTAGATAACCTTGCTTTAATGACATGCATGCATTAAAAACCTATAACCATGTTATAAAAGATGCACTGGCCGCGAATAATTTACCGTAACACTTGTAATTAATGTAGAAATTCAGACATCGGAACGAATCGAGGCTGCACGGTGACAGGTGCAGACCCAGGAAGCACTGCTAAAAACCCCCACTGAAAATTTGACTAGACTGCTAAGATCCTCATTTGCAAAGTCTGCTCTTGCAGTGGCAGGGAGTCTATTTTCATCATCTTCAATCGCTGCTATTTTAAGAGCCCCCATCCACACACACTAACCTCAGATGGATAAACCAGGTCAATGCTTTTGGAAAAGACAGGTGCAGTTTGCTGTACTGTCTCTCCCAGGTCCACCATGACTCCGTATCGGGGCCGTGCTTGATTGGTGTCTCAAATCAGAAGTTAGATACAGTCCCCTGATTTCTTCCTCATCCAAGTCATTGTCTCTGCCTGTGTTTTGTGTCTCCAGAGCAGTGGCAAGAGTTCTGTGCTGGAGAGCCTGGTGGGCAGGGACCTGCTGCCTCGCGGGACTGGCATCGTAACCAGGCGACCTCTCATCCTCCAGCTGGTCCATGTAGATCCTGGAGACGCCAGGAAAAATGATGACAGCGGTGGGTGCCTCAGCAGAAACTGTTTTTGATATTGCCTCTGTTATGGTATGGCATGTCGGGTATTTAGCTTATCATAAACACGTATGGAGGAATCATGCCAGTGATTGTTGGTGTACAATATGGGGAAAAAAAGCCTTAATATAATTTCCTGGTTCTTAATGTCCAAGCAACAGTTTTAAAGTTCTTCTTTGTCACTGTTTTTCTAATCATTTGCAGATACCAGGTTGTGAAAAAGCACTGTGCTTCACAAAGGTGCATTGTACAGCTGTCTTCACATTTAAATAACATGAATTGGTCTCCCAGTTCTGCTACACTCCTCGTTCCAGCTGCCTTATTGACAGGAATAGTAACTGTCTTTGACTGTATGGTAGATCTAATGTTAGCTGTGCTTGCTTATCCTGCTGCTCAAATTAGTTTTAACACCTGCTTTCTTCCACTTCCTGGGTGCTAAATGAACACTATGACCAATGCTGTTTTTCTTGTGTTTCACAGGTCGAGAGGGTGAGGAGTGGGGAAAGTTTCTGCACACAAAAAATAAGGTACAGGTTCGTGAGATGTAAAGCATTTCATTAACAGTCTTTGTCCTTGCATTTTCTTTATAAATTTTTCTTCTTTTTTTAGATCTACACAGATTTTGATGAAATCAGGCAAGAAATTGAAAATGAAACGGAGCGAGTATCAGGGAATAATAAGGTGAGATGTGGATGGAGGATGAAGAGGTCATTTGGGTTAAAAGAGGAACTCAAAATATATTTCAACCAAGGCAGTGCTTTGAATGGGAAACAAATCCAAAATATATAATTCTTTCATTCACAAATTCACTTTGCTCACTGTCTGTTATGGTTGAACAAATCAGATACTTATAAAGCAAAATAAAAATGCTTAGCATAGTGCACTATACATTTTCAAACAAAAAGGAGTTTAAGAAATTTGTGTTGAGACAAAATATTGCAAAAAAATATGATACTTGTGTTTGTGATAGGCAGAAAGATTTGTTTAATGACATTGTGATGGAACGAAGTGTTGAAGAGATTTGAAATCATGAGAGGGATTTAAATAATACAATTTTCAAAGTTACAATGATAGATAATCAGCCAAACTTCTGGGCTAGCACTAACTAATGTAACAGCCATTGATGGTAGGCTGTGTATGAGACATGTTTTTGTTTTTTCTTTTGCGAGTTATAAAACTAGGTGGACACTCTGGGCTAGCTGCAGGCAAATGGAGGATTAGTGACTAACAGTTATGTAAAGAGAGTTAAAATAATCCAGATGCAATGAGATGAAAATATAAATAAAGATTATTATTATCTATTTATTTTTTAATAGACCACAGAATGTGAGTAAAGACTTGAGACAGGTTATTGCCCTGAGCAGAGCTTATACAGTATGTTTACCAAATTTGAGACTAAAGTGGAAAATCACACCAAGAATTTTTGGCATGTAGCTTAGGGCTAAAGGGACCCAGTGAGTTTGTGTGTGTGTGTGTGTGTGTATATATATATATATATATATATATATATATATATATAATAAGTTAAATGAAATTTTTAAATTTTCAGTTCTAAGCTTGTAAATACACAGTACACACATGTTCTGCTCTCGTTGTCCCTCACCAGGGAATCAGTGATGAACCCATACATCTGAAGATATTTTCCCCCCACGTTGTCAACCTGACACTAGTGGATCTGCCAGGAATCACTAAGGTAACACTCGCTGTACCTCTGACTTCTTCCTCCCTAAGACAAAGCTTTTTCCTTTTATAAAAGGTGGAACTATTTATTTAAAAAAAAAAAAAGAAAAGCACAAGAGCCACGATTTACCTGATATGCCTTGTCACTGGTGTTAATGTACCTTTTCTGGTTGATGCTATTGTGTATCTGGTAATTGTAGACGGCAGAGAATGAATAACTCAGTCTTAATTCTTCTAAACCATGTACTGTCAGTGTCCATGTTGATGAAGGCTTTGAGTCCAGCCTCATTAGCTCCCTCTTCTCTGGACAATCATGTTATATTGAGAAATTCCCCCTGCTGTAGATTCTAAACAATCAAACTGAGGCATACTGTGACTTTTCCTTTAATTGAGATTGTTCCCTCCAGGTGCCTGTAGGTGATCAGCCTAAGGACATTGAGGTCCAGATAAGAGATCTTATCTTGAAGCATATCTCCAACCCCAATTGCATCATCCTGGCTGTCACGGCTGCCAATACTGACATGGCCACGTCAGAGGCCCTCAAGGTGGCCCGGGAGGTCGACCCTGACGGTAAGGAAAACCAGATGTTATCCAACATTTAAGACACATAAGTGTTAGTAACCATTTTTGTGACTCACCAGGAAGGAGGACGCTGGCTGTAGTGACCAAGCTGGACTTGATGGACGCTGGTACTGACGCTATGGATGTGCTAATGGGAAGAGTCATACCTGTAAAACTGGGCCTCATTGGAGTAGTCAACAGGTCTGAACAGTTTGCTGTTTACTGCCATGACTATATCATGAAAAGGTCCATTACTTATAACAGAGATGAGTGTTTAATAAAAGAGGTGACAGGCTCAGTGGAGATGATAGTACAATAATATATTTTTAATGGTAGTATAAAAGATTTATCATTATCTGTTGTTTTTATAGCTTTATAACTGCAATTACATTGTGGGTTGTTTTTTTAATAATATTAGTTATGAAGTGATTTTTACAGCTTCCTTTGTTTTTTAGTTCAATATGGTGAACATCAGTCGGAATCATTTTCCATATCAAACAAGATACAAACTGTAAAACCTCATCTGTTAATATTGGTATTTATTTTTTATGTTTCTCATTGCCCAGCACTTATTATCAGTGTTTTGTTTTAGGAGCCAGTTGGACATAAACAATAAAAAGTCTGTGGCTGATGCCATTCGGGACGAACATGCTTTCCTGCAGAAGAAATACCCATCTCTCGCTAACAGAAATGGAACCAAATACTTGGCCAGGACCCTTAACAGGTAAATATAATTACGAATGTGGTCATGACGAACTATACATCCATTGAAAGTACAAAGCATCATGCTTCTATCACTGTGAATCATTTTGAGATCAAAGTGGCATTGTGGCAACGGTTGTTTAACAGAACACAAACAGAAAAGTCAAATTAAAAGAAAGGAAATGAACACTTTAATGAATAGACATTTTCAACAAGTTTGGTGCCTTTGTAAATTTATTTCAGTGTTACCTAGATCAGCCCACATTTTTTGTTATAAAATTCTTAAGTTATCTTTCAGAAGAAACTAGGATCAAGACTGTGAAGAGTTCAAGAAAAATGTTATTTTGGTAATGAAATTTTCAAGGGAAAATGTGGATAGAATACACTGAATTTAAAATCAGAGAACAGTGTCCGTGCAAAAAATAAGATATGACATAGATACTACATATAGGTAGGGATTTAACACATGGACAGGACACATTAAATTACGTCAGCATCCATATGTTGAATGTCCACAGCCATCAGAGGAAATTGCTATTGTCTGTCATTTAGACAATAGGCAATTAGCTTGAATATCGTTTAAACATTTGCATAAAAACTGAACCCTCTTCACTTTGTTGTCTTAATATCAGGTTACTGATGCATCACATTCGAGACTGTCTCCCTGAGCTGAAGACACGGATCAATGTCCTTGCAGCCCAGTACCAGTCCCTGCTCAGCAGCTACGGGGAACCCGTCGAAGACCAAAGTGCCACCTTGCTCCAACTCATCACCAAGTTTGCCACAGAATACTGCAACACCATCGAGGGCACAGCCAAATACATCGAGACGGCAGAGCTGTGAGTACCGGTGTCTCTCCTCTGCTTGGCCACATGGTGTTGCTGTTGATCCAGCGCCGTGAAAATGAGCAAAACGGCTGCATTGGTTTCATCATTTAATATGACACAACTTGTAAGTTGAGGCACGCACAGCTTCTGTGAAGGAAGAGCTGACAGGAGAGGAGGCCACAGGGTTCACACCACAGCTAATATCCCCCCGCTGCTATTTTTCAGGTGTGGTGGAGCCAGAATTTGTTACATATTCCATGAGACTTTTGGCAGAACATTGGAGTCCGTGGATCCTCTGGGGGGACTCACCACCATCGATATCCTAACAGCCATAAGGAATGCAACAGTGAGTGCTGCTGCATCATCTCATAAATGCAATCCTCATTAGTCTCAGCACAGTTTCTTCTCTCATCATTGTGAACTGTTTTAAAACAAAAAACATGACTTTTCCTGCACGATATATAGCCAATTCTAAGTCTTTTGTTCTCTTAACACAAGTTGCCCTGGGTTAATACTAATGTGCAGCTCCCTTCTTTCCCAACATCAGGGCCCGCGTCCTTCCCTTTTTGTGCCTGAGGTTTCTTTCGAGCTGCTGGTGAAGAAGCAGGTAAAACGCCTGGAGGAGCCTAGTTTACGCTGTGTGGAGCTGGTCCACGAGGAGATGCAGAGGATCATCCAGCACTGCAGCAACTACAGCACACAGGTCATCAGCTCTGCTCACGTCATCAAAAAAAGAAGGGAACACAGTTATTTGTTTTTCTGTCACATTGCAGACATTCACATTTATACTGTTCTGCCCTTCAGGAGCTGCAGAGGTTCCCTAAGCTGCATGAGGCCATTGTGGAAGTGGTCACTTCCCTCCTGAGGAAGAGACTGCCCATCACCAATGAGATGGTACCTCTATATTCATTCACATCTATTTGCATCTGTGCATTCTTCTTCTGCTCTTTTTATCTCCCAGGTTGCAGTGTTTCAGTCATAGGCTAAAGTGAATGGTGACTGAATTTTCCCTCTCTTCTTGTCACAGGTCCACAACTTGGTTGCAATTGAGCTGGCTTACATCAACACCAAACATCCAGACTTTGCCGATGCCTGTGGGGTCATGAATAACAATATAGAGGTCTATACGAACAATAAATACCCTTCTTTTCTTCCACAGAAATGTCAGAAACTTTATTTTAGGAAATTTGAATTTTATTACCTGGGAAGGTCTCTGTGTTTTATCAGAAAAAAACATGTGGCATTTATATATATTACACACAGAAAATACTTCCCACCGTTAACGTGATGAAATGTGTTTCTATTCAGCAGAGTGGTTGGTAGAACTTAAAACATTTCTTCAAGGATTAGACCAACTTCTCTAATTATGCGTTTTCCAGTAAATTATCTTGCATACTTTCCTAGGATGTGTTGATGTTGAAGTTTTTTTGCCAAAACCAGCAACTGTACCAACATCACCAACATCTGTTTTTGTGTGTTTGTAGGAGCAAAGGAGAAACAGGATGAGAGAGCTGCCCACTGCAGTGCCCAGGGATAAGGTAAAAGAAACAAGCTTATAGAAAAATAAAATAACAGAAGCCCGTGTGTTCCGATACTTGCAGTGTCTGGATCATAAAGGGTGCTTGTGCAGTGTTAATCACTCATAGCGTTGCAGGATGAGGATCTGTGAACTGAATGCTTCGGATAGTTTCCATTGAGGAATTTTATCCCACATCTCCTCTTTTTCTCAGAGTGTCTCCTCTCCTCCCCCCAAATGACTTTCGACAGCCAGCCTCTTTTCCTCTATTTCCACATTCTCTCTGTGTTTTTTTTCTCTCCCTCTCTCTCTCTCCCTCCATTCCTGCTCTCGTATTCCTTCTAGTCTGTTGGCAAAGGCCCGGCCGGACCAACTGTGGTTTCTGGCGAGCCCCCTGCGTCTGGAGTAGACATGGACGGTGCCAAGGTGGGCACATACGCGGCTCGCTGGCTCCGTGCCCGGCTGGCTGTAGGGCATGGATGGATGGGTGGATGGGTGGATGGGTGGATGGGCGGATGGGCATGGACTGCTGGCATGCACTCTGATCTTTGTCTGCTGATGCTGTGCTCTTGCTTTGCTTTCCCTCAGCCTGTGTGGACTTGCACTAACGACTGTGGAGTTTTCTTCAGTGTCATTCCCTAAAGCTGGTCCACCTGTCTCACAGAAAATGCCTTCTCCCCCCCTCTTTCCTTTCTCCAGTGTTTTTTTTAACATTTTGGTTTGTCTTTCTTTTGTGCCTACTAAATAGGAACTGTGTGTTTTCCCAAGCCTTTTTGGGCTGTAAGGTCATATTTGATGGAGAATGACACTAGGTTGTACTGTGCCCAGTTTTAAATGTTCAACTTAAAATTTTTGGAATGTATGTTTGACTTGGGGTCTCAGTTTTGCACATGACCCAGTCAAGAATATCGTGCTACCCTAACCATCCTCTCCCTTTAAACCTGGACGACAAGCAGAGAGTGCTGTTTTAATAATTTAGTGGCCAGGGCGGTGTGTTGACAGTTTATCTTTCTTCATTTTTCTTGTGTCCTTGGCTCATCAGGCCCCAGCAGCAGGAACCCAGGGTGAACAAGATGGCACAGGAAACTGGAGGGGGATGCTGAGGAAAGGTGAGGACGCCCCAGGCTCCGGACCCGGAAGCCCCCTTAAAGGAGCCGTCAACCTACTTGATGTGGTAACTAAAAGTTTGCCTATCAGCATGCCCTAGCATGAAGATAACGATGTTTTTCAGTGGCCAGCTGATCAAAACGTTCTCTCCCCTTTCTCCCTCCAGCCTGTGCCAGTTGCCAGGAAGCTGTCATCACGTGAGCAACGGGACTGTGAGGTCATTGAACGCCTCATTAAGTCTTACTTCCTCATTGTCCGCAAAAACATCCAGGACAGGTAGGCCACCCAACTCCTTCATAAGGGTCTGGGGATTATTCCATATTTTTGTTGATTGTGATGAACTGAAGATGAATGGATCCTACTAACAAGTATTGTCTATATAGCTGAAGTTATTTGTCTGTGTTATAGAGCTCAATTGTTGACCAAAACCTATTAAAAAAAAAAAATAAAATACTTAGCCAAAGTGTTGCACTAGGTGACATGTTCCTTCATCACAATAAACACAGGCACTGTAGATTACTCTGATCTGTGCCAATCTGCTGCTGCAAACAATAAGTATTGCTACAAATGTGTATTAATCCTCGTGGGAAAATGAAAAAAGTTTGAGTAATGTTTGCTAAAAACTACCATGCCCAGCTGTTTGAGAAATGACTGAGCCTTTTTAAAGATTTAGTGTGGAAAAACGGGAGTTACAGGCAGGGTAGGGAAGTTAAAAAGTATTGAGATGGACTGGCACATTGTTGGCTTTGGTCTTATCGTGTGATGTGTTTACAATAACAAACGAAAAGACTCTTGCCAGTCAAGTCCTTTAAAATGTCTCCCCTTGCATATTTTCACACTGTGGTTAAAAATTGTAGACCCAAAATTAACCCACCATTTAGGAAAATACATCTTTTTGATGATTTGACTTAATTTAATCATCTTTTTCCTCCTAACAAAGAAAATTTTCTTTGCTATATTGCAGGGGTGTAGAGTCCTCTGGAGCTCAGCAGGGCTACATATCTCATATTAAGCTCATATTTAACTAAACTCGATACTTCGACAGGCATGGCCACCTGGTGGGTCAAACTCGGGCCCCTCCATCTGGGGGACAACACAATCACCGGTCCATCTTGCCGACTCGCTCTCAGCCATCTGTTCGGTTTGTTTTCTCTCTCCCTCTGTCTACCGCAGCGTGCCGAAGGCAGTGATGCACTTCCTGGTCAACCATGTGAAGGACAGCCTCCAGAGCGAGCTTGTCGGCCAGCTGTATAAATCCGGCCTCCTCAACGATCTGCTGACCGAGTCGGAGGATATGGCCCAGCGGCGCAAGGAGGCCGCGGACATGCTACAGGTAACAAACTCCACATTTTGGTGTATAGTTTTCCCTGATGGAATGAAGCTCCTTCATCCATCATTTCAATGTGTTTGTTTGTTTTTAATCTTCTACTCAGGCGTTGCAGAAAGCCAGTCAGGTGATCGCTGAGATCCGGGAAACACATCTGTGGTGAAAAATCAACAAAGGGAGCTGAGCCTGATCTGTTATCTTCTCATCGTACCCAAAGGGCCAATGCTCCATGCACTCATCATGTTTGAACATGAAGTTTTAGATTTGCAGCCATGAAAATGCACTGTAATTTTTGGGTCACAAACTACCTGAAAGAAATGCAAGTTAATTGAAGTTGCTTATTTAAAATGCTTGGTGTTGTCTTGAAAGTATAAAAATGCACTTCCTATGTTAACTAAGGTTCAAGGTAAGATTTTAGAAAATGTTTCCACCCTCCTGGAGGAATTGAAGGGTGCAGCCAAAGGCAAACTACTTTTCATTTTTGACAGGCTTTGGTTAACCAGTATGGAAATAGACTTTTGTGTGAAGTGAAAATGAAAGTTTTGATGCCATTTTGGCACCTCCACAAAGTAATCTGAAAAATGTTTTGGCTCTAGGGTTACAAAAAATCAAAATATTATTCAGCCTCTTATCTGCAACCTTTTCATTTAGGAGTAGCTGTCATGTGTTAGAAACCTGGGAACCTCAGAAAAATCATATTGTATTGTAACAATACAGCTGGGATTGGTCGACTGAGTTAAAATACATAGGTTGCTCCAGACTTGCAGCAATTGTTATCCCTCTTACCTGTGTACATAACCGTTACTTATTTTTTGCACTGTTGTCACCACACTGTACTGTATAGAGACACCATCATCTTGACACTGTACTGCCAAAATCTTTATTTATAAATGTGTTATTTAAGTGTGTGGATAATGTTATGAGCACCATTGCCGCGTGTTGCGGTAGGTCATTTAATTATGTTTACATATCATTGCATACATGTGAAATTTATAGTGCATAGTAGTTCTCTGTGTATGGACCCCAAAAGAAAGAATAAATAGAGGTATTTTATTGCCACTTAAGAGAGTTAGATTCATATGTGTGGACAGTTGGGATTGGTTGAAAGATCAGCTAGAGATGATTTGAATGTAAACCACACAAACAGGCAGGACGTGAGTCAAAAGCACCAGATCATTTATTGTTTATTTGTCTACACTCGGCTCTTGCAGTGATGTGTCTTTGTTGAAGAGAACATCAATGTCATCAGATTCAACACCGCTGCTCGTTTTCAGACGTTTCTTCAATGGACTCCTGCTGAGGTTCTCCTCTATCTCAGCCTGCCCTTGGTCTTGCCTCTTCCTTTGGCACTGTGCAGTCACAGACAAAAGTCATTTAACAATGAAGTTTATATGCATTTATTAAGTTCATTGTTTGATCGCTCAAATGTTCCCGTAACAATTGCATTGCGTGTTTAAAGATGGCCTAAAGTGTTGAAATATAATTAAATAAGACATTATAATTAAATATAGATAAATTACATTGATAACCATAAAATTGAAAAATAGTCCAGTTACATTTTTAAAAGTCATGCACACTATAGAAAGTGCCAATCACATAACTAGCCCTGCCCAGTTTTTGTTGATTGACAGACAGCAATGCTGTTGTGAAAATATTCTATGAAATAAAACAGTCACTGTGAAACGAAAAAGAATTTTTGAAAAATGACTGTTTGGAACAAAAATTGCTGGAATTAAATAAAACTTACCTGCAATAAACTTTTATTATGAAAAGTGGATGAAATAATATTCCACAATAATGAGCTGAGTTTTGAAAAAAAAGGACTATAATAGCTTCATGGTTATATTCCATGTTTTTTCATTATATGATTATTTCACATTGTCTTATTTATATAATTTTGAAATGTTTTGGTCCCCATAGAATAAAAATCCAAATTTTCTCAATTGTAGACTGTACCTAGGAGTTCAGGCATGTTTTGTCCCTCAAAATCCTTTTTTTCCTTTACCAAAAGAGGACAAAGTCCATAAATGTTAAATGTTGACTTGGGAGCAAACTGGTTGAAGAATAAATAAATAAACTTTGAGTACTTCGTAGTTTTTGATATTTGTTAACCAAAATTAACTTTAGCCACTACCAAGAAAGCAGCACTCTGACCTACATGTGAAAGACATCACCTGACAGTACACATTCTTGTCTGCATATAAATATAGGGTTTTCTTTCAAGTGTAACATTTTGTCAATGCATATTTTCTTCAATGTATGTTCATGAAGAAAAACTACATTGGCATCGAAGAGAGGGAACTAGACTGGAAAGATAAGAGAACAAGCACCAAAGCATCATGCTATTAGAGGAGGGCACAGCACAAACAGAACACAGCTGGCAAATGACGACTTTTTCCTCTCAACAGCAGCCTTACCTTTGATATCCTGGCTTTGTCTTTTATGCACCTTTGCCCATAAGATCTTATACAACCAAAGTTTAATCTACCAGACTTGAAAAGCAGAGTGTAAACACTTACCAGCTGATTCAACACAGATGTCTTGCTTTCTTTCTGCCTTAAACTTTGTTTTACTAAACTTCTCAACTTCTCAAGAATGGTGGTGCAAGATCAATTTTACATTTCAAAATTTGAAACTGATACTCAAAGTATTGAGCATCTGAGACTTTGTCATCTAGCAGGACAAATGGCTGAAGTGGGAATCCAGTCTTGGTTTTGGGATCTTTGTTCAAACCTCCACAAAGCTTCTCTAGTTTACCAACTTCAAAGCTCAAATATAACTGTGGGTCAGGACTACAATGTTTCCAGACTGCTTAGATGAAGACATAAAAAAAGATGCTGAGTAATAGGTGAATGGATAAGAGTTGCCTCATTACTTAAAAGAGAATGGAGAACATTAAAGAGGGTGTAAACCCTAAGTACTGCATGCTGGCCCAAAAAAGCTGCATCACACAAAAAAGAACTAAAGGAAAAAAATATCCATCTATTGATTAGCTGATGGAGCAAATCCTATGTGACACTGAGTGAAAGGTGGGATACACCTTGGACAGGTTGCCAGTCTATCACAGGGCGGGCATATACAGCGAAAACCACCATAAGCACCTAGGAACGATTCACAGTTGCCACTAAGCTGCGCAACTTTGGACTGTGGGAGGAAACCCAGGCAGGCACAGGGAGAACATGCAAGCTCCGAACAGAAAGGCCCCGGCAGGTTCGAACCCACTTGACCATTTGTCCCCCCCGCAGAAATTAAAAAAGACAACAACAACAGAATTTCTACTACTTCGTCACATGATCCCACTTTATATTAAGTAGGTCGATGTGACTTTAAAAGGCCTTGGGTTGCAGGAGGTAATTTAACACAAACTGAAGATCTGGAAAAAAACTTGATGGATTGGGATTATATCTAGAATTTTGTTTATCTGCAAAGCAGTTGTGCAGATAAAGATACTGTTTAAACATGTTTTAAGACAGTGGAAGCTATGTATGAAAGACTATGCTTTAAAGAATAGATTTTGTCAAGGTTTGTCAGAATAGAATGATTTGACTAAAGATTTCCCGAGGCTCTTTAAATGAACACCAGCTCTATACTACATCAGTGGCTTTTGGGAAAAGGAGAAAAAACTAACTACTGATTTGAGCCTCATCTGAGATTTCCTGAAAAATCTCAAGTGAGGTTCAAAGGAGGCTGCTACTTACTTCTGGTGATCCTGAATGCGAGACTGGAGCAGATTGATCTGTGGGGGACAAACACGGAGTACCAGCTAAAGGCACATACAACAGCAGAGACAAGTGGTCACCGGCTGAGCCAAAGAGCGGACCATGTGGTCCTAAAGAGGGGCTCAGCGGGGCAAGACGTGTTTACCTGACATCCATAGAATTTTCTGCCGACGGGGACTCACCTCCAGTCTTCCTGACTGAGCGATCAATCAACTAAATCCTAAGGGGAAGGCCACAGAGGCTCTGAACTGCACCGTTTATCGTGACACTTTGGTTGTGGTTGCATCATGGGCAGTCAAAATGGCCCTAACAGCTAGAACTAGCGATGAGACACTGACAGCAAAAAGTGACTGAGATAAAATCAAGGCTCTCAGAAAAGCTGGAAAGAAAGGATCAATGTCTTTTACAGATTATTTCTAATGAGAGTTTTTGTGGAAAAATGTGGCACATTAAAGGCATTGTTTACGTTTTAGGAAAGACATGTTTTGATGCTCTCATAGGAAATTATATGAAGCCACAGCCAGCAGCCACTTACCTTATCATAAAGACTGGAAACAGCAAAGATAACAAAACCTAACTACCATCACCTCTAATACAATGTTCATATGATATCAGTCATATCAGACCATATTACCAGCAACTGAACTGGAAAAAAAACATCTATTAAAGTGGTCTGAGTTGAAATTTCGAGGACATTAGGAATTTCAGAATCTCCCACTTGGTGAGGAGACGCGCTGAACCTAATCAATTGATCGGCAAAATGGCTGCAAAATTGTAAAGTTAGCCCTGCTGGCAGTTACAACTAAATAAAATCCAATATTAATATTCATACCATCAATTGAGCGCGTTGAAATGGAGCTATACATGTTCAGTTTGAATCTGGTTTCACATGTTAATGAACTGCTACAAATATGAAATGAAGAAAAAGCAACTAATTCAGGCTGTTAAGCTGGTGTGACTAAAGGCTAACAGCAGGGGAAACCATCGTGGGATAATGCTTTAATGATCCCAAGCAGAACGGGGGGATTTTCCCATTCTGCTGACGCTGCATGAATGCCACATGAAGCTCAGAAAAACCCATTTTGTATCTTCTTTTCTTTGTTTGTTTGTTTATTCTGGATTTTTTTACCATTGGAAAAAGTCAGGCTCAACATTAGCTCCTGTTTTCAGTTTTCATGCTAAACTGAGTTAACCCAGGCCTGCTGTCCATTTACCCTCTCATGTAACTCTCAGCAAGATATCAAATAATTTCTCATAATATGAAGCTATTGTCTGATGTTTCTGGTTTCTTTACATGGTGCTTATTTAAAAATGAAAATACTGACCAGCTGTGGCAATACGATATCTGATTTTTGGGACTTCCCTTACTGGGTTTCATACAACCACCTGTCAAGCTTGTACAAGCATCCTCATCAAGACACAGCACAGACTTCACCTTTCACTCCTGCCGCTCAGCCTCCTGCTTCCCGAGACTCGGTTCGTGACCACCTCAGCACACGGACAACAAAACTACACAACAACCAGGAGGCTCACACTCATCATTAACAGTTACTCACAACTTCTGCTGCTCATTGATTCGGGTCTGGAGCACATTGATCTGGAAGTCAGGTCACATTCATTTTAGATAAGTGCCCTGAGGTCAGCCTTGCATTAGAGACCTAATACTTACAGTATCTGCTTTCGTACTCTGTAACTTTTTCAGGACTGCGGACTGTGTGTCGTCCATTTGCAAAGTTTGTCATAATCCATTTCTCCCATTAACTAAATTGATATAAGTACATAGTGAAGTTAAATAGATTAATATATTGTTTAATAAACTATATTGTAGCTAAGCGGATTTTTTGGGCCTGCTAATGATTTTTTTTTTAAAAACACTTAGAATTGCATCCTAAAATGGATTTATTTCATCAGCAAAGAAGGAATAATTTTGGGAAATTTATTCTCTTACTTGCCAGTCAAGTGAGTAGATCGATGCCACTCGCATATTTGTACTGTAAATATGTAACTGGAGCTGGCAGTGTGAGTTAACTTTTAAACCGCCATAAAAAAAGGAGGTAAGTTCTTACACAGGTGTAAAAATTTGGAGAACAATGTTTTTCACTTTTGCTGTTTCACAGAGCATCCTGAGGCAAAGTACTTACATCATACTTCTGTCTCTTCAGTCTCTCGCTGAGGTCAAACTTCTCAGCCTCCAGTGTCATCAGCCACTGCCACAGCTCATTTGCCTTCTCCCTTTTGAGCAAAAGCCAGGAGGAGTTAAGGACCCAGAAACCAAAAGGTCATGTCAAAACTGTGAAACACTATAAGGGATATACGGAGAATGGGGTGGCAGTTTTCGGATGAAGAAAATCTCCTGCATCGGACTGGAAATGTGGCTCTCAGACTGTCTAAAGAGCTGAACAATGACTGCTACTCTTAATAAAAACTCAGTGTCCTTACTTCAGTTTGTCCTCATTGAGATGGTCGATATTGAGAGGCTTCCTCCTCTCCGCCAGGATCTTCCTTTTCTTCTCTCTCTCTGTCTGCTTCTTAGCTCCCCTCTTGCCATCTTGCTGTTGGGAGAATGACGGGAGGAGAGGATGAAAGAGCAGAAGACAGAAACTGAGATCCAGCATTTACATTACAAAACTCGTTTTGAAACTCAGATACGTGCGTCTGTGATGACTGACCCTCTGTTGGACGTTACTATACTGCTGAGTCATGTTTGTCAGAGCTTTCTTCTTCTTGGCGTCCTCGTCCAGCTTCTTACGTGCCTCTTCCTGCTCCTTTCTCTCCTTTTCTTCCTGCAGTAAATATTGTACAACACTGTCATGGGGGGGGGGGGCACCTGTTTACCTTTAAAAGACTCAAATAACCTTTACTGTAGCTGCAAAAAAATCTGTTTGCCATGACAGTAGGTTTCATATTGATTTAAAGTCTTACCAGCGTTTATTCAGTTTTGGCCTCCTGACGCCAGGATAGACAATGTGTAAACATCTGAAATTGCTTTTTAGGTTGATAATACAAAGTTATTACCATCCAGTTGCCTATTTATCCAGCTCATATGGAGCAGTTGTAAGGTTTTTTTCTGTCTTTTAAACTGCAAAATCCTCCACTATGTTCACTATCTAGTTTCTAACTTTAGTGGTGTGCTGTTTATTTCTGGGCAGGTAGTGTACAGGTTTTGTTTTTTTTTTTTAGTTTTTTCAGCGAAAACAGCTACATGCATAAGTCGAAAACAAAGTAATGATTGCCTAGAGAGTGGACCAAAACATTAAAATAAAAAAAAGGCCATAAAACCAAAACAATTGGCTGAAAGACACTAAAACAATCTATTTAGATAAGAGGAACTGCTGAATTTGGCAATAATTTTCTGTCTTTTTGTCACTATGAGTGACACCTTTCACCTTAAAATCATTAAATCTATTGTTATTATAAAAATATTGATTAGTGCAGCTTTGAAGAATCTTTGCATCATTTTTACCCCACAGTCCTACTATAATGTATGATTTGAGTACTTCAAAGGCAAAGGCTTAAGTTTGATCCAAATCATTTCATCTTAGCCAATATTAAATTTTTTGTGACATCAGTAAACTCTGCATACTCACACACACACTCATATTTTGAAGTCTGGCCTCTTTTCGGTACTTTCCAGCATGTCAAATTTAAAAAAAGGAAATTTAGACAAAGCATAATGGATAGAGTCCTTCACTGTTGATAAGGAGCTTTTGTCTGTCACTCCCTGCAGCCAGAGGAGATTGCTCCCCAGGAATCACACATGCCCTCCCTACTTGGGAAAGTAGTTGTAACCACAGGGTGCAAGATATTTATTTGTTGTATACAGGGTCATGTCTTGAAAGAGATGAGATGACTGCGATTACTCACAGCAACACGAGCCTGCCTCTCCTTCTCCTGCTCAGCACGGATCCTCTGCTGTTCAGCCCTCTCAGCACGACGCTTCTCCTGCACATCCATGCCCACACACAAACACATACACGGTGTAATTGTTGGGCGGTGCACCACTCCAATGATCTCAATCTTAGTACGCTTTCCTGGGAGACTTACGATCCTGTTAACGAGAGCGATGAGCTCCTCTTCGTCCTTCTTCCTCTGAACGAAGTGGGCCTCAATCAGAGAGTGCAGCTCAGCCAGATCTTTCTCCTGACGCTTCTTTTGTATGTCCTGCAGTCATATACACATACTTAGTGCTATACTTAAGAGGCCCTACGCTTATGACATCCACTCCTAAAAGTCCAATCAAGACCTAGGTTTAGGTTTACTAAAGCCTAAACTAACTCAAACTTACTTACCTAAAAAGTCTTGACACTAAACTAACAGACACAAGGAAAGCATACACACAAAGCATATGAAAAACCTTTCATAATACATTTCCATGCAAATTTATATAGTATGAATACAGAATTAGTCTGTCTACCTTTTTTTAATTATAAATTCTTAATATTGTGTGGATTTATATCTGTTTTGCTTAAAGAAATAGTTTAACATTTTGGGAAGTACACTTTATTATTTCTTTCCTTGTGTTCTATGAAAAGATAGATATCAGTCTCGTACTTGTGCACTAAAAATGTGGCTCCAGCCATCAGCCTGTCAGCTTAGCTTAGCATAAAGACTGGAATCAGGGGGAAATAGCTAGTCCCTGCCTTTAAAACCTTTACAAAAAACAAATTGTAAAAATGTCCTGTTTCCCGTCTTGTAAGTTGTAAGCTAAGTTAATGGTAAGCCGATGCTCTTGTCATATTTATGTGTGATGATGTCAGACTATTCTATGGCCTCAGTCACTCACGTCAAAGTCGACTTTTTCTCCCTCCGGTATCTTAGGCACAGCCATGCCCGGAGCAAACGCCCTGAAATACAACATTACTGGGTTAGAATAAGAAAAACCAAAACATGTTTGTCAGCTGTTGGATGATGGGAATTGATTCAAATTCAAATGACAGAAGACTTACTTGTGTTTGGGTTTTGAATCATCTGTTATAGAAAAAGAAGCGATACTCACAGTTAAGATATCATGCTGATATTTATTTTTTAATCTTCCACACAAGTTTAATTATTTTATCAATTTGGTTTTAAGACTATAACATTAATGTAAATAAAACAATACGTATCAGTGGTAAGAAAAAAAGAAATTGCATCTCACATGTCATATAGTTTGATAGTTAAAACTACAGTGCACACTGAGCCTGACTTTCTCATGTAGGCTGAGAGCAAAAGATTATTACTCCTTGTCCCCTTACTAATGACACAATAGAATGCAAACACACTCAACACACACCCTGTCAAATGTACTGTCTGTTAAAAATGACTTACTGAATTCTTTTCAATTGATTAAAAGTCTTTTCTTCTGCAAATATATCATCATGCATTGTCTGCACTCATTTTATGCATGATGTCCAGTACAGCTGTCACGTAATGAACAGTATGTATGACAGAATGTGCAACAGCATGCTGAAATTAGTGCACTCAGTCTGAAAAAGCAGCTTTCTTAGTGGTATCCCAAAAGCTGTTTTTGAAATACCACATAGCCTTTAGTTTGGCAGTGTGTGAGATCATGTGTTATACAGCACTTTGTGGTCTCTAGCAGTTGCCAGAGATACAGCGAAGACACCAGAAATTCCTTTAGAATTACATTATTGATAACAGAGTTTAATTGTAAGGCTTCCTCAGCAGGTTACAGTACCTTCATCTGCAGCATGAGACTCTACCACAGGAAAGAAAAAAAGATAGAGCATCAGCAGGGGGAAAATAAATGTATTTACTTTGATATTGTCAAATTCTATTGAACTCAGAGCAGATATCTGCTTTATTAATTTTGATATGGATTTTTTTTTTTGCCTGTCAGAAGGAGAAAGAGAAAATGTGAATAAAATAATTTTATCATAATGAATATCAAAGCACGAGAAGTAAGGGACATTAGGGACATTAGAATTCAGTATTTGATAAATTCAGTTACTAAGTATTCAGTAGTTGGCTCCATGAGGGCCAAACATCAGAGTGATTTTGTATGCTGAGCATGAACAAGCTAATATTGATACAGGTAAATGAAGTAAGTGAGAAGCAATTGAAAAGACACTCCATTTTCTAGAAATGGAGTTTTTATATAGTTGGCGGTTATACTGGCACATAGAAAAATGAAAATAAGTAGAGAATTACCTTCTACTTCAGGTACAGCTTCTTCTATATAACAAGAACATAAAGATTAATGAAGTATGAACTAAAACAACAATTAAATGACTTTAAAACATGGTGGGATGCAGAAACCGGGATGATATAGTGTCATTAAATCACACCATGCATGGAAGTTTCTACAGAGAGACTACACATTACTTTCCTCTGCAGGCTCTGTGTGAAGTTAATGTGTGCAGACAGTTGATCAGCAACAGTGATCATGACCAATGGAAGAAGAGCTCATCAGTAAATATTCAAGGTGTGGTTTAGCCAAGCTATGTAAACGTTGCCTAGGGTACTGGTTATTATCTCAGTTTGCATTTGAACAGCTGCCATTAAATCCATGGCAAGAAGGTTATATTTCATTATTTCACCATAGAATATAAAAGTAGAAAAAGTCATTACCTTCAGCAGTGGGAGGGGGTTCTGAGGTGGTGTGAGATAATGAAAATACGATTAGATAATACAGTTACATTACTGGATTATGTTTTAAACAAACAACTGAGACAACGAATGAGATGATGAAGAGGTTTTTAAAAAAAATCAAATTAAATAAAGTATTCCTGATGTTTAAAAGTTTTGAAATGCCAGTCTGTTCAGTAGATATATAAAGAACAGCCAAAATTTCACCAGTAATGAGCAGTGAGTTTTTCTTCTTCACGAACAGTAATTTTGTCTGAGTAGATGCCAGACTTTTAACAAACTGGACACATTTTGGAATGATTCATCAAATACTATGTCAACAGGTGGCTCCATCAGGGCCAAGAGTGATTATGAGTATTGAGCAAGCTAATACTGATACAGGTAAATGAAATGTGCTGATGTAAGTGAGAAGCATTTGAAAAGACATTTTATTTTTTACCATAATGAGCAGGGGGAAGCTGTATTTTCTAGAATAAGAGTTTTTATATAGTGTCCGTGTTATACTGGCACATAGAAAAGTGGAAAAAAAAGAGAAGAGAACTACCTTCTACTTCAGGTTCAGCTCCTTCTATATAACAAGAACATAAAAAAAATTAATGAAGCCCAAACCTGTTTTTGTTGGCCAAAAAACATGATGAAAGAAAGCATGAAAACACACACTACACTACAACAACATCTCACAAGTGTGTAAGTAAAGGAAAAAAGATGAAAGGCTTTATTTACGGACAAAATCTATTCATGCAAACTTCTCTTTTTGCAGTATCTCTACGCCGGAGCGAAAAAAATAGGGATTAATGGATCAGTGACATGCTGGCAAACAGCTTGCAGCTGGGATTTGGTCAAACTCTGAGTGTTGTGAAACTGTCTCTTGGGAGACAGCGCTGGTGTCTGACATTCATTCTGAACAAAGCTGAAACAGGGAATGTTTTCCCATCACAAAGAGAGCCTGTGAGCGGTTCGTAACATGTTTCATATCAAAGTAAAATCTCAACACGTAACAGACCGTCAAGAAAAAAATGTATTCCTTTTTTCTGTTTACTTCATGGCGCTTAAATTATTTTTATCCGGTGCTATTCAGTGGTGGCGGAATTGATCATATCTTATACTTGAGTAAAAGTAAGAATACATCAGTGCGGCGAATAAAAGTTGCGTTCAAAACCTCTCCTTTCATAAAAGAATCAAAATAAAAGTATTCATGCAGAAAACTAGTCCACTGGTTTCCAACCTAAGGGTCAGGGCGAATACAACGTTTCAGAAAATAAAACCAAGGGGTTTTAGATGATTAATGGGGTAGAAGGGAAGAAAAAATAACATTTTGCTATACAAATCTATATTCACTGTTTGCGCCTTAAACTTACTTTATTTATTTACTTACTTTATTTACTTTACTTAATTTATTTATTTTTTTTCTCAATATTGGTCAATTTTACCTCTGTTGACCTCGCTGCATCTCCGAGACAACAACTTCTTCTTATTTTTTATTAAACCACCAAAGTCGAGAGGGGAATTCTCTGTTTGCTGTAAATGCTAACAGCTCATAGATGTCTGAAACTTGACAATGGGCCACATCTAGACACTAGGGTCACAAGCCCAATAATAGTTGAAAAAGTTAGGAAATACACTTATTTTCTTGTTTGGCATGAGTTAGAGGAGAAGATCAATACCAATGTCATGTTTGTAGCGTAAATGTGAGGCTGAACCACAGTGTGTCATCTGTACTCGTTTTTATACGGATTCAATGAAATATGTAATGCATTGATTTGAAAGCTTTAGCAGTAGCTGGTATGTGGATTTATTTTTTTATTTTTCTTTGTGGCAGGCTGAGCTAAACAGCTGCTAGTCCTAGCTAGGTTCTCAACATACAGACTCAAGTCAGTCCTTACAAACTGTCCCTGTGACAAAGCATTGTTACGAATTATAGCTTTCAAATATATGTAGTGGAATAAAAGTAAAATATTTCCCTTTGAAAGGCAATGAGGTAAAAGTATAAAATACTGAGCTTAAATACTTTCCATCATTGGTGCTTTTATATTTGAATAGCATAACCAAATAACATTATTTGACCAAATCATGGCTTGTCTTAAAATACTAAGCAAAATATAGAGTGTTTTAAGTCAAACTTCAGAAAAACCCTCCATGCAACATTTGTCAGAACACTGAAATAAATGTGTGCTAGAAATGGGATGGAGATAATTTTGATACACAGTGTCAGTTATGCATGGGCTGACAGATTAGTGTTGACCAATGAAGTGTTAACATTCAAACAGAAAACACATCCAGCCAGCTTGCTATTGCATTTTTCACTGACAGCCAACGCTGCAAAAGCGGGAGACACATCGGAAACGAGACGATGCACAGACGTGAAGCCGTGAAGAGGCCTTTACCTTCCTCTTCCTCTTCCTGGATCTCTACCTCTGAGCAGACATAATCGGGTCAGCTACCTCCAGTAATGGAAGCTTCAAGGTGACATTTTGCTTCAAAAACACAAAACTCAAACTCAAATGCTTTACTTACCTTCCTCCCTGAAAAGCAAAGACATCAAGATTTGAACTTTCGGATCAATAAGTCAAAATCAGCTCTGTAATTTAAACACTAGAAATGCTTAGAAGTACTCACAGCATCTCCTCGACTACTTCGTCTGACATCTCGTGTTATAATTACCTGAATCAAAGAGGAAAGTGAATCCAAACATCAAAGAATTCTTAAATTCAACAACTAAAATACTTAAATTCACCACATGGAATACAAGATCCATTTTTAATGAATTCCCTTGGTTTGCATTAGTAATCGTCTGCAGCTGTTAAACTTACACAATCATACACACAAATAACCACACTCTCAATTCTCCAGAGCTCAATGTAATTAGGGCTGTTCACGTTCATTTTCGTATTTTAATGTTTCTCTTGCTGTGATTTGTATTGTTGTATGCCTTCTTGATATTTTCCTCTTCATCTCCTCGATCTCTCCTTGTTTTTTATGAGCCCTTGAGATTTCTTTCCCTCACACAGATGGTTTGCATCTTTCTTCTTTTCTTCTCCCTTCAGTTCTTTTATCATTTTTGCAAACAATGAAAACAAAACTTACAAAAAAAAAGAAAAAAAAAAAGAGAAAGCTTTGACTACATGCTAGGAGATTGGACCAATTGTAGAATTTGAAATGATTCAACCATGGGCACTGCAAGCAGAGGCCCAGGGCTTTAAACAGCTCCAGGCCTAATCCTCAGCCATTTCCTCTTGGCTCTGATCAAGGCTGCAGGCAGACGCCTGGAGTCTGAAATGCACTGAAACTACCAGGACTGCACAACTTCTTCAGGAGAGCGCTGGTGCATCTGAAGCCACACACATATTATATTAGCCTTGATACATACACTAATAAACAATTTCTCAGGTGCTCAAAAGGCTTTTGAACAGGTTCCCTGAAATATATGGCCTTCATAACAAGTGTAATTTAGTTCGGTATTCATATGCAACATCTTTCATCGTTTCAAAAAAACGTTTGTTTTCAACACAGTCTCAATTCTGTTTACTTGACTCATTAAAGGGGCACTCCAACAATATTGCACATTAAGCTCAGTTTCATTGTCATGTGGGTTGTATAATGTCGTCTGTGGTTCTAAAAGGAGTTTTATTAAGTCTAATAAAACAACCACGAGGATGTTACGGTCGTGTCATTAGGGTTATCTCAGATCTTTTTAAAGAAAGCTTGTGTTACAAACAGTTGGCCTGGAGTTTGTAATATGTGGGTGTTTGCCAGGAAGGGAGGGTCTAAACACTACCGAGTTGCATTATGGGAAATGTAGGACATCGTGTTATTGAGCTTGATCCATATGATAGACAAAACGTTAGGATATCTCAGCATCTGCTGGAGAAGGAATGGTTTGTCATTTTTAGGAAATATGCTTCTTCGCTTTCTTGCCGTGAATTAGATGAGAAGATTGACACCATTCATGTTACTGGGATCCAGGCCAAAAAAAGAGTCTAGTACATGATCTCTGTAAAACCACAACTTGTGTTTTTTTTGTTGTTTTTTGTCAGTTTTTGTACAGATTAGAATGACAAGTTAATTTTCTGCTCTTTAGATTTGCTGTTGGAAAGACATTTTAACCTTTGGACAGAGCTTGGCTACCTGTTTCCAATCAGTTTTCAGTCTTTCTGCTAAGGTAATCTCCTCCTGGCTATCACACAATATTTAGTATACAGATGTTGGATATTAATCTTCTCATCTAACGCTCGGCAAGCAAGTGAATATGCATTTTTCTAAAAATCTCAGACTATTCCTTTAATATGTCCTCCAACATCATTCAAGTGCAATGCTAAATCAACAAGAAAATACTTTAAGCTACAATGCACGAGAACAGGTCAAAATACAGTATCTTTAAATAAAGAAGTTAACTGTAGTCGAACTAGCCTCCACTACTGAAAAAAACCAACACTGGGGTGTGTGGAATCAAGGTCAAAGTTCCAGGGATGGATGCAATAAGGCAATTGTATCAGTAGGTTCCTTACATGTCAGAATACGATTGTGCACAACAGTCTCATGGACCGAGTATTTTCCACACGCTTATAAATCACCAGATCATAAAAACTGATGTCAGTGGGGCTGGAGAGTGGGGGGAGAACAAGGGTCTATTTTTAAGAATAATAGAGCATGCTTTTGAACAGGTGTGGAGCTACTCCTCCAGACAATGGATTTGGCTCACCTCAGCATACTCACAGTAAATCAGTGAGCTGGGACTCACATTCAGACAGGCTATTTTTGTCCTTGCGGTTTGGTCAGCTGCTAGTTGGGGAATTTTTTTTTTTTTTTAATTTTTTTTAACAATTCCTCTCAGGAGTTTGTCTTTCTTCTCAAACATATCCCTCGTTATAGAATCAAGTTAGTTAAATTCTTTGGTAATAATAGGAATATATTTGATATAGTTGTTGGAGGGGTGATGTTGGGATAAAAAGAATCAGTTCAACATCTCCAATTCCACCCTTCCTCCTCCTCCCGCTGGCTGCAGTCCTGTTTTTTCTTTCCAAGTCATTTCAAAGGGCCAGCCACACATTCAGTCGCTGCATGCCATATTTACACCTTCCCTGTATGTGGTTACTGTCCAGAGTCATGCTTCTGTTTAAATTCTGTTACATCTCTGCTCAAATTCAAACATTTTGGGGCCTGGGGGTCCCAGGCTGGTTGTTACTTGTGTCACTGGATTTAGCAGCTGACGTCAAGACAAAGAAAGAGAAATGCGAACAGGAGAAAGTGAGGAGAAAATGGAGCAAGACTGGGGAAGAAAGGAAAGAGAAATAGACGAATACCATCTGGTTGAAGGAAAGCACTAGACTGAATACCCCAAAAGAATTCATAGTGTATGAGGGCTGTCATAGCTGTGGTATTAAACGTGTATTTGCTTTAATGTATGCGGTCAGTCCCCGTCTGGCTGAAACTGTGGAATAACACACAGTCTGACAGTGGCCGGAATGTATCGGGTGCTGGTTTCGGCATTAGGCGGCATTAAGTCAAAGCCCAAAGCACGCTACCAAACACGACAGTCTCAGGGGCGAGCTTAGCACCTTCTTCACCAGCATATGCACTGCTCAGATCAGAATACAAGAAAGAAAAGCCATCACAAAATCATTAAGAGCGTACTTAGGTAATGTCTGAGGCTGTTTCATTTGGCATTCATAGCTTTGTGTGAGTAACAACCAGTTGTTAGATCCTGCTAAAGGGTTTTATGGACTAAACACAGGTCACTCAGTTTCTATCAAGATTTTCTTTTGTTAAAAATGACATGCATTTACATTTAAAAAAAAAAAAAACTGCAAAATATGAACTGCACATAAATGCAGTTTTAAAAACAACTCAATATGTTATTGTTTCTGCTGTCAAGCACCCAGAGGTCATGGTCATGCTCTTACCTCTTGTATTTCCCTGAGGAAGAGATGGGATTAGCAGCAAGTTCAGTTCTTATTCTTTCACATCCAGACAGAGACAAGTTCCATCATCCAACCCACCAAAAAGCATACTTAATACTGCCTTGTCTGTCACGTGGCCACATATCTATTCTATGACTGGTGAGGGTTGTCAGTTCTATTGTTGGGGGCAGAAAGATGAGTTATACCTGGGGAGGAATGTTGCCTTCAAGTGCTCCTCATAATATGCCTTATTGAGGCCTGAGATTGAGAATACGACCTGTTCAGTTTCCAATGACTTTTTGGCTTAAAATAAAATTTGTCATGGTTTTGTTTTTTTTTTTGTTGCTGTTGTTTTGTAGATGTTGTTTTAAAAAATATCAACTGCTTTGTGCTGCTGAGGCAAAAATAAAATGTAGCAAAAGCATGCAACAGAGATTTGAGACTTCTCCCATCAGCCTTAAAACATCAAATGCTCACTGCCTCTGTAAACACATCACATTTTGGCAGCTTGTTAATGATAAATTTCTCCATTCATGTTGACACGATTCACTGTAACAAATTTTCTGACAGCACTTTAAAGCAGCAGAGGGCTTGACAATGACAGGGTCTTTGTGTATCACTTCAACACCCATCCTTAAAGAAAATATGAATTTACACATGTAGTTATTGGGGCCAAAACTATTGTTTTCATAATTGATTAATCTGTTGATGTTTTTAAGATTAGTTATTAGATCTTTTACTGTTTAAAAAACACCCCCACCAAAAAAAATGGCCAACAAATTTCCAAAAGGACATGGAGATATAATAAAATTACAAAAGTTCTGTCAGACCAGCATCTTCAACATACAATTATACAGTAATTGAGTAATAGGGTAATTAAAATGAGGGAAAAAAGTGAATGTTCACCATTGAGAAGCTAAAACCAAATGTTTTCGCATATTTGCTAGGTCACTTATAAACATTGCTATGGTAGTAATTGAGTTATTTCCCATTGAACACAGGTTATCATAATAGTCAATCATATACCCGAGCAACTCAATTAATAATACTGATAATTGTTAACAAATAATTAACATATTGTAAAAAGTCCACAGCTTTGTACTTTACCTCCAGTTAGTTGGTACGACAAATTAAAACTGTTATCCTTACATGAACTTCAAATCATCCAGGACCACAACACAACTAAGTCTGGGATTTTACTTTAATCTTTGACATTTTCTGGAATTGTCAATTTTTCTCAACACATCAAACTAACTTCACTAAAGATTTTAGTACTCTGCTAGGGTTTGCTTACTGGTTAAAATGCCTTAGCTAGTGTTAGAACAGCGATGCTACAACACTGAAGTAGTCCGGTATGTGATTGATTAATACTATCTGAACTGGCTGCTGTAAATTTATGGAAAAAGTTAGCATAGCTAAGAAACTTGCTAAAAAGGCTGTTGCTCCATCAGAAAATGGAAATGTGGCGATGAATCCATGGCCAAGACCCTGAAAAACAGCATAATTACGGAGTTGAAAACTAAAATATGAGTTAGAGAAAGATGAAAAGAAAATAAATTTATTCATTTTGAGTTAAGTTTTCTTTTAAATTCAAATCTTCAAATGAATGGTATTAAAGGGAAAAATATAAAACAGTGTTTCTTTTCACACTATATTTTTATTATTTAGCAAACAATACTATTTCTCCATGCAGTCAGCTATTTAAAACTTGTTTTTCTAACTATTCAGGGCCCCATATCAACTTAAAAATTAAATGTCTGTTTCAACACTCACTGCTACAATAGGCGTATACAACATATAATGTGGTCTACAGTAGAGTAATGGAGTTGTAAGGACAATTAACAATGTGGAATACCTCAATGTCTTTATTGCTGTTGTTGAGTCAAGGGTACAATATTTAAAACATCCATCCAGTTGGAAACTGCCCACTTGTATGACATTGGGATAGTTTAGAGAGACTAAAGAGAATGTGTTTGGCATAGGCTTAGCACTACACAAACAACAAACGTCTGGTTAATCATAGAAATAAAAGAATTTTAAAAGACATAAAATGGACACAAGATTGTAGAAAAAAAAAACAATACAGCATTATGAAACCACTGTATTAAAAAACATAAATGTCACATTAAATCACGCTTAAAATATTTTGGTCAAGCTCCCCTGCTCTTTTCAGGAGCCATGGAATGTGATTGTCAGACTTTTGAGCAGTAACATGGATCAATTTAATGCGCCGGCAAAACCACTCATATGCTTGTCAAAGCTTGTGCCGTGCAAAAACTACTGAAAGGGAAGGCGCTACTTAAGACCATGGTAGTGAAAAATAAACATGAATATCACAAGTCGTAATATCATACTGAGTTGCTTTGAGGCTTTTATGTACTGTACCTCAGCTGTCATAAATGTTGTCATTGCAATCATAAGGCCAGAAGAGTTACATAGTGGTAAATATCCTTGTACTGTACTAGTATCTTGCTATATGCTGAAGCACCCTGATTTTACTTTGTATGCCCTCAATTAGAAAATGATTGCTGAGCATAAAAGTGTGCATAGAGGCAAAAAAGGAAGTTAAAGGTAGATTAAAAAAGGTTGGTTTGCTGATTTCCTACATTATAAAACCTACAGCTTTCAAGCAGTGAAGGCACCTTGTGCACCTGCTTTCTAAAAGGAATGTCTGAAGATTTTAAAGTGATCAAACAGGTACAAATGCTACAAAAACAGCTAGAAATAGGAGAGAACAAAACACATTAAAACATAAATAAAATGACATAAAGGATAATAAAGGTCATAATGGCCTTCTGAATATTCAACACTCCAATCACCTCCAAAATTAACTGCCTGTTGGTGAATAGTCTCTGGATACAAAAAAAGCAAAAGTATAAAGATGTTATATACGATACAGTATGATAGGTCATATTCAAAACATCACATGTGCTAACATATATTACTCAGACCATTGCTGCACTATTGGTGAGACATAATAAAAGTGAAATCAGCTAAATTCTAGAAGTGCTTATATTTCTATCCTGAACTGGTGAACGTTGAATAAAATAGCAATGTGTGAAGCTTTTGCTTTAAATATAAATAAAAAAAAAAAAAAGAGATGGAAAATGGTCTGTATGAGGGAGAGAACTGATTTCACGCATCTCTTTGGAATGTGGAAACTTTTAGCTCATCTACTCTGTCTCTATCAAAACTGTCGACAAGGAGTACAACAGATAAATCTAAATTTAATTAGTTTTTTTTTTTTTCTTCCTGGCAGGACTGTAAAAATAAAGTAATTAGTAACAGTAATTACAAATGTCCAAATTTCACAGCATTTTGTTTCTTTTAGAAAGCAACAATCATTGTGCAAAGGCACTATACATGGCAACCGTACAAAAATATGATCGTGTTTTGGTACAGTGCTTGGACAGCGTCTCTTTCCTGTCCCTCCGTTTTCTTGGGGTCCCTCTTGGGAGTGTGGTCATTATTTGGTTCTTAAGACAAAGTCAAAGGAAGAGTCTTGGATTGTCGTGGTCCCCAGCTTTAGTGGCTTCTTCGAGACATTAGTGCCCCATCCCTGGTAAAAGAAAACCGGCAGCTTTACTACAAGTCTGCAGACAGGTGTGGGTTAATGACTCTGGCCTTTTGACCAGAGGTGTCAAACCAAGCAGCAGACACCACAGTGAGGAGCTGAGGACATGCACTTCACTGCAGTCAACATGCAGTTAAAAGGCTTTTGATGCTGGCTTCGAGAAAACTTTGATTATATATAATCCATTGGAAAAAAAACCCAAAACTCAAAACTGAAAACTCAAAAAAATTAAAAAAAGAAAAATTACCCCCCCCCCACAAGTAAGGATCTGAATCATTTTACTGCTTCAATATGTTTGTTGGTTGAAGTTCTTAATATGGTTTTTCAATTGACTGGGCTGTGTTTGTGAGGGATGTTTGTTTAATTAACAGGTCCGAAAGCCTGTAGCGCTGCTATGGTTGCTGCTCAGGTAAACCCCCTTTGATTGAACAGGACCCGATTAAATATTTGCTCTAATTTTGATCCCTTGCTTCCAAAAGTCTGACAACATTGTTAAAGTCAATGTTAACATTTAGCGCTGCCGTGCTTACGTACAGCCTCACGGAGCTGCTAGCATTACCAGAGACTCAGTCTTGTTCCACATTTCATGGTTTAAATCTACATATCAAAGCAGGCCACATCACTGCAAAAATATTCACAGTAGGATACCTGACAGGTGCATCTGATTTAATAAAAGACAGAGTAACAAGAGTTGGAAATGGACCTTTTGCATCTTTTACAAGGTTAGTGAAGCAAACTTGGAGCAGATTAGAGCATTGTATACTCTAAATTAATATTATATATAAATCAAATTACATATCAGATCTGGAAAGTTAAATTTAGTGAGAGTCAAATTTCCACCTGCAGTTTTTCCAAAATGGTGAACATTATTTCTGAAGCTCTCTATCAGAGCCAAGCATGTGTAGAGTGTGGGGCTGCTAACTTGTATGTGGTGTCAAATGTCTGTTAGGTCCTGCAGCCAACTACTAGTGAGACACACAAAATCTATACAAAGCCTCTGTCATCCTCTGAGTCAGACTCCGATGGTGTGCTAATCTCCAACATACCAGCTATTAATGTGAAAAACCGGCCTGGCAGGAACACTGCCTCTAATACTCCCAGAGGTAGGACCACGGTCTGAGCTGCAGAAGTGGACAAGCACGAGTTGAAAAGCTGAAAGGTTTGGCGTCGAGATGGCTGTTGAGTGGGGTTTATAGAGGTGAAATTGGTGTGTGCATATATGTGTGTGTATAATGCTGTGCGCCGAACAAGCAACACATTACACAGACGTGTACGGAATCCCTCAAGGCCAAAACCCCCTCTTCTGCCTGCTGTGGGGAACAAAAGGAGGAGGAGGCTGAACTCAAATCCAATTTTAAAATAGCAAGCAATGTTTAAGTGGCATCCTGAAACGCTGTGGAGCAAAAGGCCAAATGGCAACCTGAAAAAGACTGAAGGGTAGGATATGACAGGGCCGGTTATTGGTTTTGGGACACATGGTGTGGTATAAATCACAGAGCCAGTGACAAGATGACACACTTAACGAGAAGGTCACACCTTCAAGTTGGAATTATACTTCTCTAGGCTGGTGGTTTCAGCCCGTGGAAACGTGGTGGTTTCTTTTGTATTCGTATTCTAGGAAGCTTAGATTTCTTAAAACCTGGGTTTGGAATCAATCAGCTTGATCGACACGCACATCCACACAACACATTTTGAGTCCTGTGCGAGTCTCTCTGATATATGGTTACTCTCTGCGCGGGTCGGCTGAAATGTTTACTTGTATTGTCGGAGAAGCATAATTCTGCCATCGCACTTATCTGTCCCAACAAAAGCAACTGGAAGTATTTGCTGGTGGGGAACCAGTGAGAGATCATGTGCTTTTTGCTGCACTACCAAATTTTAGTGGTAGGTCAAGCTATTGAATGGATGTAGGTGGGACCAAGGGGGGGGGGGGATAAAACGAACTTGTGTGTGTGTTATACCCTCAAAGTGTAGCTCTTAGCTGGCAGGAAAACCGATTGGTTGACAATACTTGATAATGAAAACAACTCTGTCCCTGTCCTTTTTTAGGAGTCTCTAGCCTTCCCTTTTATTTGCAATTATGTACTAGCAGCAAATAGGCTCTCTATATGCTTATAAAGGCATATTGTCACTATTGGGTTAAAATCTTGAAACACATTTTGGCAATTTCCTTGTGTTTTTTTCTGTGGGTTGAGATAAATCTCTTATATTTCTATCTTTTCTCTCTTTCCGATTTCGGTTGGAAAAATGAAAATAAAGAAATAAAGAAATAAAATTCACTGCGGCAAAACTGGGAACAAGGCGGTGTTTCAGAGGCTCTGAAAATATATTTTTGAGCCAAAGGTTCACCTGACAACTGTAGTATGCATTCGCGCATGCCCACAATTTATATGTCTGACTGCACACAAATTCACAAACTCCGCAGTTACAAGCTGATACTTTTCTGATGCCTTGTAAAAACTCACCGTTGGCGACTGATTTGGTCTCCCCTCTGCCTGCCACCTGCAAGACACAAAGACAGGAAAGCAATAAAGCAGGAAAGATGCAGAAACATACCTACAAAGCTTCCAGTGAAAGCAGCAAGCGATCACTTCTGATCTGACATTCAAGATTATGCAGATTCTCTATCTTCTCCAGCCCCCTCACCGATCATCATCCTGCACTTTTGCCTTCCCTGACATCACAGCATAGCACGGTTAACTAATGACAAGGTTGCTAACCGCTACCTTTCCTGTCCAGGGCCCTTTTTACGTCAGTACAGACCACTGCCTGGTGCCCTCCAACCTCACTACTCACTGTAGCGGACCACAGCCCCCAGCCTGCTCGGCAGCTGTTTGCTGCAGGAACACATCACTACCAGAGTAGGAAGGAAGGAAAGTTCACAAGGAAGTAAGCGGGTATGTAAGACATCCTTGTCATATGAAGTTTCACATATATTGAGCAGCTCTGTAAACACAGTTTCATCAATGTATAGAACTTAAGAGAAGAATTTATACATGTCAGGTTTAGTCAGGTGTTTGAAAATGTGAGGTGATAACAGTGATTCAGAACTGTGAATCCGTCACTCAGCAAGGAGTTTTAGTTGTAAAGAATGCTGTAAATAGTTCCTCCATCAGGGCAATAAAAAGTCAAGTGAGGCTCGACGGGGAGTAGGGATTTGTGGTTGTCAGAAGAAGGATCAGTGATGTGATACAGCCATTGGTGAAAAGCATTCAGCCTGCAGTTGGACAACAGGCGCACCCTTAAAGCTTTTTACGATGCAGAATTTACACCCAACTGTAATCTCCTGTTTGTTGAGTCAGCTTTAACAAGTTATGGAAGCTAATGGAGTCAACAGTGTAATCATTTAAAACTGTCTTTACTCGAGCTTCGTTGATACGTTAATTTGGTTCCTTTCACTTTACAACATTTTGAACATTTGGCAAACATGTTTTACAACAGAGGAGTTTAATTCCTTACTGCCTTATGTGCATTTTTGAAATCAATTTTTGTTTATACTCAATATATACATAGTTCAGATAATAACATCCTCTATAATGATGTGCCTTTGGTGTGTAAAAGAGCTATTGACAGTAAATAACTTCTAAATAACAGATGATGCATTTGTCAATGTCTCGTTTTGGACTGAAAACCCTTTAATATTTCCTATCATTTTGATCAAAATGAGCAGTAGTGTCCAACCACAGCAGAACAGAGCACATCCCTGCAAGTGACACAGAGCAAAGAGGCTGACAGTGTGACAACAGAGTGTGAGGCAAGTGTTTGATAGGCACTTTGAAGAAACATGGAACAGTTGTTCTTTTACCTCTCCAGGCTTATTCCAGATTTAATGGTGAGGTCAACTAACTATGAGAGTTCTTGAAAACAAAAACAAACATAAGTGATAGTTACTCCCATTGCTGCTGCACCAGGGTCAAAATATTGTGAGATCATTTTAATAGTCTTATATCATTACTGTAATATTACACCATGTATTTGAGGACAGATGTTTTGATTGACAGCAACTGGAAAACCGTGAAAAAACACAGAAAGTCCTTCCAAGACCATAAACCAATTTGGCAGTGTTAAAACTCCATCTGGAGAACCTCCAGATGTGTAATGCTCACTTAGATTCTCCTCTGGGGGGGTGAGTGGTACTCTGATCACCCAACCAATCTTTTTTCACGATATTAGACAGAGGATGATTTAAAATTATTAGTAGCTACCTTGGTTGGAGAGGCGCCTTTGTTTTCCCATAGATTCCGCTTGTTAGTGACGTCAACAGGCTTCAGGTCCTAGACAAAGAGAGAGAGAGAGACATAGAAAGCAAGAGATGAACACAAAGCAACACATCTGCGGTATTCAGAGTGCTCAGCATTTGTATGTCAGTTTGAAAATAGTTGTCATTTTGTGGCAATGGCAGAGTACCTGAGATGTAGAAGGAATGATTGACAGGAGCACAACAGACGAATGAGAGATGAGAGCAAAGGTTGACAAACACTATCACATTTTGGACACTCTCTTTTGTAGATGTGTTCGAAGTTTCCCTCTCATACCCTCACCCCTTCCTGCTGTATGATGCTTATTTTAGTACAAGCCGTAATCTGCAGCAGGGAGAGCTCTAACATATATATAATTCGGTATAAATATAGGTACTGCAGGAGTGAAGAGTGGCAGGATGCACTGGCATGAACAGATGAGTACGAGAGAAAAAACCTGCTGTCTGACAAGCTGGCATAGCTTCTAATTAGCCTCGGAAAAAATGTTTAAGTGACACTTTATGCCAAACTGTACTCAGATATTATGACAGATGTAAGTGTGGGTGTAGCAAGCTCAGATCTTCACAAGTTATTTTGATTTTTTGCCACCAGGTGGAGCTGGACAGATGATCTCTCACAAACATGCAACGGGGACAACTTCTACTGCAACAACAGAAAATGGATCTAAACATGGATTGTAAAGAACATGACCAGCAGCAAAAAGTGATATTATCATAATAACACTCCAGAGGCTAATTATGAAGCGGACCATTGTTTGCTTGAATGTTTGAAGCTCAGATGTTACGGGATCACTGTTTCCATGCTGACTACTTTATGCTGCTTATAAGTGAGCATTTGAAAGGCTTAAAACACAGTTAATGCATTACTGTGTTAAATTCTGTTCTTACTCTAATGACAGGTGAACACAGTAAAAGTGTCTTTATAGCAGATGTGTAGATCCTGGGATTTAAAGATTAATATTAGTAAAACAAATCTACTGATCGATATAGATGACTCTGACTATTAAGCCGTCCAGACAACATATGTGCATCTGCCATTTTGTCTCAGTTTCTTCTGTATAGGTTCCTGAGCTGTACAGCACATGTGCTGTACTTGCAAGCAGCAGCCACAGGGGATGCTACAGCGACGACCTACCGCTGGCCTTCCTCCTGAAGCTTTGCCACTCTCCGGAGTTTTATTCAGCCAGTCGTTGATGCGGCCTGCCACGCCCGTCTTCATCACAGCTGCTTCCTGTTTGGACAGGGTCAAAGGTCAGCTAAGCCTGGTCGTCATCGGCAACAAGGGCTGTGCAGGAAGTGCTGGTGAATTGGGCTCTTTCCCCTCTTTTTCTCTCTCTCTCTGCTCCAGCCACACAGACACACACTAAGTTTCACCAACTTCCTCTCATCCTCCAGTGCTTGGTCTTTTACCTTGAAGGGGCTCCCGCCGCTGCAATGCGAGCTGAACGCATCGCCTTTCTCCCACATGCTCTTGATGTTACGTATGCTGTCGGTGACCATGGGCAGATCCACCGCTCCGGAGCGAGACTCCTTGTTCTCTCTCTGCTGACACAAAGCCGTGGGTTTAAATCGGTGGATTTCAGCAGGTGGCTGCTCTGATCAAACTTCTGATAACCGTCCTTCTTAAAAACTTGAGCTTAACAGTTAGGGACACATACACAGGACACAGGCTGGGCACTTTTGGGCTACTGTTAAACCCAGAATGGTTCCCACAATCAGATTTTCTAATATATCAAGACTGGACTCAAATGGGGACAGATTTTTGGCAGCTCTGTACATATGTAATTGTAACCAGGTTTTTAGACATCTATGTATGACAATCTCATTTCGATTTGTCCTTTATCCTACTTGCAATTGACATGTTACATGTGGCGTTACTGCAGGGATCACCATTAAATGTAATTAAATATTGATATATGTATCAGTTTACTGGCAGGACTTCCCTGCTGTACATAGAAAGAATTCATAATAATATCCTTAATCAATCATGAAAAACTACCTGGATTAGCAGTAGAAAACCAATGGATGAATTATTTAAATAAAAAACAAACTTAAGGTTGCTGAAAAAAAATAGTGCCGAGGATTTTCCAGTTGGGTTTTGCTAAAATCACACACAAACACATGTTGTAACTAACATTATTACTCACAGCAGGCTAGAAAAAAGTACTTAAGACTTTTTACACCTTTGAAATCGAGGCTTTAAAAGATTTCTTTGGGCCAGCAGAGTACGTGACCTTAGCCCACTTTATATGGCTGTGAATGCAAATTTGTTCATTAAGATTAAAACAGAAATTATGATTTCACTAAACTGAATAGTGCATAAGGACTGAGCACCTGTTTACTTTCAAACATTTATGTTAGCCAGTTACATGAAAAAAATCTGAGGAAAAAAGCCCTTTATCAGTAAAAACATCAGGCTTGTAGCATTTATTATTCTATCTTCTCCTTCTCAGTGAGATGTTTTTCAAACTATGTTAATTTATGACTGATATTTCTCTTCTTACTGGTTTTGTACGTGTATTACTTAAAGTTGTCATGTTATATTTTTGATATTTGAGACAGAGTTCTGTCTTGTGGTCCCAAACGGGACACGCCAAGTGTTTCCAAGTTTTGCATTTTTACAGTCGAATCGATGCTGACCTGAGCAGCTGAAGTGTACTGCTCCAGCCTGTTGTCTATCTTGGACACCACAGGAGAATGAGACATCTTCACTGTGCTGCTAGACAAAAAAAAAGCAGTTAGCATAAAGTACATAAAATATGGGACCACTTTAAATATCATGTACCATTTGGTCTTTAGTTTCTTGAAAGTAGACACTCAAGTGGGAATTAAACTTTTAGATGCTGTATGATGCATGGATTGTGTTTTTACCTTTTCTGTGCAGACTTGTTCAGGAACTCCGCCCTCTCTCCAATCTGTAGAGAATTGTTAGGAAGTCTCTGGGTTATAAATATCACTGTAATGATCCACTCGTGCATACATCACTGCACAAGTGGATTCTTTTTCCCTTCACTCTTAAGTAGCATCAAAACAGATGTTAAACCCAACCCTCCTTTTGATATCCATGCTTATTTCTTTTCTTTGTTGTTTGTATGAAGAGTTTAATTGTAAAACCCATTTCTAACTGAGTTCCCAGGTCAATGTGTCAACACACACATGATTCTTTTAAATAATTACAGGTCCTTTGATGATTCATAACTTAAATACCATTATGTACTCAACTTTATTGCCAATAATCATTTAACTACAACTGACTGTATTTGTATAGTGTCAAGATATTTCATTTTGTGTCATTAATTCATAAGCTAGATAAACTGGATTTTCCTGACCAGGATAACACAGTGTAACTGTTTGTTCTCTCTGTGTGCAAAATGTAAAAGACACACATGTGCGCATGCACCCACACACCCACACACAGACGCACACACACACAGAAACAAACACAGAAAGCTTTTTCCTATTTCTGCCTTTGGACTGTGGGAATGTCAGAGGATTGTTTATGATATACGACAAAAAGGCTAAAAGAGGGAACAACACATGAGCTCCTAAGAAGCTCACAAAAAAAACCCAACCCTTTAAACGGGCAAAAGAAGAAACAGCAGAAAAAAGCTCTCTCCCCCCTCTCTCTCTCTGAAAACGGACCTAGCGCTCGGCTGCTACCGAATGTGGGAGTTCCCAAAATACTCCCTGACAGGAAATTCCCCATTCTCGGACGCGTTTTAAAGAGCTGTAGCCACCCGAACACAGTTACAGTAATCCTGTTAACCATAATCGCTTTCCTGCATCCCTTCAGCCTGTCCTTCATTCTGTCCCTCTGTCCTTCTCTCCTAGAGAACGCTGTACTTTATCTATAGTATGGAGCAGGGTTATGCTGGTTAACTGCTGATAACATAAAGGCGAGCTCCTGGGACTGTGTGTTCCACTGGGAGGTGATTGCTGATAGTGGGGCATAATTCTCCATGTTTTAGTGTAACAAGTGCCATAATATGGCAACTGTCAGGCCAAAAACACATTTCAGCACCTGTAGTAGAAAGAACCGAGGGGGCATGAAATGCACTCAGCACATACAGTTAGGTACAAAAGTATCTGGACAAGTATTTGGAAAATGGAGGGACTACATAAAGAAATGGCTGTAATTCCTAAACAGTTAATGAAATACTTTTTTAAACCCTTGCATTAAAGCTGTACGTCTACATTTCAAACACATCTTGATGATTTTGTTTCAAATCCACTATGGTGGTGTATAAATGCAAAATTTAAAAAAAATGTGCCACTTTCCAAATACTAGTGTACCTGGCTGTATATAATCTGTAAATGGAGCAGGAAAATGTGACAAATTGAAAAAGTAGATGTGTAGTTTTTACAAGGCCCCTTTCAAGATTTAAGATAGATATAAATCTCTTTTTTTGTGTTATTTCTGTTTATGTGGGTATTAGGACATTCAACATCCTATGCTATGATAATCAAAGTACTTTTTAAAGCTGCACTAACCAATACTTTGATACTGACAAAAGGGTCAAATGACCATGTGCAATGTGAAAGGCATAGCTCACAGTGATGAAACCCCAGAAAATAATTGCTCAACTCTTCGGTTCGTCTCAGCTCTATGGACCTTTTTTTAGTGTCTTTAAGGCCACTGTTTTGATTGTAAGTCAAAGGCTCACAAACAAGGAGCAGAAATTTAGTGGCTAGCTGAAAAGAACACAGGGGAGCATTTCGAAGCTAAAGATGCAGATATTTTCTTTAGAAGTTGGTGGAGACAAAACAAAAGAGGGTGAATACTAGACCAAATTTAGTCACTGGCCTGAAGCACCACGCCTGATGTTGCTTCATGTCTTCTTGATGTATAAATAAACCATATTAACCATATTAGTTTGCTACCATATTAGTTTGCTACCATATTAGTTTGTTACTGACTTTAACCATCCTTATGTGGTACCTGTGTTGTGCTATACTCTGTCTCCTGCTCCCCCTTCTTTCTCTCTTTGTCTCTAAAGCTCTCTTTTTCGGTCAACCCAGCCGGTCGAGGCAGACGGCCGCCCACCATGCTGGGAGCAGGGATCTGTTCAACGTTTCTACCTTATAAAAGGAAGTTTTTCGTTGCTGCTGCTGCTCATCGGGGAAATGTTGAGTCTCTGTATATAACAACTATAAAGAGTCTGGTCTCTTTTTTCTATATGAAAAGCGCCCTGCGATAACCTTGGTTATGATATGGCCCGATATAAATAAAATTGAATTGAACTATGTTAACTTCATTAGGTGATAATATTTAAATTTTGTGTTTAAGGGTTGCTCTGCTCTCCCAAGTGACAAATAACTATTAAAACCATTTTCAGTATATTTAATTTGTGTTTGCATAAAAAACCCTTTTAGGTTACAAGCGTAGAAGATGGTGGTCTAGTGTATATATGGCACTGACCTAAATGTGGTTGATGAGAAACTGGAAGTTGGAAGATACCAGACAAAGCCCGACTGTATTATGGCACAGTAATACAGTGTCATATAAACCAAAAAAATCTAAATATATTTCACTGCAAAGCAGTAATTCATACACAATAGGGTGTATGAACAATGCAACAGACAAATGCATCGACAAAGACACACACATACAGTTGTACGTACATTGAACATGATGACAAAGTAAAGCTGTGTCTGTGAGGTAAGTGCAGGGGGATGGAGAATTACAGTTGAACAACATTATTTGCAGAACTGACCACAAACAAACACAGTACTTGATTCTTGTATAATCAGAGCTCAGACACCATTAAAGCTGAGCTCTGAGTCTCGACCCTCACTGGGACGGGCCAGATGGATATTACTGCTAACTGTCACTAATTAGATTTTCTCCATTGGGTGAATATCCCCCTCGATTCCTGTGTGTGGGAGTTGGCTTTTGGCATCACTGGAAACATTTATCCACATTTGAGTTGATTAAATGTCCTTCTGCCATGACAGAGGGTAGCTTTTTATAAATGTATTTCCTCTGACAAACAGGTTAACAAGTAAGCAAAATCTCAAAGTCAACCATCAAATTTGCAAGCAGCTGACTTTTTCAGATTTTTCTTTCAGTTCATTGAGGTTCTTTCCATTTATAAACACTCCTTCACCTCAGTCAGATAACACTTTATGCAAAGAGCTAAAAGAGGTGAGGGGGCAGATGTGGGTCATCTGGCACTTAATCTCTCCAAATATTTTGAATGTTTATCTTGAGCTTTGCTGCACTGCCGGATGAGTGGGATTTGCAAGATTTGGAGAACTATTATATTTACGACTGTGCTGGAAGGCATGCAAATACAGCACAGGCAGAGATATAAAACAAGGAAAAGTGTTTTAATGGTACAGTTGTTTTGAGCATTCAACTGAATTGTCTATGTTTAAGAAGAACTGGCTGACAAACGAAAAGTTAGGTAAACCCCTTCTCTGAACTGTGACTATCCAGTTGTACCTTTGCAACCATAATTGGCAGACCTGCTATGGTTGTTTGGAATTTCTCGAAATGCAGCTGTGTGCATGGGCAAAAACTCTGTTTTGTAAGAGTCTGAACTGTGCAGTCTTCCTCCAAAACCAAAAACATATGAGCAAAACTAGATAAAAAAAAATGGATTAAAGCTTGTGCTTGTGTTTTTCAATGGCGGCTGCTGAAGTCAGCATTTCTAGCTATGTAGCTTAGTACCTATTGTAGTAACCTAGTTACTTCCGAGGCCAAGGAGCACATCATTAGCTAACTACAACAGTCTGTAGGGTTAGGGTCAGTCCTGGATTAGGGTGACCGGACATCACCGTTTTCCAGGGACATTCCCCTTTTCTTGTGGCCTGTCCCCAGCTGGAGCTGCCGGTGGAAATGTCCCCATTTTTAACTTTGGATGAAAAAAAGACGGGAAAGAAAAGGCTTGGCAGCAGAGTCGTATTTTATCTAATAGTATATTTATCATTATTATAGATAATTTTCTTTATGCTGATTTTCTGACACTTTTTACAAAGTTATTTAGTTAGTACCCAGTTTAATCAGTTGGCTTTCACCATAGTTTCTTACAGACCAACAGCTAATATGGTCAAAATAAATGGAGCCCCATGTCCCCCTTTTTTATTTGATTGATAAAAACACTGGATATTCTTATGATATATTGGCTGCCAAACTGGAAATGTCTACTGTTTTCATCTCACAAATCTGGTCACCTAATCCTGGATGCCACTTATTCACATTGTAGGCTTATGTTACTAGTCTGTCCTGCTTTCTAGTGACATTTGGGGAATTTCACACTTCAGCAACCCAGCCAGAGCTACCTGAGATAATGCCAAACTCGCTTGTTAGTATTCATCCTTAAAGCCTTTTCTCCTGTTATATTGAGAGTTAAACAAACAAATATAAATATTGTTGTTTCAAAAGTGTTAGCTGGAAACGCTCAAAAACCAGCAGCAGTCTAAAGATTTTAAAACCAACTTTGGAGCTAACCTTAGCTTAATTAGATAAACTAAAGCTAAAGTATCTGCTCAAGTGACATATTTGTCTGTATGAAATTCAGAATTTCCAGTGGTAAGACTACAACCTTTATCAGTATTAACTGCATATGTGCCATGCCAGAAAGGTACACTGGAGAGGTGTAGTAACACCATTTAAGTGATGATGTGGGGCTTAGCAAACAGTTAAATAGCAAAATAAAACTTGATTGACACTCTTTTGTTGGAGGTGAGTTGTTAAAAATGGCGGCTGACCTTCAGAGAGGAGCCTCGGGGGCTGACACACTTGAAGGGTTTATCCTCCCCATCCATAGTGTCCTCCACCTTCTGTCTCTTCTCGGCTGCCTCTGCTCTCCTCCTTTCGATCTCCTCCTTCATCTTCCTCTTCTCCTCCTGAAAAAGGCAGGACACGGTTAAGGAAGTTCTGCAGCTGCACTTCTGACTGCAAAATTCGAAAGAGCACTCCTTGAGATCTTTTTCTTCTTCTTCTTTTTTTTTTATATTTTGCTGGAAATTTGGTGCTGACAGGTAAAATTCTGTCATGTTTAATTGGAACATATGTAGGTGGCATTCTGTTCTTTGACTGTTCAGCCATGCCGGATATTGCTGCTCATTCGAACTGTCTACTTGTCATCTATTTACTCTAAACAAACCGCTGTTGCTGCTGGAAACCTAGAGCACACTTCCTGTGCACCAGAAGATTTTGGCTAGGAATGAACTAACAGACCCGGTCTTTGGAGCAAAGAATGTATTTCTTTTCAAGACGTGGGTGACAGAGAATAATGAAATAGAACTTTGCATAGAGTATATTATCATAGCACCAGTCACCAAGAGACAACCTACATGAAGCCGACTCAGATAATAGTTATGTGACACTCATTTATTTACTTTATCCAATTAAGCAAGTCAGGAACAAATTTAATTACTCTGAATAAATTTTTATTTACAATGATTGCCTTCCTCGGGAAAGAAAGCCATTTTGGAAAGCTTGAGTCATGCAGACTATCAAGAGTTTTTTTTTTTTTTTTAAAAACAATTAATGTATGAACCATTTGTACTGTATTAAGAGGAGGGCTGGTGCTTGGCCCTCTCCAGCAGCCTTGTCTTGGTTAATTAGTCTCTCTGTATCTCTGGGCCATATTTTAATTAGAAACCAAAAGGCCTCATTACCATCACGCAAGCAGAAAAGAACAGGGGCAGATAGCGAGAGACAGGCCGCCACATTCGGAGCCAAGATCAACACAGAAGACCAGTTTAGGTAACAGTACGAGTGCTGGGCCTCTGAAAAGGGAAAATGAATGACGTTGTGCGGCCGAGCACAGATGTGAACACGATGCACGGTGGAGGTTATCAAATTTGAGATACATAAGGATGAGGTGGTTATCAGAGGAGAAGAGAGGACCGGCAAATGCGAGCTATGAATGGGGACCCGAATAGGTTGAGAGATGATAGCGATGAAATATGGAGAGAGAACATTACTGCAGCACTGGTTTGAGTGTGATGAATGAGTTTCAGCTCAAACAGGTGTTAAGGCTAAATCAACGTGAAAGTGATATTTAAAGATAATTTAAATATACAACTAGAAGCCCAAAAATTTAAAAATAAGGCATAAAAAATAAATTAGAATTAGTACTAACAATAGCAAGCTAGACTATTTAGCTTTCAAGCTTGTAAGCCTAGCTTAAAGAGAAAAACTTAACAGCACAATGAAGTGTTGAACTGTTGTAAGGGAGCAGATTTCTTCAGTCCCTGATGGTACATAACCAGCACTGTGTGGGCTTGTACGAACATTCATAGGCTAGCAGGCAATGGTGTGTTTCAGTCAATTGCACTTTACAGAAGATGACATCGTGTCTCAAAGCAACATAGCTCTTAAATGTCAGTCAACTGCCACAGAAAACCCACAAGGCTTTAATGCTTTTTTAACAAATATTCCTTAAGAGGGGGAAAATGTGCACAATAAGTGCATGATTATATATATTTCCCTATACAAAAAGGTAAATTTCAACTACAACAAATGGAGAACATAAACATAAACAGAGCTGCACTGATCAAACAGAATCTATAAAATGTTAACAAAAAGGCCTCATCTAAACATGCCTCTCTCTTCCCTACCTCCTCTCTGGCTTTCCTCTCTGCCTCTTCCTGCTTCTTCTGCTTCTCCTCCTCCTCCAGCACCTTCCTCCTCTCCTCCCTCTTCCTCTTCAGTTCCTCCAGCTCGACTTCGGCCTCCTGCTGCTTCTGCCTTATTCTCTCGAATTCCTCGCTCTCGGCGTCGTCGCGGCGGCGCTTCAGTTCCTCCAGCTTGCGCTCTGCCTCTAGGCGGGCAGCGTCATCCTGGTCATCACCGGCGGACACCTCAGGGGAACGTACACTTCCACGACTAGGACAGATGCACGAAACCACAGATCAGAGCGCAAAGAAAGCAAGTCACAGCACAAACAAAAGCTGAGTGAGCAGGATACAAAGCTGGTTGATAATCAGGTTAACACCAGCTTTGATACAAACTGAATTTTTAAACATACACTTGAAGGATTTGTCTGTTTTACAGATAAACAGCACACACAGATAGTGAGTGTGCACCCATACAATAACCAACAATCACCTCTGCAAAGATAAGGTTACAGCTCAGTTGAAGTTTCAGTCAGTGTTTCAAGATGGGGATTTAGTGTACGTGGCCCAAGTCAAAAACACACACTACTCTGCAACAGCTATATGCTGAACAGCTTTTTTGTTTGAAAATCATTTTGCTTAATTTCATGCCATATTGATAGTTTTTTATTATTGGAATATGTGTCTTTTTTCTGCACTTCAGGGTATCTTATTTTGGAAAGTAACAGTTATCCGGTGAGGTAGGTAACCTGACCTTTACAGCGAACCATTATGTCAGGAATATTGAGTTACTGCATAAAATATATCTGTGAAGTGAGTCACTGATAGATCACCTTTCCTCTGAAATCAGCCAATATTATCCTTATAAAGCATTGTCATGACTTCTCTTTCATTATTTTTTAACTGCAAGTATTAGGGATATTGAGGAATTAGGATATCTTTGTGCCAATAACTGTTAAATTAGTTTCAAAAATGATGCCCTTTTCAGCAAACTACATAAATATGAGAGGTATGAGAGCTGAAACAATCAGTTGAATAACTGATTGACAGCAAAATGACTAGCAGCCATTTTGATAATCAATTCATCGTATTAATAGTTTTCAAGTAAAATGATTCTTAAAAATTTAAATACAACTAGCAACTTAATCAATAATTTAAAAAAATCTTGGGTTGGAACCCTATTGGGTATGTCTGAAAATATTAATATATTTTGCATTTGCATCTTCTTTTAGGACCCATGTATTATTAATATCAGCCAAGTAGGAAGATATTGGCAAATGCAGTAGACTAAATATTGGATTTTTGTATTGGACTAAAACATCCATACTGGTGCTGGTGATGCAGTATGAGAAAAAAAAAAACAACTGGGATATACCAGTACTACAAATTCTAATGACATTCAGGTAATTATTGTGATTTTCTGAACAAATTTTCATAAATAGATGGCAGTAAACTAGTCAAGAAAACATAGCAATTTTGTTTTGGGGAAAACAAAATAATATTCAATAACATATAAGACGTGACATCCCCCACCTTGGCCTCAGTTTGAGAACCAGGTAGTACCGATACCCGTGTTGTTGTTTTTGCTTACCTCGGAGTCCTCTCGGGTTTCCTGTGTTGTTTGGGAGCCGCCTCCTCGTGAAGCCCCCCGTTCTGTCTCCTCTGCTCCTCCCTCTCCTCCCTGGCCCCGCCTCTCTCACCCACCTGAACAGAAACAACCGCCGGGACGGTGAACAAAGGTTTAATTGGTGGGTCGGCTGAATTGTCGCCGTCTAACACGTGACATAATGGGATGTCACATGAGAACAAAAAGAGAGAAGGAGAGCACACCCCAAACAAAATAACACAGAACATCACATCAGACAGTGTCCACTCCAGAATTACTGCTGACAGAGGATTATCTAACATGCGATCAATCCAAAAGTGTCTCCAGCTTTGTATTTTCTACTACTCACTGTTAACCGCCCTAAAATCATTATTCAGGTTTTATAGATTTGAATTACCTGTGTGCAAGCCTAGTATGTACATCAGTCAAATAAAAAAAATAACACTATTACATTTTTAATATTACATGGTACATGCACATGTTGCAATAAAACACTAATTAAAAGCCTCTTTATGACATGCAAATACTCAGGTCTTCAATTTAATAGTCACGTCAGCCAAAAAAAATTTTAATTAAAAAAAAAAACACACTACAAAAAACAGAAAAAAATTACAAAATTATTACTTAGAGGTAAGAGAAATATATATATCTTAAAAAAGAAACTACAAAGAAACGTAAATTTTAGCACTGTTGTTTACATTATCAAAGGCGTCCTCAAACTGTGAGGAGCTCTGGAAAAAACAGGTCTGACAGACCCATACTGGCTACAAAAAATACTGTTCAGTCCATAAGGGTCTTCAGACTCACAGCACAGGAATTCAAGGTAGAAAGTTTTAATTTGAGTAGTTGAAATTAAAAGTCAGATGCTTGTTTGGACTTGAAGGCAATGAACTACTGCAGATATGGAAAAGTCAACTGATGAAGCCAAGTAAGCCACCAGCCTATTTTAGTAAAGTGAATGAAAAGTCACAAACAATTCTCAGTTCACTTACTACTTTTTTAAAATAATAATAACAGCTATAACAGATTAAATGCTTATCTAGTATCATCTAAACATTTGACGCTTAGTATACACATGACACGATGGCTCAGTGATCTCCTTATAATGTCCCCTTGCAGTAAAGATACTGATTTTGTTAAATAAACTATGTTTCTCTGCTACAGTCAGTTTTCAGAGTGGAGTCAGTGCAATGTGAAGTGTTGCCGCACTTACAGCTGAAGTGGAAGACATGCAAGAAAAACACTGTGACAACTCTGTGGAACATACCATTAACCTTATTAAAAATCAGACCACATGGCTACAACCAAACCTCATAAAAACATAGGCTCAGTTACCACCAGTTTGCAAATGGTGCAAACCACACTGTGACGTCACAAGGTGTCTGGGTAATTTCAGCGTCTGGCTCCAGCGTAAGTCATAGAGTCAACAAGACAGCTGTATTAAGAGATTTCTGTGGTTGAGGCTCAAAAATATTCTTCGCATATCTCCTCAGAGATGAATCAAGACAATGAAGTTACCCAGAGAGATTTTCTGTGCTGTGCTTCACACCTCTACTGAAATTCTTACCACATGCATGATACCTCATTATCCTCTGAGTGCAGTTTCTCAGATATCTCATTGTCCTCTTCAGTGTCATGTATGAGTGTCACAGACTTGTTCTCAGCTGAATTATCTACATTATCATCCTTAGGTACCTCCTCAGCCTCCCCTGATTCTACTGCATCCTCTGCAGCCTCTGAATTAGCTGACTTGGCCTGATTTGAACTCTCACTGACTACAGACTGTGTTTCTTCTTCAGGGAGTTCCTACGGAAAAAGGATTACAGCAGTTCTTTGAAAGAAAAACCAGTCATCAGCTCAACAATCTGCATTACAAAGTCAATAAATCAATGACCATACCTCGGTTTGAGTTTTAGACTCTTCAGTTGATTCCTACAAAAACAAACGTTACATTCGCAGGGTCTGTCAGCAACAAAAAACACAACAAATTGCCGAAGTAAATGGGCAAGACTGAACAAACAACTCACCTGTTCTCTCAGGTAAGACCGTCTCGGTTTTTCCTCAGCCACTTCCACCTTCTGCTCCTCTTCTTCATCTACACCTTCCTCTGCTTCCTCTCCACCATCAGGAGCAGCCTCCCTTGGCTCCTCTTCCTCCTTCTCCTCTCTCCTTGAGCTGTATGTGGATGTCTTCTCCTCTTCTTCCTCATTTTCACGGTAACGGCCCCTACGCCAGGAGGAGGGCCTCTCCTCTTCCTCGTTGTTTTTCTCCGTGGCGGCGCTGTCGTTGTCCTCTGTGGCGGCGGGCTCCAGCTGCGTCTGTCTCTCCAGTGCTTCTTTCATGCGTCTCTGCCTTCTCTCCTCGCGTTTGGCCATGCGGTCCAGCAGGGCTTGTTCTTCGTCGTCTCCACCGCCTCCATAAGAGCTGGTCACAGACACTGTCTCTGTCACACTGGGAGGAGAGAGAGACAAGTATTTCACTGTGGGGTAACGAGGAGGAAGCGCTGAGGTCAGAGGAACGGACGTCAGCTGTGAAAGTTAATGCCTAATATTATCTCCTATTACCATTAAGAAACCCAGCTGGTTAGAAGAAGACAGCAAAAACGAAAAAAATATAACAGTTGTAAACTGACTCAAAAATCGAAACCTCAGCAAAAGCATTTAGACGTTAAAGTTTCTTGTAACTTGGGATCTGATCAACTGAATGACAGCAACTCAGAATGGTCACTGCCCCCCCCCAAAAAATGTGGTAAAAAAAGCACAAAAAAAGTAAAAAAGTTTATATATTTGCTGTAAAAAAAGTGTTTGCTGCTCTATTGCTTATTTGACAGGGCTCAATTGAAGAATTTTAAAACGGTCAAAACTGAAATTAAATAGCAAACTAGTGACGTACTCTTAAATTCCAGGTCTCATTCAGGTAGCAGCTACCTATTAACTATAATGTATGTAAAGTGGTGGACAGACTTTCTAGCTGACTAACTAAAAATCTAACTCTCAACCATTCTGACCTAAAAGTCTGGCAAACATTATCCTTGCATCTACATAATCAACAATGGCTAGTCAGCGCTAGATCCTGCCTCAGCATCCTTCTGGACAATCCCCTTGTTGTTCGACCGGCGCAGGATGTATCTCTGAGCTCATAGAGGGGAAACATTCATGACCACAAAGCCTCGTCTGTGTTGCTAGATGTCAGAACAACCCACCACCACATCCACTGTACCCGAGACGATTGATCTCATAGCCTTAAAATGCATAGAAATGGTTATTTAGCCCCTTTGTTCCTAAGGTGGCCTTTGTGATTGATATGCATGAGATCATAAGGTGGTTTTCATGCTGACAGCTGGGAATGGATAGGGAGTGGGGTCCAGTTCTTAAATTTGTCAGTTAAAATGTATTTTAGGATGCAAAAAAAAATATTTATCATTACAAAGGCTCACAGAATTACAATATCCAGTCAGCTCTGCAACCATAACTGGGTACGGCAGATATACCAAGCTTGGATATCTCCACGTTGACTCTGCGTTAATCGGGTAAAAAAATGAGAAGGCCCTGCTTGTTTGCCGAATTCAAGGACAAAAATTACAAAGGATTTTGAGATTATCACTGTCAACTGAAAATTTGTTGTGCAAGAACAAAAGGCTTGATAACCAACTGACCAATCCTACTTCCAAGAAGTCTTCAAATAATCTCCATCTCTACCATGTATTCCCTTAAAGCAGAGGTTGTGAATTTTTGGTGGCATTATTCTGAATTTTTCCACACAGGTAAGACACACATTTGTGTTAATATCATACAATATATTATATTTTTTTATTTAATAATCAGGTACAGTACCCCTAACTGAGCAGGATGATGCAACAGTGATAGGTTTGTCTTGGCTGCTGACTACTTATCTATCGCTGACAGAGCCTGCGTTCCTATATGCGTGTCACCTGTGGCTGTTGGTCATGACCAGACTGTCCGGCTGCCCGCTAGGCTCCTCGCTCTCCCTGCTCCTCAGCCTCTCCTGGCGTGCCCTGCGCCTCCTCTCGCGGGCCGCCTCTTCTTCATCATCATCATTTCTCGCCAACCTGCAGGGAGACAAAAGAAGAGAGGGAGTCAGGAGACAAAGAGGCATTTTCTTTTCCGGCCTCTAACTTTTAACCTTTCATCGGCTTCTTTCCTTCCTTCCTCCATTTAGCCTCACAGTTAGAAACTTCAAAGTGAACGATTCTTTAAATTGGACAGTAATCATCCCAGTGACCAAAGCCGGTGGATTTGTTCGGAGTTTTTCTTCTTTCCTATCAAGCTGACCTGTCAGCTGTGCAACAACTAATACTTCTTATCATGGCTGCAGTTTTCACGAGCTGATAAAAACTCAGTTCGGAGACATGGCTTGGCTGAGGATAAGAGACAATCAGAGAAACAGTGTTTCTGGCCCACAGTTTATACTGGTCTGCTTGGTGTTCAGATCAGAGGTTTGTGTGTTAAATGTGTTTGTGCGCTGCAGAACAACCACTAGCCTTAAAGGTTTATACTTTTACAAGGTATTTAAAACCACATTAAATCAAGAAATCACTTTTTTCTTTGGAGTTTGACTGAAGTTAAAAAATCTTGTGTCAAAATTACATAGCAGTATTTTGTGCTGACAAATGTGGACCGACCAACATTTGTTTTAAAGACACTGCTTCTTGTTTTAATAAAACTGTAGGCAGGAGCTCAGTTTTGCGGAGACACCCATTTTTAACAAAAACATCACCTTCCCTTAAAGGAATCGATTTGCAAAATACACTTATTTGCTTTGGTGAGAGCTGAGAAAATTGACACTACTCTCATAACCGTGCGCTAAATATGAAGCTACAAAGGGTTAGTGTAGTTTGGCTTAGCACAAAGACTGGATGCAGAGGGAAACAGCTACCTAGGGAAAAAAAATCTGCCAACCAGCACCTCTAAAGTTCACTAATTAATAGGTTATGTCTAGTGTGGCTCAAATATTTACCTTTGGAAAACGCCGGGCTCGCCATTTCCACTTGTTTATAGTTTTTATGCTAAGCTGGGCTCACAGGTTGCTTGTAGCTGTACACTTATTGGATAGATATGAGAGTGGTATGAATCTTCTCATCTAACTCGTGGCAAGAGAGCAAAAAAAAAAAAAAATAGATAAATAAAATAAATCCACAATGTTTAACTATTCTTTAAAGAGACATAAGCAAACTAAACAGCCCCATTTTACGCTACAAAACTTAGATGGAGCCTGGTTTTAGAGATATTGCTTATTGAATACAGCTTCTTGTAAAAAAAAAAAAAAATCTTGACACAGTCTGTTCTGCTGACATATCAATGACAACACAAATGTCAATTTCCCAGTTACTTTTTTGTGTGCATGTGTGCATGTAAATAATTAGAAAGAAAGCACACCCTTTATTAATTCAGTGGTTTTAAATATAGTTCCTGGTTGTGTCCCGTTAACTTTCTGTTCACCTTTTTGTGGTTTATTTTCATAATTACTCTGCATTATTGGTCAAGCATTCAGTAGCTGAAGGTCACACTGAGTCATGTTCAAAAACATCATGGGTTTACTTCTGTTTTTTCAACTAATTTAAGAAATTTCTCCTTCTCTACTCACCATTCTACCTCGACAAAGCAAAACCCAAAGCAGTCATACAGGGGATTATGCATGTCTTTAACAGATGCAGTAGAGTAGGTAAAGGGTGCAGCTGCATGCAATCATTAACATGACTCCATTGTTCAATATCTATTTGGCCGGTGAGCTACTGTATATCTATGTGCTTGAATTTGATTGAAAGCAACATGTTCAGGCCTTTCTCTGGAACTGGACAAAAGTCATTCTGGAAAAAGGCAGGGAATTTTTACCGAGGCTGAAGGAGACAGGCAGAGGTAGAAAATAACGTATATTTGATGCTACCCTACAAATTTAAGGATCATAAACTGAGGATGTCTAACAGTGCGATACTGACAAATAGAGAAGTTTTCCTTTTCTTCCAAATCAGGTCCCAAACTGACCGTGTCGTGTCTGACCACTTGATAGCCAGGAACTCAGTTCTATGCTTGATCTGTGTTTCCCCATCTGAACTTCACACTCCCACTGCTAACCACGTGCCCAGCTACCTTACATCAAAGTGCAGCCTTTGAGGTCGGCCAGTGATGCACGCTATTACTATTAATTGAAATATTTGTGGATAGCCATGCTAAAGCTGCTTGGGTTTTATGTTACGTTTCACAGTTTTTTGAACCACAGTCTCCCCTCTTCCACTCCTTCCCCTTCACTGTTCCCCTCCGTCCACCATTCTTTCTCTAAGATGAGTAATGTTGTCATAATAAAACAGATGAATCTGTTAACGCCCAAGCCGGACCTATGGGACGGTGACATCAGTGATGACAGGCGATGCTTTACACATGTGCATGAGTACGTGCTTAGTTCGGATAATTCGGAATCTTTGAGCATTGAAAACTATCCAAATCCAGATGGATATTAGACTCCTTTCAGCCTTAAAGCTAGCATTTGTGACTTTTGCTAAACACCAGCCACTGTACCTACAAGTAAAAATGGGGCATAAGACTGATATTTTAGAGTAAGCAAGTCAGGAAACTGACTAGCTACAGTATCTAAAGTTTGCTAACATTACCAAACATTACCTAGTTAAGCCAATTAACGTTGTAACAAAAAACTCCTCAGTGTACTGAATTAGGCAAGAATATGTTTTATTGCTTATTCAACTTTTTATGTGTAAGAGGAAGAATGTGTTATTTCTTCTTTCAAAAGTTTTACAGTCTCACTTTATATAAATAGTTTTCTCCATGAATATTTGTTTTTTCAGTTACATTCATATATCATCAACTTCCATCGAGATCCCCTGCAATAGTCAGGACATTAACCCTTATTTAAAATGCCAGAGCGATGTGTTTTTTCTGCGATCAAAAAACAGAAAGTTGCGAAACAACTGCCTTAACTCCCAAAGGGCTATGCAGTCCCAGAAATAGTACCAAATGTCATGAGAAAGAGAAAATGACAACAGCTAAAAGTGGAACAAAAGAGTCCTTGGTGGCAGTGACAATGACAGTCTCAGGGTTAAAGATTCCTTAGTAGGAGAGACTAACAAACTCTTAAAAGCTGAATTAGCATTCCTGTCAATCACAGCCTTTGCTGGAGACGCATACACAACTAAAGCCCTAATTTAATATCCCTCTCCTTACCTAGGCCCCAAACTGTTTCAGCACACTGACAAAAATATGGAGAGAGGCGGAGCTGGGGGGCAGAAAGAGCTAATGAAACGGAGAGTGAGGATAAAGAGGAGAACTGAGAAATGAAAGACGGGAGTGGAAAGGGTGTGCACGATAATGGAAAATGTAGTAATCTGCAGTTTTATCACAACACCTTTTCCTGTACAGAATTATGTGTAGTCAGTTATAAACAAGGTATGTCTGTCTACTTGTATATAGTATTCAAGAGATGCCCTTTTCTTGGGTGACCAAGTATAGTAAACTGCACACTGTTGACTGAGAGCTACTATGGACCCTACACTCTTAGTTTTGCTTTGGCAGCTGAAAAAGAATTTAAATGTTTTCTTACACATGTGCATAAATTCCTAATTTCCTTGATTTTTCACATGCTGCAAAGTACAATAAAGCCGATTTATGCAGGATTGTGCGTTCACAAAGCAACTGTCTGTGTGTGAAGCACAAGCACACAAAGCATCACCATCAGTGAACCTATTAGGGAGAAATATGTCCAAATATTTTCTTTACAGCGAAATATCTCAAATATGTCAGTGAAAACAATTTCGGAAAAGCCCATGAGAAAAGACTTCTTCACCCGTCCTCAGCAAATGAGGGACAAGAGGGAAGGTTCGGGAAAAAGTAGACTGAAGAGGAAGACTGAAAGAGAGAAAAAAGGAAGGTTGCTGTGAACAGAAAGGGAAGAAGAGAGAAGGAGGGGATGGAAGGAGAGAGAGGAAAAGAGGGTGGGGGCTTGTGCTGTCAGAAATGCTGACCCATTCCCACGCTGGCCTCTGTAGACTATTTCCCTTCCTACTGCTGGCCCAAAGAACCACATCGTACCGCGTCTGTCTCTCCTCCCCACCCTGCTCACTGCTGGGCTGGCTCCAAGAATACACAATTTTTGCTGTGACAGAACTCCCCTAGACTGGATTTATTCTTACTCATGGATGAATGAGGCAGTATGACATGCATATTGAATCTAAGTATCAAATTCTGCACTTTCTGTGAAAAGTAAGAGAGTAATATCAAGCTTTCAAAATTTGCAGCAATAGCTTAAATCTTATCAAAGCTGATGTGGTAAGTTTGAAATTGGCATTTGTGGATCAACCCATCCCTCCCTATCTCTAGCTCTCTATCTTTATCTTCCTCTCTATTCCTGTCAGAACCAAAAGGTTTACGATGCAGGACCGGGTCATGTCCATTCATCCAGGGTGGGGATTGCTTGGCATGGCTCTTTCACGGAGGATGGGTGTTATTTCCTCAGCCCTTCCCGATCAGTTGAGCAGCGGGACCAGCACAGATGTAGGGAATGATGAAGAGAAAGAGGGGGAGGAGGAGTATGGTGAAGAGAGTTAGACAGGAGACAAGACGGAGAAGGAGATACAGGATAAGATACAGACAGTGAGGAGGAAGACAAAAGGATGAGGAGAATGAGTGGATGACAGTTTAAGTGGAAGGACAAGATCTAAAGGATGAGAGGAAGGAAATGGTGATAGTATTAGAGGAAGAAAGTATAATGTAAAAGAAGACAGCGAGGAGTAAGAGGAGCAGAAAGAGCAGAGTGAAAAGTTGAGAATGAAAGTGGAGGAAAATGAAGAGAGGGATGAGGCAGCAGAGAGCAGAAGAAGAAAGACAGTGATTCCCTGATGAGGAGGAGGGGAAAAGGAACAAGGGATGCATAAGGAATGAGAGGAGGACAGGGAGTATGACAAAAGGAAAATGGCAGAAATCAAAACTAAACACTTCCAAAAAAATGGTTCAAAGAGTTATGCTAACCAAAGCATTAATAATTTATGTTTAACAGTAAAAGAATACTTAAACATTTTGGGAAATATGCTTATTTGCTTTCTTGCCCGTAGTTAGATAAGAAGATCGATACCCCTTTCATTTCTGGACGACAAACATGAAGCTACAGTCAGCAGCTGGTCAGCTTAGCTCAGTGCTCAGACTGTTAACAGAGGGGGAAAAAAAGCTAGCTTTTCTAATTAGCTTTTATCTGAACAACAAGCAACAAGTTGTGGTTCTCACTGTGGGTTATGTGTGGGACCATTTCTTGGCCCTGTGCAATGTGTGGATAGCTATCGATCCTCTCGTCTAACAAACATCAGTAAAGACTCACCCCTGTGCTTGTAAAGAATACATTATTTATCTATCTACAGTATGTGCATTGTGTAAATATTCAGTTACAGTCCTGCTGTAATGAACTGCTAAAGAGCTCCAGGTGTTTTTATAAGGGGGTAACAACAACATTTTTTTTTTTGTGAACTATGCATGCTATCACTGTTACAAAAGACTATTTTTAGCTGAAGCAAATACCCTTTGGTCACTGAAGTGACTGGGAAAATTCCACTTCTATGTTCTTTCTTTGGAAAAACGATGGAAAAAAGCACTCGAGACATTCTTGAGTCAGTGGCTGTGTGTTAAGTGAACGAATGCACTGTAGCATTGATGAGCAACATCGGTTGGGGAACTGAAGAACATTAGTGTGAGAAACCTTAACAGAGCAGAAAATCGAGTGTGTGTCTTTACCAACCAGAACAAGAAGTGATATTGAAGCCCATTGTGCACTCCTATACCACTCTCTACAACTATAACTGAGGCTGATCTAAGTAGGGAACAATGAAGATTTGCTTGTTTTCCCTCAAAACACATACATACAAGCACACACGAGCACACAAGGACTTGAAAAGTGCACGGCGCTTGTCCTTGTCAACTTCCAGGTACACACATGCACACTAAAGCAAACACCTACATGTGCTCATCCCAACGCCTATGCACATGCATAGCACACACAGGCATGAGCACAGTTGCAAATACTAGGAGACAAAAACATACCACAGAAAAAAAAAATCCTCACACACACATGATCTCACACAGACGTCCTAAGTGTCCCAGGATGTAGGAAACAGCTCATGGAGACCTGGCTAGTAAACACTTATAATAGCCAGGAATTTGGCATTCCTACAGCCGTTATTATATGGCCCCACACTCTCCCTGCGCTCTCCAGCTCCTCACACAGTGCTCAGTGATGGTTGAATGGAAGCAGGCCAATGAGACAACATGTGGTTTTGACTAGTCCAACCACGAGGGGCATGTAAATATTGATTGTTTCAGTTTATTGGCAGAAATGGAAACAATGTAGAGATTAAATCTTTTATCAGTAACAGGAGTGGTGCGTTGCCTGCCAGTTAAATAAAGAGTCATGAACAAACTCCTGCCAAGCTGAAAATGTAAATGTTGAAGATGCTTACAGCTATTACTGTTTTTCACTCTCGATCCATTTCTCTTTTAGTCAGTCAATACTCATCTCTTCTCTCTGCGTGCTCTTCCTAGTCTACATTTTCTGCCAAATTCCATCTTCTCCATGTCACATAAATTGCAAAAAATAATTCCAGCAAGGGGGGGGGGTGTTAAGGTTTTATCCCATGAGATGTGACATCGGCATTAACCTTAGCTCCAATCAGCTATTTAAAGTCCATCTGGGGAAATAAGGCATAAAAGTCTAAAAGAGGTAAAACCTACGAGATGCAAAAATGGAGAATAGAATATTGTATAACAGCTGCAACAAATGCAATGTGAAAGACCTTGCCTTTAAATGCTTCTGGGAAACTGTCTCAGGTTGCAACGTGTATAAGTAGGCTGGTCATATTTTATTTGTTTACCAAACATCAAGAATTTATTAGTCTGACCTGTGCAGGCTAATAGAGATAATATGAGGGTAAAATAAACTGCATTAAAGACATAAAAGCTGATATTAGTTTAGTAATAAAAACAAACCATAAACATTTTCAGAAAAGATTGTTTTAATGTGATTATTTAGCAGTAATGTGTGAAAGGTGTCGGACAAAGTGACAAACCAATCGAGAATTCTCGCCAACTCAGTTGATACTCTTCGCTCTATGCACTGTTCCAGCATACTTTGACTCACTGTTATGGTTTGTTGCCCCACGGTTCTGGCTATGATTAACCTTGTTTCCAGCAACACCAGGCAGATGTTTTCAGCCAAAAAGCTCCAATAAACCCACTTTCTGCTTGGTACCAAATGACAGGCAGACAAGATAGCAACTAGGTGGAAAACAGTACATAGATTTTAGAAGCTACAGATACAGTTATTTTTCTCTAGAGCTGTTGGAGACCAAAACAGAACTAAATGGAGGGTGATAGTTGGACGCAGATTTGCCAGTTTTCCTGAAACATGACTCCAAATGAATGATAATTTTACTCTGTAAACGCTGGATGTGTGAATAAGCAACTGTTAATGAGCTGTGACTGAAAAACAATACTATATATAAGTGATAAGCTACTGAACCGACTCAGATATCGGAAATATAGATGTACTGGTCCGGATCTGTAAACTTTACATCATCAACACAACACCCGCAGGCTTGCAGTCAGTTTTTTTTCAGCGTCTGGATGGATGACTTAACCCTAAATCTTATAACCTTGTGTAGCTCCAATATTGACATTTCACTTTTTACAAGACTTTTTTTTTTTTTTCACCTTTAGCAATGAACCTTGAGCATCCCCTAATGTAGATGTTGGTCTCTCATCGTGTCATAAAAAAGAATTATCAGAGAGACACATCTGTGTATTCAGCAGTGGTCAAATAACCTTGGCTAGTATCTGCATCCACATCAACCTCTTCCTTAATTGCAAGGGCTGCAGCACAGATGAATCTGTGAGGTGGTCCAATAAAATGCCTCCTTGGCACACTATGTATCAAGATCTCGCAATAAAAACCCCTTTTACTATTTTTGATCACTGCACTTGGCGTGTTACCACCCAATCAGTTTGCTGAAACAAACTTTTGTCTAATCAATTTCTTCTACTGAATCAAAGAGGGTTCACAAGGCCACTGTATCTGGAAGAGAAAATTGGAAAGAGGGAGGGATTCCCACATTCCCTCTTAGAGGTCATCACATTGCTTATCAGATTTCTTATCAAGCTTCTTTCTTCAAGACTGGGTAGGACAAGCTAATATTTGATGAGCGATGTCTTTAAAGTCCTAGTGGAGGGTCTGGGCTATTAAAGCCGACCCTCTCTTCTTCTAACTTGGCATGAACATCAGAGGACGTGTGCAGTTCATTCGCAAACTGAGCTTCACTTCAAAACTCAGGCTGCTCCCTCAGCTTCACACAGTCTTCGTGGTTAAATTTTAAATGGCAGCAACATCGCCCCCTCTGGACTGCAGGGCCTTTGTGGCTCCAACAACAAATTAAGCCATTGTGCAGGACCAACTGACACTTTCTGCTTTGCAAGACCCCTGGAGTTCTAATCTTGCTGGTCTGAATGAAAGGCAACCAAATGGGTCTTACCGTTCGGCCTCAAGACGCATCTCCTCCCGCTTTTGCCTCCTCAGCTCCCGGCGCCGCTCAAAATCCATTTCCTCCATGATTGTGCCCTGTGGGATGACATCATCAAACACAGACATGTTCACTTACTCAATTTCAGGAGAGCTGGGAGTCTTCAGGGGGCAGCGGTGCTGGTTCACGAGTCAAACAAAGTCATAGTTTTCTGATATGCGGTTGTCAAAATACAAAATTTAAAGTTGTAATTCTTATGATTTTCATGAACTCCAATCATGTTTTTGGTATTTATAGTCTGCATTATTCCAGCCATTCACTGTATTTTCATTCTTTAAATACCTCCCTATATGGTAATTTTATTGTTAATAGCTACCATTCCTGCACTGATTTAAAACTGCCTTAACATGGTGATTCACAGGATATGAGGCAAGCATGTAATCCAGCACTGTTATATTCACTTTTATCTCACAAACATCACTTGTTTTCTTGCCTGTTTACTGCTCACTCTCTTTACTCTGTATCCTCGCGGTATTAAGTTCCTGCTAATGCAAACTGAACATCTTTCACATTTAAAGTGTTTAACTGAAAAACCACAGGTTGGCTTTCATTGTGAAGTCAACACAATAATTTGACATTAGGACAGAGTGTGTCCGCAAAACAAGATTGTCATTTATGACAAGTTTTCATCGCTGTTGCATCATTTTTTATTTCTAAATAGGTCAAGACTGGATTTGAAACTTCTCAATGAGAGTTTGTTTTTGTATTCAACAGCTATTTAACTTTCTGTTACCACCTGTAGCCACCAGTGTTGCCAAATCAACCAGGACTGAAATTCTTAGCATTACAACCTTAATTGCAATTAATCCTACTACACATGGTACTGACCAGAGGTGTGTAGGCATATCTCTCTGTATACAGTCCTCAGTTAGTTGACAAAAGACTGACTGGAAACTAAGCCCACAAACTTTGTTAAAAACAGAGGAACGGGGGCAGAAAATGAAAGAAAGAAGGGAGGAGACAGAAAGAGAGAGGGAAGAAAAGAAAAGAGGATGTTAACTATATCAGTTAAGAGAAAATCACACTAAAAATACCCCACTAGGGAACATGACTGGCTTTGCTATGAGGACAGAGACCACCCAGGAGCTGCTGAGCCTCCCATCATACATCTACGATCCCTGCCAAACCACCAGCAACATCCACTGTAAACTAGAGCTGAGCAAACAGACACTAGCTGAGTAGTTGAGGGAAAAAGACAAAGGTGTGTGACAGCTCGTGGAATAAAAGGATAGCACCAAATAAAGTCATATATCGATACTATATCCTTTGTTTTGATACAATAGAAGTAGGAAAAAAAAACAAGCGAGGCAGAAAACAAGATGCTTTAAATTGCTAGAGAAGTAACTCTGACTGTCATACCTTGTGTTATCCTTTAAATAATGTATTTTCCTTCACACCATACCAGCTTCTCACAATGGTTTCTCCAAACAGTTACAATGCAAAAACTTCTAGTAATAGTCTCCTACAGTCCAGCGTCATCTGACAGAAAAGGCAAATGCCTGTTCCTTCCCCTCCTTGCTAGTCGTCCCTCCCTCCATCCCTCAGTGACCTCCTTCCTTCATTCCCTTAATCTTACCCCTCACTCTCTCCCTCCCTCCTCCACCCCGTCTCTCTTTCTCTCCCTATCTCTATTGCTAACTTTTCCTGTGTTGTTTACTGACGTGTAAGAACTTGGCTAAACTCTGCGCTGGGACATGACTCGCCCCTTGAGCCCAGTTCCTGCGTGTTGAACGCATGTTTTCTGCCTGCTTTTTTCGTCCATCTGCAGGAGGGGTCAAAGAGGGCCTCTTTATGCATAGACATCTGCATCTAAGTATGCGTGCTCACATGCATTTAGGTGCAATATTAAAGCATTTGTCTTCATGCAGTCACACTAAGAAGCATACCACTGAGCACATACAGATGTACACATGGGCAGGGTACACACACAAATACATACATGAGAGAAATGCTAAAAGAAACCATGACTCCAAGAGATCCTCTAACCCTTACCCTGCCCACTGCATCTTCTCACCCAGTTTCCTCCCCCCTGTGTGCTCATACAGTAAACACAGCCTTGCCCTCAGCTGCTATTATATTGTAAAAGAGAGAGAGAGAGAGAGGGTAAGAATTTTTTTAAATACCGCAAAAATTCTAGTGTCATTTGTGAAACATGGTGGTGGTGTTGGGGTATTCGTGCAACCGTAATTAAGACAAAATGAGAGTAATAACTAAAACCGACAAGGCCTCCAAACATCACCAATCTAATCACATACTTCCGAGAACCAGCGACGCCAAAGGAGACATAGTTATTAGTAATGCAAGCATGGCAGCATATAAATTTGGAGTTATTGTTGCAAATAATGCATGATTTATGCAGCTGAGAGGACTGCGTTTTCATTAGGCTTTCAATTTTGTACAAAACTGAGTTCACCTAAGAGATGTGTCATTTACTCCTAGAAAATGATCATAAGGTAAAATAAAAGCAAGCTGTCAACAAAGTGACCGCAATGCAAACATATTGTATATAAATGAATAATAAGGCTGAATTGATTACGTTTTTAAAGTGATTCGTGATTTATGAACAGGGCTGTTCATTGATTGAATGCAGGACAGTAACATTGTCTTCTCTCTACATGGGGCAAGACCATGTAGAGCAGCAACAGAAAAGGCCCTCAGCAAGACGCAGAAATGTAACTGTTGTGTACATCACTGAAGGGACCACCCACACTTTGCAAAAGCTCACACAAGCAGAGCTAGAGGAAGACAGCATTCCATAAAATTGAGCAACCTGGACTCAGAAGTTGGTAAAATTTTCAGACTTTTTACAAGTTCAGCCTGTCTTGGCCTGTCAACTGTAAAACATCTTCTTCCTTCTCTTGCTGCATCTGTCCATTTATTCTACCATTTATCTCTATCCATCCAAATTCCTGTCTTACACTGTCTCTCCCTTTTTTTTCTTTTCCTCCCCCTCTTTCTCTTTCCCCGTCTGCCCCAGCCTTCTACAATGGCTATAATGACACATTTACCAGTCAAATTACTACCTGTCGAGACTGCCAGACCCTGGCACAGAACCCAGTGTCTAAGTGCCAGCCTCTTAAAAGACTTAAAAGCCAAGTTGATATTATCCTGACAGCCACTGGGATTACACCACTTTATATATATATATATATATATATATATATATATATATATATGTATATCTCACCCCTGTCTTCCCATGTGGTCTTGAGGTAGAAGCAGCAAAACAATGGGCCTTTATTAGCCAAATAAGGCAGAAAGTAGATCAAGCAAAGGTCTAGGAGAAGGGCTGAAGAATAAGAATGGGCCTGTTTTTGGCTTTGTTGAAATGTTCTTAACCCTGGTTTAGCATTTTATGAGAAGAGAAGAATGCAGCTTTTTTGGTCAGATTTGTTACTGTGATAGTAACTATCGCAGGAACTATCCCCTAACAACCTTTAGACAAACGCATTATTCTCCTCATTGTGGCAATGGAAAAATGTGAGAACTGATCCTACTTAAACCTCTGATTTTAGCAGAGAGGACCTGAATGAGCCTCCAGATTACTCCTTCAGATGCCGATTATAAACAACTTCCATGGATCTTGTGTTTGCAGTGACTGTTTTGGTTGTTAAATAGATCGAATTAATGTGAAGATAAACAAGTGAAAACTAGCAAAACTGATGCGTTTGACAGCTGTCATGTTGGCAGATAAAGGAACAATGGTGACTTGTTACAACTGGTGGTTAAAAGGCTGGAATAGTCACAAGTCACATAGTGTTGTAGGTTTTAGAAATTGACCTTTAAGACAGTAAAAAAACAAACAACTCCGAAAATTCAATCCTTAATGCTATAAACCTTAATAAAGCATGTCAGTACATAACTCATAAGTTATATAATATAGATGATAACCCTTTCTTGGCTAGTGACATGTAAGTAAAATATTGCCAACTGTTGACATGCTACCACACTAGCTGCTCTGCAAGGCCACGTACAGCAGTGCATCAAGTTGCATTTAGCAGGTATAATGTTAACCATGTTCACCATCTTAAGTTAAGGCACTAGCATGGTAACATTTGCTAATTAGCACAAACGAAGTACAGCTCAGGCTGTCACGAGTTTTACAGGTTTTTATTTGGCCATAAACAAAAGTACTGGAAATTTAAATTCTGGTTTGTAGTGTTTTTATCGTTGTTGAGTTTGCAGAGCGAGAAAATAAAAGCACAGCACTGTCGTGCTATAGATACTGTTACTCTCCTCTCGGTTTTCAGAGGAGCACACAGTTGTCGGGATATAAGAGAGGTTAAATGTCTAGCATCTATGGTGTCGGAGCTGTGCAGGTGTTTGAGTTCATAGAAATATCCCAGTAATCTGGAATGTGAAAGCTACACAAGAACATAGCCTGGTTTTTCTAACTTTTGCATCAGAAAATATTTTGCCCACCTGCTACAATGGTTGTTATGTTGGAGAACTCATGAGTCACTTCCACTCTTTTTACCAGAGGGTTATATGGTTTTTATGAGTATCAATTACCTCAGGAGACCGGACGACACTCAAGCTGGGCGTGCTATAATAAAATATGTTCTGACTGCTGAAAATGATAACCAATTACAAATACAAAATATTGTCAGATATCATAGAGAAAATATAGGGTTTATAATGGAATCTTTAAATGTTTTTTTTCCCCCTCAAAATGCATTTTGTGTATGCTTTTGTGTATGCATTTGCAAAGCTTATTTGCTTTATTGTTTGCATCCATTTTCGCTAGTTAGCAGTCTGCATCTTCCCTGGCTTTTGTTTCAGTATTGCTACTGTTCCTGGCCACCAACACCGCCACCACCGTCAGTCGGCGAAACCGCATTCATTCCTAGGCAGGAATGCATTCGGGTTTCGCCCATGTGCTCATGGATGTACGGCAAGATTGTACTTAAAAAAGCTTCGGAGAAGAGTTGGTCAGTTTGCCTCGCTGCTAATTTGCACCAGTGGCTAACCATAGCAAGCCAACAGCCCAGAAAACATTTTCCATAGATCACCAATAAAGGAAAAAAAAGATCTTTTTACAATGGGATTTTTTTTTTTTTTTGAAACCACTGGACTTTAATATTTCTAAAATTCAGATTGTATGTGTGTTGTACTAAATCTATGGAACTAGAAGCCAGGGAGAGAGATATTAATGTCAACAGTGTAGAAGACACAAGCAAATTTCAATGAAATTAAATCATCAAAGCGCTGCTCCATGACACCATTAGTGGTCAGAAACTTTCCTTTAATGCTGGGGGCATTTCTTTTTTTTTTTTCATCAACTAAGAGACCACACTGCACATTTTTCCTCCCACTGAAAAGTATAGTATTGCTCTGAAGCACATCATTAAAGTATTCATATTGGGAGAGACTGTGAGTGCATAGGAGCTGACTGACACGGTGGGAATTTAACCGCTAACCCTGGCACGCTCCGCCATTTGCGTGTTGCCATAGTACAACCTGGAGTAAGTCGTCCCTTTATGGGAGTATTGGATGCTAACTTCACAGGATACGAGCACACGTATTACACACACACCAAATGAGAGGTAAAGTTGAGAAACTCATGCGGGAAAAGAGATAAAGACAGAGGCCTATTGGTTCAGTCTACACTTACATATATGGGTAACCTATTTTGGCAAGGTAAGATCGATAATTTCTCATTATTTTTTTCATCAAACACATAAAGCTTCTGCAGTAAAACAGGGAGGAAGAGCAAAATGAAGAGAGAGAGATACTGCATGCCTGTAGCTAACAAGCACTAACAGCTGTTTTGGCTGGGGCTCTGGGGACAGTTTAAGTTGGGTAAACCTAACGTTTTCTGGAGGGTTAAGGAGTCTCCTGAGAGTAGTCTGACAGGGTGGTTAAAATATGCTCAGCTGGTGTGTGAGGGTGTGTGCATCATCGCAAACAGTATTTAACAAACAAGATTCAAATTTGTAAATCTGTGTGTATTCATGTAAATATGCGTGTGGAAAGTGTCTGCAGATGTGTAGAGAGGAGATACTTCGGGGATTGATGGCAAGCCTCTCTGTGTGCAATAATGCGAGTAGATGCTTTACAACTCAAATACTCGAGGCCAAGGCTTGTATAGTATGTATGTGTTTATGGTATGGTAATCGAGTATACATGTGTGATATCCATTACCACCTGCAGTTCTGTGTTTGAAAAAGCCGGCCTCGTGGTCGTGGGTTTCTGTGCTATGTCTCCTCTCGCATGTCCTGGCCTCGGCAGCATTAACACGTTTACAAGCCCAGGAGGCAGAGCGGCTGTGGATGAGCATTCATAAATCCACTGGAGGTTTTTTTGGCACAGCAAGGCCGAGACTTTCTCTCTTTCTTTCCATCTCTGCTTGTCCCTCTCTCAGCTTCATCTGTCAAGTAGTCTCTCATTCTCATTCTCCGCCTGCTTTTCAGAGCCTGAGCGATACACTGGTAAGTTGATATTATTGACTGCTACTGTATAGTGCAATGTAATAGGGCTGCCACTTTATATTTGAAATCCGAACTACCACTTGAACTTGGAAATCAAATGTTGCATTTGTAAAAATATTTCTGAACACAAAATTCACGGTGTTAAAGCACAACAGGCTGTGCCTTCTGATCCAACAAGGGTCTGTCCATCTGACCACCACAGTTAACTAAGCAATTGCTGCTTTTACTTAGGCAAAATATACTATGATAATAGTAAGACATACTGAGCAGATAATAATGACACCAAACAATCTAGAAGTCATTTGAGGAAACATTTTGGATTTAAGTGCACAGGGGGAAAAATAGTAGATAAAGGAATCGATGTTGCAGAAAATGGAGCTGCCTACAAGTTAACATCAGCTTCAAACACCGGCTTGTCCCTTACATGAAGCAATGATATGACAACATTATTTAGGATTAGGCCACATGGGCGTTGTTTGAATTGATGCTAAAAAATCCTGTTGGATCTCCGAATTCATACTGTTAAAAAAGTAAAAGCCCAGATGGAAGAACTCAAATGGCAAAGATATGTTTAAGGGACATTTGAAATAGTGTTACAATAAGAACATTAAGGATTCATTAGAGAAAGTTTACTTTTTCATGTTGTTTATTTCTTTTTATAAGGATTTATAAACAGCATTTTTCATATTTCTAATTGAATTTTTAAATCATGTTTATTGTCAATACAGTTTGACACAAAGTAAATTTCAAATTAATGGTAATTAAGCTTAGTGCTTAGTTTAAAATTTTACAGAATTTACCCATATCCAAGCAGCCAAACTTCTGTATTTGTCTGTTTCTGCATCTGCATGCCACAGTGTGAATATCAACCATAATAGTCTCTTTTGTCAAAGCCAAGGTCTTCAGCTGAGACTATATATTCTAGGTAAAATATGAGGTGGCCAACTGCATCAGAGCTAAACTCAATCTCAACACCATCTGCTTTCCACTCACACTCTAACTCCCCCAAAAACAAATTTTTGAAAGTGTGTCTTCAGGTTGAATGAGGAAAAATTTCACCAAGCACGAGCAGACGAAATTCATAGGCAAACCTGAGAAGCTGATGCCACTGCGGCATTTGAAATGCAGAGGGATAATGTGCCGACATTTTTCGAGAGTTAGGGTGAAAAAAAATGGGCTTGGGACCTTTAATGCCTCAGATGCATTGTCATTGGTGACTTAAGATGTGCCGGTCAGACACAGTCCTCCCTCAAATTACCCTGACTCTGGCTATCGGATAGAAAATGACAAGCAAGGGTAAATTTCACATTGGTACAGGAAAAAGGCCCGGAGGTTAAAGATGTTGAGTTTCCATTCGGTGAAGAAAAAGGAGACTTCTGCATTCCCAGACAATGGTTCACATTCCATAACATCTCTCAGTGCCCTGTGAATCATACACGCAGAGACAGACTGACTGAAGTTATCTGTTCTCACACACACAAATGCACGCAGCAAAGAAAATCTCAATGGAATACCTTGGATGCATGACTTTTTTACAGGGTGCTAGCAGGCTAAACTAAGCACTGCTGGGATACTCAACCACCTGAATTATCCCTGTATCAGCTACCCAGGAGATCAAATGGACAACCAACCGTGTAACATATTATTAGTAATTAATCAGCATCAGAACTGTACTACACTAAATGCTTTGTAATGTATTTAAAGCCCCCCCCACCCCGATTTTAAATTATACTTGTTTCTCTGTTGCTTTAAGCATTTAGGACTGAATAAGCAACAATCAAATTCACAGTTCATAAAAAAAAACATCCTTAGTTTACATTTTCAACTAATATGCTTCATCATGACTCTATTTGCATGGTTAGGGATTAGGGTTAGGGTCTAACCCTGTGGAATGCAACAACATCACTAAAAACTATGTCCAACAGGGTAAACAAGTTCACGGGTTGGCTAAAATGACCCGAAAGTGAAATGAAGGCTAACTGTGGAATAATTACGTCAACTGCACATTAAATACCTTCAACAACTATGACTATGTAACGTTTTCTGAACAGCAGCCATAAGCAGCAACAAGTGACAATAATATCATAATGGTAAATACCAAAACATAGTATAACAGTAGCACAAATATAAGACAAGTCACAAAATTAATCTTTCAAACCTTTGCTGACATTACTAACAACAGCCGCTCTTAGCTACTGATCATACCAGACCCAGTAGGGCTCTAACAACTGAACCCCATAGTTTATTTTTATTATTTATGAATTAGCTTTTAATCTGTAAAAGTAAGGTTATGTTGTTTCTTCTTTCATTAGGTACATAAACTCAGTTTAGACATTACTGTCCTGGTGAAACTTTGACCAACTGTACTTGCCATTGTTGTGTACACACAGTTTTCCTTTGCAATGAGGGATTATTAGCAATAGATTGAAAGTGCCTTTGGTTTTACTGGTTTAGATAATCTGGCTTAACTCTTGTCTTGTTAATAACCCACTTGATCCTCTGATTGCCTGTGTTTCTTGCCTCATCTGACTATGTTGTATTAATGCAGCCATGTTCCCTGATCTCTGTCAGTGAAATATTTTCATAGCCAATAGAAATGATGGCTAACTACAAAAAGTAAGACACCCCCCCAAACCTGGAATTAGTCTTTAAATACTGTATAACTCAGCTATAACCTTCAGGAGAATGTTATGGTAATAAATAGCACATGTTTAAATCATCTTTCGAACTGACAAATGCCTTTTGGAAAGGAAGCTGTAGCTGGATACTTTCTAAACTCTCATGTTGCCTTGATAAAAACAAATTATTCTCTGTGTAGCATTCTTGAATCCTGTGGTTTATTTTCCACTGTCAGCGAGATAACCTCACTACACTTTGAGCACACTGTCATCTGTCATATATTTAGACTATGACTCAATGTTCTTTTAATACCCCCCCCCCCCGGTCCCACACATAGATGGTTGTTTCGCACTGTTCATCACACTTTTGGCTGCATTAAATCTAAAGGTATTATGACCTTTCCCTTCTGAAAACACCTGCACTTCACTATCCAGCCCCCCCTTCAGGCTGAGGATGTGTATATGTGTCCTAAAACCTCACGCAATAAAAACATTACGCTAAAATGCCATATCGATGATCTGAAATCCGTGTTTTTTTTTGACAGGCAGGTTTTAGCATACAGATGCTCCATTTAAAACTGCAAACATATCCCGATTCTCATTTTTGAGGACATCTGAATAAATTCAGTTTCGGCAGCTTTCAAGATCTTACTTGAGGCATTTTAAAATTAACCAATGAAATGAAAAGATAAATTCTTATTTGTCAGCTGCTGATCCAATTTACTGAATTAAATAAGTACCCAAGAGGAATTGATGTAGCAGTTGGCTGAGGGGGAAGGCTATAAAGCACCGTCTTACTTTGGTTTTTAGACGGACATTTGCATTAAGAGTTGGATACTTACTGCCCTTATCATAAATAATATTGTAAAAGGCAACTTCTTTGTGAAACAGCAGCAAGATCCATTCCATTCTTTGACTTTTAAAAGGGCTAGTTTCCCTTTTAAAAGTACACTTTCAGATGCTACACCCACAATCAGGCAGAATTGGAGAAAATGCATTCCAAAAAGTACAAATCCCACACAAAATAGGGATGTTTGTACGGCATCAAAAGGCTACTGCTCACTGGCGGTGCTCCATATGACCAAATATGGAAGGAAAAAATGCTGCCTTTTCCCGTAACCAAACTGGGAAAAAGAAAAAAAAAAAAAAAAAAGGAGGGAAGGTTTTCTTGCATGCTGTGTGCACAGCAAGATAGAGCTCTCACACTCACTACACAGTGGCCACAGAGTTGGCTCCCTCTCAAAACAGCATGACTGATGGTGATGGTGGACCTGTCGTGACATCTCAGCGAAGACTGTCGGGCACCCCCCCACACACACACACACACACATGCATGCACACACACACACATGCACGCATGCATGCATGCACGCACACACACACACAAACGCAAATGACCGCACCTGCACGACTCAGGAGTCGTGAAAGGGAGGCGCACCGATCTTTTCACTGCACTGACGTTTCATTTTTTTAAAAACGCGCACAAAAGCTTCCCTCGCTTTCGCCCGCGAGCTCTGGAGGGGAACATTCCTCTCGGTGAAAAAGCAGCCGTCTCAAACGCCACGGTCCTCTGCTTAAGTTAGAAACGGTTTGTTTATCCGCCTCCCCCCCAACCCCTCGCCCACCCCTCGCCCCGACCCATATGGAGCAGCTCTGACATTCTCCTGCCAGTGCCGCGCTGCATAAAAAAAAAAAAAAAACAAAACGTTTGTGCAGGCATGTAATTTCACAAGAAACTTATCAAATTATCTGGGACATTTTTCGGAGTGTGTGTGTGTGTGTGTGTGTGTGTGTGCGAGCTGCCAGCCATGGATGAAAACTGCTGGAAAATGAAAAAAAACAAAAAAACAAAAAAACCTCTGCAGTCAGCACAGAACAAAGCAACAAATAAGGGGCCTTTTCCCTGTGTTTTTGCAAAACTTTACAGTTTAGCAAGTCGGTGAACATCTGAATTTAATGTTAAAGCGTCTATATGTATTTTTGCCATCACTACATAGCTAGTGTTAGCGCTGGCAGCATACTAGAAGAAACATTGCAAGTTTGGCATCAAACTTCATTCCTTTACTTGCAAAGAGGTGGAAAGCAATGCCGGTGTTAACCCTTATTTTCACTTCTGTTTTTATAACTTCTTTTCTTCCACTAAAGTTAGCACCAGCTAGCGTCCTTCTGTTCTTGTAAACGAAAGCCTCTAAAGCTGATGGCAAGAGACCATCACCACCAAACACTACAGTCAAGAAACCACCTTCCGCGGCTGAAAAGAAAAAAATGACTTACAGGCACTTTAAAGGAACAGTTTTACTTTCTAATTACACTTATTCACTTCCCTGCCAAGAGACAAGCCCGGCTTCTAAAGCTTTTAAAACTCATAAACAAACACATAATATCAGGGTTGTTTAACTTGTACATAACCAAAATGTAAAAAAAATTGTGGGTTTAAGCGGATTAGTGTTGGACTTTATCTTAGCGTTTATAACCTGAAAATACACAACCAAAACAGCAACAAAAGATGTGACAATTTAGGCGATGCTGGGTAATAGGAGACCATACTACAACATAAAATTTCTTTCTTGTGTAGAGTGATAGTAAAACGATGATATACTGTACATACTGAGTAATGCTTTATATGAAACTGAATAAACTAAAAAAATTTAATTTACAGTCTTAATGTAAATGTACATTTTGAGAAATAAATTAATGTGCAGTCTTGCAGAGGGTGAGATGAGACGACCGATACCGCTCTTGTCTCTGTGCGCTAATAATGGCGCTTAAGCCAGACGCTGGTTAGCTTAGCTTAGCTTAAAGACTGGAAGCAGAGGGAAACAGCTAGCCTGGCTCTGCCAAGAGATAAAAAAAACATTGCCTAGCTGAAGTGTGCACTAAATGGTTTTCTTAATCCATAAAATAAATGGAATTGGAAAGAGAAACTTGTGGTTTTACAAAGGTACTTTGTCTCCTTGCTTCCATGCTTTGTGCTAAATTACGCTAATTACCTCAGTATAGCCTAATATTTGCTGTAGCATCTCCCTAAAGTGAAATAACCTGTTGGTTAATCTTCTACTAACCTGATCCTCTAGCCTCTTGATATTATTGATTAGGTTTAATTTAAAGAACTACTTAAGGATAGCCTTAAGGAAATGTTACTTTTTCAAAAATAGACATCTTTTGTCGCTGCGCAGCGACGAAAAGCAGAGAACAAAACTGTGACAAAGTTGTAAACAATCCGTTCTCGTTCTATCTTCTCCCATTTGCTAAGGATCCAGTTGGTTTTATTTTGCAGCGCGGCAGCCCTCTTATCTAAGCACCTCCCAAAAAAAAAAGCCATCAGATATTCTATTGCAAACATCTAGCCGGCATATATTCTCAATAAATATGCACCCCTGCACATGACATGTGATAAGTCTGCTGCATAATTTTTGCAAGGAAAACACAGCGTAGCCTTCATCTTTTTGTCACTCAGGAGGAAATGTCATGTCAGAACATACATGCTGTAAAGGGCCAAGACAGCATCAAAACAAGACTATAATAGACTGGTAACAGTAATAATCAAACAAGACAGGGTAAAATGAATAAATAAATGCAATTTTTCCACATCATTGTTCTGTCAAAACAAAGCAGAGTTATGATGAGTACACAAGGACAGCATCAGCGAGTCTCTCTGTACCCAAGGGTGCTCTGTGACATCTTTTAAGTCTGTAAATAAATAATGACAGGCAGCTGCTGAATCAAGAAAGATGAAGCGGCCGATGGTAATCTCAATGCACTGAAAAAAAAAAAAACAACCCAAAAAACAAAAAAAACCAAAACAATTTTCCAGCAAATCATGTACTTCTAACTGTATTAGTAGAGTTTTCCTCTCATTTCAAGCAAAAAATACTATTTCTAGACTGAACTTGTGACTTGTCACTAATCCCTTTCTCATCCCTCTCCTGTGTCCATTTCAAGAAGAAAAGCAGCCCCCTCTTGTTCCTTTAGGACAGTCTGTCTTGACACCTGCCTTCTGTCAGAGTAAATGAGGCCTGTGCAGGAGTCTGTGTCTCCTCAACAGGACATTAATCTAGTACTAGTGAGCTGACTAGGGAGACTAGTGGAACCAGAGTGCTGATATATGGTGGGCTTTATTCTAAGCACTGCTACTGCAGACACTGCAGCTAGAGCACAGTTTATCCAGGTGATGGCAATTGAGCAGAATCAAATGAAAAGAGCTAAAAACAGGCCAAAGCTGGACATAAATGACCCCTACAAGGTTTAAAAACCTTGCTTTCTATCAATCTGAGGAAAAGTTCAGTTCTTATAATGAGAAACCGAAAGATCACAGTTTCAATCACTGTAAAAAAAAAAAGCCAGTGCGTCTAGCTTGAAGGCCCTCAGGCAAAATCTTGAACTTGTGCCATAATAAGTGTAAGTCACTTGGGATATGCACCTAAGCTCAATCACTAAAATGTTAAAGCATACGTGATTAGCATGATCCACAGAAGGCCATAGCCTGTGGTACATGGGCAGTAACATGACATGCTGGAAACATGAAGTGGAACATAAAAATGTATTTCTCATAGAGCTCGAGAGGTTCTTGATATGTTTCTCTAAGGCAAGAAAGTACAAAGAAAATGGCTCTGCTGAACATTTCTGACATGCTTCCTATAAAAGCTGTGTTTCAGTCAGGGTGGACATGCGGCTCTGTGTGGCAGGAGAAAAATTACACTTTGGTGAAAGAAGGAGAAAAAATAGGAAGGATTAAAAAAAAAAAAGAAGAATATAAATGCGAGAGTGATTTATGTGGCTGACTCAAACCACACTAAGAAAGGACGTCCCTCCATTATACCTTACATGGAAACATACATGAGGGTAGAGTGGGGCTAAAAAGCATGATGCAATGCCCCCACACTGAGGGCCTATTGAAACATGACAGCTGTGTGCAAACCCTGACACAAGATTGCCTTTCTTTTGCACGTTCACCACAGCCCTATCTGGAAAACAAAGAAAATGACTTTCGCAAAGGACATATTTATTTAAATCTCTCCGAAACGTCATCAATCTTTATCTTCTTTCCTTGTTTTAACACACCAGTCCGTAAATCATGCGGCAGAATACCAATTTTTTGAAGTGTGCTGCGAGGCTTTTCAAGGGTATTACATGACAAGGTATTTTTCAAAATAAGGGGCTGCATTCCTGGAGAAAGATAGGAGGAGATTAAGGAGCGGGTGGTGTTGTGGATGGGGTAGGGGAGCGGGGGGCGGGGGGTGGGGGGTTGAGCAAGATGACCTGACCAAGAGGGTCTATTACTCACAGCGGATAGGGATAGGTCGAGTGATCCCCTGACGGTGCTTTCGGGTTAGGTCTCACTAGGGTGAAATCGTAGAGTTTATTTAGGGAACGTATAGACAAGACGCATGCTGCATACACACACGTGGGAAAAAGGACGTATAACAGAGAGCCGTTCAGCAGAGACTGTCAGGGATGTTTTGTTTTAATCCTACGACTCTCTCTCTTTGTCTCTCTGTGGATAGTCATGTGGCCCTGACATCCTTTCCATGAACTGATGGAGGGCCGAGCTGTTTAATGGAGGATGTGCTGGGTCTCCTCAGCCAGGTGTAGAAAGCAAAAGACTACTCTAAGCACTGCACTCTGTAGATATTTCATAGACAGGCTTCAGCAGCGGTGACAGAAATAAGAAGAAGAAGAAGAGGAAGAAGAAAAGGATCGCCGGCGCGAAGCGGTCGACGTGTTTAAGTTGCTCCCCTCTCTCATTGTTAGACTGCCTTAAAGGTAATTTTCCTCTAACGGTTTTGTTTGACGTCAGTGCTCTGCACCAAAATGTGTTATGAGTATCCTCGTTAACAGAATGCTGACATATTAATACCTCATAAAGTTGATACAGCCAACATGTCCGATCCAGCAGGTATGGAGCAACTTAAACAGTCATGTGTTTCCGTGTATATCTCTAGTAATCATTCTCCTTTTTTAGCTTTTTCTGGGTCTACACCTATTCCTGGGAGAAAATCTAGCTCTCTAGCTGCTAAATGCTGTTTTCCAAATTGATGAGCTTAAAGGCCCTATGAAGTTTCATATAGATGAGGGGAACTGTGGAGTTGAATGATCCTTTTCTGTGAGTTTGTCATTCTGACTATCACCTTTCACACAACACATTATAATTTCGTTCATGAGACATATACTGAAAAGAACAGCTTTGAGGCCTAATCCACACAGAAACCTAAATTCTCTGCATCAGCTGGTAGTCTTCTAATTCCCTGTCTTCTGTAGGTGTTTTAGTGTGTTACCACAAACAAATGCTGATAAGCTAAACCGTGTGAAACACTTGCATCGTGTCTTATTCTTTACATTTTTTTGTCTTGCAAGTGCTGCCCATTTGCATTAATCTATTGCCCTCTATTGTCAGCAGTAACTGTTACTGCATCGTCTGTAGCAAAAATTTCAATTCTACTTTTAGGTTTTTTTTAAGACTTTGAATTCAATATTGAACTTGATGAATTTTACAGTTATGCCACTCTTAAAATTAAACTGGTACAAATTGAGGGCGCAAAGCGCACAGGGAGAGAAATAGTTACAAGAGGAAGAAGGGTTTTAATAGAAAGAGCCAGAACACAGCCCTTGAAAAAGGACTGCAGAAGTCAGCACAAAATTCAGTGTCCTAATCCCAGTCCACCTGTACTGTTTGACAGATAGGAATTAGAAATATGGAGCTCTTTCATTCCAGCAAAGATGAAACCCCAGCAAATATCACAGCCCTGTGGAAACTGGATATTTTTTTTCTATCTTTCACTGGTTAGTTGTATCAAATCTTAAGATATTAAAATATTAGCACAGCCTTTGAGCCAGTGGATGCACATTCTCTAAGCGACAGAGAGCTCACCTCTCCTTCCAAATAATACATTCCACTCTCCTCATACCTCAAATCCTTTCAGGGCTCTGGAGGGCTAAAGTTCACTAGCTTTACCAGATCTCATTTTCGTGCATGGCTATGCTGGCTGTTATTATTAGTGTGGCAGCCAGCCAGCTTGGACGGGTACATGTCTTCTGTCCCCCTCAATTCGCCTCGGGGCGAAGGGTCCAAGCCAAGGTCTTTAAACTGTAGGTATACAGAGGGCAGTTTATGCTACTTTATACTCTGCAGTCACTGCATATGTGTTTGTACTGTGAGGTAAAAGTGACAGCCAGTGCCAACAGTAGAGATCTGTGTTACCTGGAGTTTACAGGGGCATAGCAGCCATTGCCAGTGTCGAAGTATGTCCCTCAGGAGATTCACCGTACATCTTCCTCCTCTTTCTTTTCTTTCTGTGGTTATGTGAAATTTTAGGATACCCTAGAGCTTCATGAGACTTAACAAAGCTCCCTCTCTTCCCTTTCTTTGTCTCTTTCACTATAGATTACATTATGTGTCTCTGTCTGCCTTCTGCTGGCCTGGAAGCTCTGTAGCTCGCTCTCCCTGGGAGCTGAAAGTAATTTTATTCAGTGGCCGATTTGACTCCTATCATGCCATTTTAAATGCTAGAGTTTCTTACTTTTAATGCCTTTGCTAATTCCAGACCACACACTATTTAGACCATGGAAGATGCAATTATCATTGAATGCTATTAGCATGATGTGGCATTTACAGCTAAATTGAGGATAAAATTCAGCTTTAGAGGTTAATACCATGTGCAGTATTTAAGCCTCATAATTCCTAAATTTATTAGAATAACATATATCTTAGACAGCCATGAAATTGTAAATAATTGAGCAGTGCTCTTAGGAGGCTTCTCTGGTTGCTCTGTTGAGGTTGCTGCTAGTCTTTTTTTTTAAGCTGATGACAAAATTGGAAACAAGATTTGGTTCACAAAGCAGCACAGAGCTAAATCAGAATACCCCCCTCCACACACACACACACACAAACACACAAATGCTAATCTGTCCAAGGGGGTTCATCCATCTCCGCCCTGGTCAACCCTGCTATGTAACACATAGAGATGCATTTCTTAACACCGCAATGCACACAGACAGGCACCTACAGATATTACCTATTCACCCCCACCCACCACCCACCTTGTGTTTATGTTCAGAGCTTGAGTGACTGGTATTTCATTTCGGCCTGCCCGAAGCCCTTTTGCACAGTTTGGCTTGGCCAGTGTACCATTACTGGTCATTAAGTCTAACCTGAACTAATAGGGGCCCATTTTCCAAGGTGGTCTCCCAGGTGGCTGTCACAGGAGTGAGTGGCACGGCGGGGCTCAGGGTTTGACTCAGGCAAACAGAGTCTCATGAAAAATCTGCTGGGACGCAAGCCAGACTCCATCGCAGTTTGGATGCAGACACTTTATTAACAAGACCCCATTGTTCTAGGGGGGTGTCTTGGTGTTTCGTTTCTCATTAAGGTAGGTTTAAAGTCACAATCCAGACTGGGTATCCCCGTCTCCATCCCTTCTATGTACTCTGCCGTATTTGTTCCTTTTTCAAAATCTACAATCCACCCAAAAATATTTGTTTCTGAATGAATAAACCCAATCAGGCCAAGAAAAACAGCATACTAAAATATTGCTATTCAGCCTAGTAGCAACGACAGTGAGACCGATTCATCATTCAGGCCAATATATTAGCCATTATTAACTTACTACAGATATACTGGTATCAGTATTTGTGTTTGCTGAAAAGAAAGAAGAAACTGAAATACAGAAATGGCAATACTCTAAGTCTGGGGTCATTTAGGATAAGTTTTGCTGTAAAATTCAAGGGATGCTAATCAAATATATTATAGAAAAATGTTCACCAAATTATCATTACCAGATTTTTAAAAGTATTTAAAATACTGATGTTGGTATTTGCCTCAGATATCCAGTACTGGTTGGGTTATAGCAGTAAGTTTCCCTTTTGCAGTTAAATATTAACAGTACTAAATAAAAAAAGACAATTCATTAGTTGTGCCACATACTCGATACTATTATACAACTTAGGTCTCCAACTAACAATTATCATCATTACTGATTAATCTGCTAATTATTTTCTCGATAAATCAACTGTTTAGTTTGTGAAATGTTGGTACTTTGCCACCGAAGGGTGTTCAATAGCTTATTACTTTAATAACACTGAAGACAAAGACTATTCATTTAAGCAGATTTTGTCAATATAAATACCTTAAAATCCACAATATATATTTAAATATAATATGTTTTAGTTGTGCTCTCCTCTGTGTGACATGTCTCCTCATTAATCAGAAGAGAAGGAGCCATTAGTCCAAATGTGGGGGTAATTAATCCATGCTCGCACTCCATTAGATGTCATGCTCAATTTGTGCGGAGAGCTGCGTACTTGGTAAATAAGCAGAGAGGACAGCTATTTACTCTGAATAACATGGCATCTCAGTTGTTCTGGCGGTGCCAATGTGCATCTCGAAGAAAGCTTTGATCCAAACTAGTGAGCGTACACATAGTTCAAGTGGCTATTACAACTTAAATTGAAAGTAGAATGAAACGGATTACTGTTTTTATCAAATAATTGTATTCATGTGTCATAGGAAATTTGTGAACGTTGCTGTCTGATCGGAGGATAATCATACACATATGTATCTCAGTCATAAAAAAATGTGACTGGACTTCAGCATTAAAGCCAAACCACAAGCTTCCAACAAGGTTAAACTGCAGTAGGGCATAAAGAATGAATCAGCCTTAGTTTAATAAGTACCATTTGGCTGTCACCTCGGCAGCTGTAGAGCTGCCCTATTACAGAAAGCCCCTCTAGTACAGAGCTGGAGTTATTCAATAAAAACCTGACTGAGTGTTTCTCCCAATCACCACTGGCAGATCTCTGATGAGGTAAAGAGCTCTCGCATGCCAGCCTCTGTCCCTGCGGAGCACTGTCTTATTAAAATGGTTCTCTTAGACCATATTTTTGTTCTCCTCCTCCCCTTGCCAGAACTGCATTTGTGTACAGATAGAAAAACTGATAAATTAAAAAATGCATACTGAATGAATCCACCAAAAAATACAGATAAAAGCTATAAAGGTATCCCGTAGGTGGATAGATCAGTGTTGGATTTACGCTAATTATGTCTCAAAGACACGAAAAAGAGAACGCAGCAAGTGCGCCTAAACATTCCTTATATTTGTTACTCACCCGCCCACACACCCGCCCTCCTCCCTCCGTGCGTCTTACCTACTCCCAAGAGCCATGACATGAAGTGGAAATAAATGGCGAAAGTGGAGAGGCACACTAATTCCAGCTTCCTTACTCTCCTGTCCTGTTTCGTCGCCTTGCTTTCAATATATTCCTGAGCAATCCTCGGAGGCTCCTATGTAAATGCCTGGGTATGCTTCTGATTAGGGGGCACAAAGACTACACTCTATAAATGCACTCTTAAACAATTACCGCCGCTCCCGACTGTAGCCCCGATACAGACTTCAGACTGTGCTGCTGCCTCGCTGGCTTATTCAGGTGGGAAAGATGGATACAGACCATTTGCAACAGTGTGCTTTGCTATAAGACTTGTCTTGAGTTTGACTTCAATTATCAGACTGCGAAAGGATGAAGGAAAGTTTTATTTAGTGCCGAAACTAGTCGATTACTTGATTTAATGAGTAGCTAATCAAAAGGAAATGTCACCCGCACTCTGATTGTCAATTAATCATCATATAAAGCTGCTATAATCAATATTTTTTACATTAACAATGGATTGAATAGCCGTTTAATGTGAAAAGTGATGCTCAGAATGACGAACAAAGAGAATAATTACTCAACTCTGCGGTTCTTCTTGGTTATATGGAATTTCAGTGTCATTTTAGTGTCTTTCAACACACTGTGTGACCAGCAACTTTATTATTCACTCTTTGTACGCTTATCAGTGTGGTTTCCAGACACAGCAGCCAACTTGTTCAGCGAAACAGCTCAGATAAATCTGAAGAACACTACCTGGCAGGCACCAGAAGGCAGACAGACAGAGTTAGCAAATAGCTAGTAAACATAGAAGAGCATTTGGCAGCTAATTAGTCAGATATAGGAGTTTGAGGAGGGCAAAATTTGAGCTAAAAGGAGAGAGACTATTCGACTAACATTCATCGGGTGTCAAGGGAGTCTACTCCATATGAGTGCTAATGTTGCTCCATGTCTACCGGATGCATATTTGCTTGCTAACATAGCAGTCATATCAACTAAAAAGAATATGTTAAGAATATATTAATAAGAATATGTCAGTGGTTTTTATGCCGCCCAGGGGGGCAGCGAATATCTGTTGCCCCAAGGAGAAAGCATAAAAACCAATGAAATATTGTGCCCTATAAGATGATTCGAGTGCCGTGGCAGCATTAATAAGTTTCTCAAATAATTTTAGGTTTTGGACTGTTGGTCAGACAAAACAATCCATTTAAAAACCTAATCTTAGGCTCTTGGAATTTGTGATATAGACTGAACAAGTAATTGATTAATCAAAAATAATAAAATCAGCAAGAGGGTAAAAATAACCGCTAGTAACAGCACTAAATATGTTAAATTGTGAGGAGACATTACTGTGTTCTCCTTAGACTGTAAACCAAGACTTGAAATAAATGTTCAAATACTTAGAACTTGGTTGGAATAAAAAAAAAAAAAAAATACTCTCAACTTTGAAGCTCTTCCAAAGAATGAAACAGAAGTCTGACTCATGCGAATACCCATGTAAGGACAGAGTGATTGTTTTATGCGTATGAGGTAAGTCCTCGCTTTCATCATTACCACATACAAGGCTGATCTCGCTCTCGCCAGCTCTCCCTCCCCTGATGGCGGCCGTCCAGCATGGACCCTCCAAGCCGTCCTTCACGTCGGCCATACACACTTCAACACACACAGCACCTCCGCAGCCGCATGCATAAATCCAGCAGGCCTATAACTGACCCGCACACTGCCCTGTCTGTTTTCCCCCGCGCGATTCATAGAGCGGTTAACCTTGCTAACTGTGTAAACACATGACCTCACCAGTCATGTGTTTACACTCAGTGGTATTTTTCACACACGCCGCTGGGATTTACATCACCTTATTACCTCCACATTCCCTTTATCCCCCATTACCCTAAAATATGGGACTTTTAAAAGGGGATTTGACAGGCTCTTGATTAGCGACGTTTGTTTAGTTTTGGGAAGCTATGGGAGGAAGACAATAGGCTGAGGGTAGAAGCGAGGAGGAGGAAAACGGAGGTAAAGAGAGGATAGAGGGGAAGAATGGAAAGCTGGCGAAGAGGAGTAGGATGAAGTGAGAATGAACGTTATAGTAATCATTTCTGTTTTGGAGAAAAGGGCTGAGGTAGAATATATTGGTGTCACAGGAGAGGAGAGAGGCAAGGGGAATGTTAACGTAACTGTTAGAAGAGACACAAGTAAGGTGGTTTCGCTGCCACAGGGACCCACTGTGCACGTCTGAGGTCCCAGTGGGAGGATGCCAAAGGGAAAACACAGGGCCAATCAGCTAACAGAGCCATTTCCTGTGTTTGTTTTATCAGATGAGAAGAAGCCCAAAGGCTAAATGTCCCTCTCGACAGTGTTGTACACTTCTCCGAATAACCCACTTTGGGGAACAGAGGGGAGAACATGCATCTTTGCAGGATGACATCAGAAGGACTGCTTAGGAGCACTGACCTCACTCTCGCACAATCAATCATCCACAAAAACCCCAAGATATGTAGAGCATGTGAGTCAGAGAGGAGGTTTTACCTTTTAAGATATAAAGCAAGGCTGCCTCATGAATTAAATCATCACCCACAAAAAACTGTGTGTGTGTGTGTGTGTGTGTGTGTGGGGGGGTACGGTACTGGGGTTTTTTTTGGGTTTTTTTTAATAGCTATGGAACTTCTGGTGGAGCTTGGCATATGGCAACTAGCAGATGGCGGACCAATATGCCAATTACCAACACAGACATGCCATGCTGCCTATTAGACAGCCTGGCCTTGAGTGATAGCACTTTAAAGTTAGAAAACGACATGAGTGAGAGGCTGATCTAACAAACCCTCTTCATCAGAGTGTGACTAAAGCCCAGAGGAATTCAAACACAGGTCTTTCATGCCCACATGACTGATTCAGTCAGGAGAATCCAAGTTTGGGAAGTAGTCTGGAAAGAAAGGAAGTAGAGACACAGATCCCGGGAGGAAGGATCATTGTGAAATTTTTCCTGCAAGTACAGTGTAATGAATCTGTGTCTTGAACATAGCTATGTATATGTAGTTAGATTAAATGTGACTTAATTTGGCAGTGATTCCATTATAGGCCAGGGTATTGGTCTACTAAAAGATTAAAAAAAAAAAATTGGAGTAAGCATTCACCCAAGAGACAACTACAGTCTTACTGTGCAGTGAACAAATGGCAGAACATCCAAGAGTAGCATGGACATTTCCCTATAGAACTGTTCCATGTCATCTTGGCTGCATAATGAGGAATAATAAACAGACTACAGAGCTAAATTACACAGAGGGAAATTTTAAGGCAAGGAAGTTTTTCCTTTTAAAACGGCAAATAGCAGGAATTTTGAATTTATATCACAAACATCTGCAAAACTCGTACTGCATATTTTCCAGGACCTAAATAAACATCTAGGGTTTCATGTCCTCGTGTGACTTCACAAGCAATTAAGCAGCCAGTTTTTGTCTACCACTTGTTGACTGTCGTTACTCGGTGAAAGAGTTAAGAATTCTTTCCCAACCCGAGATCTGCTTGTTCATCCAAGCTCACCATATTATACAACTTAGTGTGCGGTTCTGGATACAGTGCATTCAAATTACATGCTATCAAATTCAAAGGCAAGGGGGAACAGAACGAGAGCGCTGTAGGACTTGAATCTAGGGCCAGAGTCCCTTGAGCGCTAGCTGCACGTCAATCACAATCACTTCCAATGAACTGAACCCTGTCCTACTCCTGCTGTTGTCCAGAAGACACAAACCTAAAACCTAAATTATCTTTATTCCAAGCAAGTGGTGGACACTGATGACAAGGACACCATTGATGCAAAAGAAAACAATCATTTAGCTTGTGGTCCTTCAGACTTCGAAGGGCTGGATCTCTATTTCAAACCATATTCTTAGAAAAAAAAAGTCTGCATAAAATTAAGTCAAGGGGCAAAAAGTCTAGAACACAGGAAACATGCTTGACATAGTTTCACTGGACCTTAAGGAGAAGAAATAGCTCTGGCACCTGCTGTGCAGAACCAATGTATGTTTGGACTGACGTGTCGGCATGTGATCACTGGAAACTGAACCACATCAAAAAAAAAAACAGAAAAAACCTTAACACTGAACACAGTATAGGTAAACATCTATTTCCAAAAGAACAGAATGGTCCGATCATTTGTGTTAGAAAATTATCTTTGCCAGTTTTCCACTGTATTCAAATTCAGTTTACCACTTGGTTGGCTGCCATAGCTATGTGGTGGTAAGAAACTATTGCCTTGCAGGAAAACTCTGGATTCTTGCTTTGGAACTTGATACTGTGCTGGATTATGAGTATCTAGGATCAAACTATGCTATAACAAAGCACCCGCATATACTGCATGTATGTAAACATAACTGTACACGGACAGATTCACGAATGCTCCATGCCTTAGCAGATGCTGATTGTGATGAGAAGGAGGCCCAATAATCACCTGATCCAACATTTAACTTTATTCAAGTTTATGAGAGAAGGGAGAGAGGGGAGGGAGAAGGAGATGAAGCAAGCATAAAGTAACTTAGAAGCCTTCGCTGCACTGAGCAGTCCTGAGCCAGACTCCGGAAATGCATGGCAGTTTCCCCTACATCCTGCCCAGCCCTAACCCTGGCCCTGGCTCTCACCCCATACTGCCAAACCCCTGTTATCACTGTGCAATTACCTCAAGACTCCTCTGTGCCCATACGATATCATGCCAATTATAAAATCAACTTCTAAGCACACTACAAGGCACTACGTGTATTTGACTGTAAAGCTTGTTGGTTTCTGTGTGTTTGAACCTAGAAATAGCTGTGTTAGAATGTATGTGTTCATGTAAACATGCATTAAAACAGAAATGTTGAATTGATTAAAACAAAAAAAAAACATATATCCATATATTGTCAGTCAGCTGTAACACACGAACACATGTGTCAACTGGTGGTTCGTGAAATCAGGTTAGCAAGTGACAAGAGAAGTTCATACAGTTAGCTGAATTTAATGAATAAATTGTTGCTTAGCCAAAGTAAACAAACCTGGTTGAAATTATTTGCTTAAAGTAATGGACAAATGGTTGAAATAATTAGCAAAAAGTAATGATAAATGGTTGACAGACAGTGCATTCAGAAAGTATTCAGACCCCTACACTTTTTCCCATTTTGTTGCAGCCTTGTACTAAAATCTCATAAATTATATTTTCCTTATCCATCTACACTCAATACTCCATTATGACAAATCAAAAAAACGAATTTTAAATTTTTTGCACATTTATTCAAAAGGAAAAACTAAAATATAACACTGACATAATTCAGACCCTTTCCTTTAACATTTGAAACTGAGCTCACGTGCTTACCATTTCTCTCGATCATATTTGAGATGTCTCTACACCTTGATTGGATTCCACCAGTGGTAAATTCAATTCACTGGACGTGATTTGGAAAAGCACACATCTGTCTACATAAGGTTTCACAGCTGGCAATGCACATCAGAGCAAACACCAAGCCATAAGTTCAAAGGAAGTGCCTGCAGAGCTCAGAGACAGCGTTGTGTCAAGTAAGGATAGGAGGAAAGCTAGAAAAAATTTTTTAAAGAGCGCAGTGGTCTCCATAATTCTTCAATGGAAGAACTGAAGAACAATCAGGGGAGAAGGGCCTTTGGTTAATGAGGTGACCAAGAATCCGCTGGTCATTCTGGCTGAGTTCCAGAGATCGGGTGTGGAGATGGGGGAAACGTCCAGAAGGAAAACCAATTCTAAGCATGTCTAGCCAGACCAGACATGACATTTAGAATTGAAGCCAAAGAGTCCAACCTCAGTTTAATCAGAAAAAAGTTTTGTTTTTTTTTCAAACAGCCTTAAATTTGTTTTTTTTTTTGTCTGTTTATTTGTTTTTCAAACGCCAAGCAGCTGTCACATACTATAACTGACGAGAAGCTTCTGTTTGGCCACTCTGCCATAAAAGCCCAGATCGATGGAGTATTGCAGTTATGGTTGTCTCTCTGGAAGTCTGACCTGTCTCCACACAGAATCTCTGGATCTCAGCCTGAATGACCATTGGGTTCTTGGTCACCTCTCTTACCAAGGCCCTTCTCCCCTGATTGCTCAGTTTGGCTTGGTTGCCAGTAAGAGTCCAGTAAGAGTCCTGAGTTTTCCAAACTTCTTCATCTCAAACTTCTTCCAGAAACATTCCTGTAGATGCCTCAACTCTTGTTCGATACTCACAAACTTATTGTTTCTATAAAAGGCAGTTTTGGAAAAAACTGTGTTAGTAAACCCATTATTAGGACAATCCTGTATTGCAGGACTGTACAAGTACTGTGTATTGCCATTATAATGGTGAGAAAAAAAGCAAGTAACAAAGAAAGACAGACTGGTTGGTCTGGGGTAAGTCTTACAGCAAGATAATATTAAATGTTAACATTAAAAGACAAAAAACAGATGGTGGCTTCAAAAAGTGGAAGACCAGTACCATCTCCAGATTTAGATTCCATGGAGCTGGTATGGGATGAACTAGACTGAAAGTGGGAGGGAAGCAAACTACAAGTACAACACATTAACGGAAACTTCTGCAACAGTGCTAAGACAAACTGTGCACAATATTGGATTTTCATTGTAAAAAATGTCACAAGTGTATTCAGCTGTTGAATTAATCAAATTTAGATTAGATTTAATTTAGATTTAGTTTATCTTTGCTTCAATTTCAGGAAATCTGGGATATTGAATTATGTAAATTTATAACGACTGGAAAACTTGAGGTGTTCTAAAACTTTTGACTGGTAGTGTAATGGAAACCTTGTTGAAATAGTTAGTGAAAAGTAATGATAAAAGGTTGGCAGCTTAAATCAAATGGATAGGGTTTAAATTGGTTGCTAAAGATAAGGGATAAATTCTTGAAATAGTTAGCTAAAAGCAATGGGTTAATGTTTGAAATAGACGGCCAGAAGAAATAGATACACGGTTGCGAGATGAATAATGAAAAACAGTAGGTATATAACCAAAAGTATACATAGTGAAAAATGTATAAATGTTGGAGAAATATTTGAAAAAGCAAAAGGCTAAAAGTAAATGCCTGAAATCTCCAGCTTCTGCTACCCCAAGTGTTGGTACTAAAAAAGCAAAACTCATCCAAAGTGACCTACGCCTAGACCTGAGAGTTTAACCGATTAAAGAAGCTGTTATAACAATATCCCCGTTAATATTATAAATGGTGGAAAACATCGTCCAGTTGAAAATCAGATCGAATGAACACATCTGGGATATGACGACGTCGGTGCTGATGAAGAGGAACTTAGCCCGTCTGACAGGGCTTGCGGGGGGTTCATTACACAGCAACGTTGGGAACCACTGTAACAGAGGATTGTTATGCATTGCATTCCAGAGGCCATTCCAATCATCTGTCACCAGGTTGGGCATGGGCCTTAGGAGGAGTGGGGGGGGGCATTCTCCACGTGTTTTCCAAACACCGCACAACTTATCAGATACAGTTTCATGGACAATTACTGTGCTGCCTCTAGCCCGAAAGCATTAAAAAAAAGAACGAACCTACAGATCTACCCTCTAGAGCTCCCTCCCTCCACCGTTCCTTTTTTCACGCTTCCATTTCACAGATTCTACTATGTAATAAAGCCAAGATCAAAAGACTTGCTCCCTAACTCAAGTACAATGAGAGCTGAGAAGTCTCTTTTCGCCTCGGGGGGGGCGGTGGGATCGCAGAGAACGCGATACCTCGAAACGATGATGAGTAGGATTCATCTGCAAATGAGCAGGCCCACCTTTCCGCAAACCTACCCCGTGGTTTTTTTTTTTTCTTTGTCCGCAGGAGACGCCTGACGCGTCTCGAGTTCACGCACCGGGACGACAATCGCCCATCTGTGACCTTGCCCAAGGTACTGGAGTCAGAATTTGATCTCCTAGGGGGCATGTGGGGGTTGCCGGCGGCCCGAGCGGGGCCCGTCCGCGCCTCGGGGCCGACTTTGCACGCTTCCCGCACGTCCGATCCAGACAAGGTCCGTTCGCGCTCTGCTGCTACGGGTCAAAGGGCGCCACATTTTCCATTAGGGTGCAATCGACGGGGGGGGGAGAGTCGCCGACTGTGGAAAAACCTATTCGTCTGTCTTTGAAAAGTGTGTCGCGGTCCTGGAGGGTGTTTCAGGCAGCGGTTGGCGCAATGGGGTTGCTGCTGGAGAGATGAGAAACTCTGCTGGCTGAGGACTTGGGAGACAGACACAGCACAGCCCCCCCCCCCCAACAAAAACCAACCCAAAACTTCATACTTCGTTGGATAGGAATCTGCAGGAGTTTGCGCGCGTTATAGGACCGCACGTACGCAATTTTCTCGTGTGCAGACAAAAACTTTTACATGACAGCTTCGTGGAGAAACGGGCCGTGGATCGCGATCGTTGAGTTTCGCCTCCGTTTTTAGCCGCCGTGGCGTGGAAAAACGCACAAAAGAGGGAGCGGCGCGATGTAGAGGGAGAGTGTCCGCCCCGGCGGCGGCGCACGGAGGGAGACCCTGAACGTAACACGCTCCCATCTGCGAAAAAGCAGCCATCGCGTTTCCCCACTTTTTCGCTTAAAGCATCAACGGGTCGCGAAACCTTTCACCCGACGACGCGTGTGCGGGAAGTTCCGAGGTTGTTTTTGTTTCGTTTGGTTTGTTTTGTTTGTTATTATTATTATTATTTTTCTCTTTTTTTTTTTGTTGCGCGCTTACCTGTGGATCTTAACGGGACGAGAAGCGGAGCTCTTGAGTCGAGTGGAAGGAGAGAGAGAGAGAGGGAGAGAGAGAGAGAGGGAGAGAGAGAGAGAGAGAGGGGGGGGGCAGTCTGCAGCCGGGACCTCCACCACGCTCCGTGATTATAGAAAAAAAAGAAAAAAGGGGGAAAAAAGCAAAAGAAAAGCCCCAAGAACCGGAGCGAAGAGCCGCCGAGGCCCCTCCTTCCCTCCCCCTAACATATGACCGCACATCCACCCCCGGCCCGGTTCGCGTCCGCCCCGGTCCGGGCTGGAAAACGCTCGGTCCCCGCTGAGACTTCCGCTACACCCCCGAAAAAACACCCCCGATGCAGCTACCGAGCCCCGGGTCCGACGTGGGAAATGAAAGGCGTCGGCCCTGCGAGGAACCGGCTCTGGGAAGAGAGGGGCCCTTCCCGGGCTTCGTTTTGCAGGACCGGTCCCTGGTCGCTCCCGGGCGGACCGGCGGGCCCCGGGGGTTTCGTATGAACCTATGACCTCGAGTAACCGCCGCCGTTGTCGATAAAACAACATTGATCTTGATCCTCTGGAAGTAAATACTACTGCTATGCTAAATCTACAATAGTTGAGCTGAATAGTTGGCCCCGTTTTTTTGCCTCTCATATATTTGCGTTGCGTTTGACCTGTAGCCGTAAGATCTTTTAACAGAGCTGCATCGCTGACTCTTCCCTCCGGACCCTCCCCCAAAAAAAAACCAAAGTCAGGAGCAAGATTAAAAGTTTAGCATGATTAAACAGGATTCAACCTTTGTCCTTAACTGTTCCTGATTTTCCCACTGGCCATAAATGCTAGCTCTGTCCTTAATTTACACAATTTATTATGAGTTATACTGATTTCACTTTCAAATATTTTATATTTGTATATAAATTAAAATGTTTCTATTTTCCCCCTGTTTGACAAGACTAAGCGCTATGCTAGCAGCTCCATGGGGCTTTATAGCCACTGCATTCAGCACGTAGTTTTGAACAAAATTATTTTTTTAAATTTTTGTTTTTAACAAAATAATCAAGAAAATCTTTTGAGCTAATCACTAATGTCAGCATGCTCACATTTGCAGGACATTTCTGTTTAGCAGGTATTGTTCAACATGTTAACCAACTTAGTTTGGCGTGTTAGCATGCTAACATTAGCTATTTAGCACAACTAACAGTTGAGGCTGCTGGATTTTGCAGGAATTTAGGAAAAGCAAAGACAGGAAGAAGAAAAGCCACCAAAGGGATCGCAATTCACCCAAAGGGGCCATAAATGTGTGTAGGAAATTCGATGGCAATCCTTCCTACAGTTTTGGGAAATTTGAGTCTTGCACAAAAATGTTGCTGGTGTATTTGATTTCTGGAAAATACAGTCTCCAACTTGATAAAACTGATTAAATATCTATTTATTACGCAATAGATGGAATAGTTTTCATCGAGATGGTTAAAAGTTTCAGGTAATGGAAATGGGCTTCAACATGCTAAATAGGTGGCTGTGGCTCAGGAGGCAGAGCGGGTTGTCCACTCTAAACAGAAGGTCAGTAGTTCGATAGCCGGCTCCTCCGGTCCGCAAGTGTCCGTGGACAAGATACTGAACCCCAAATTGCCCTGACTGTGTGTGAATGTCATGTATGAATGTGTGCAAATGGGTAAATATATCATGTAGTGTAATGTGCTTTGAGTGGTTAATAGGACTAGAAAAGTGCTTTATAAGTGCAGTTCATTTTGCATTTATTCAAACAAGCTTTTTAAAGATTTCTGGATATTTATTTTTCTGCAGTTAATGCTGTGACTCCAATGAAAAGGAACATGTGAGACAACTAGCGCTAGCTGATATGATGCATTCTACTCTATATTTTCTAATCAAACTTTTGTGTGGGTCTACTCCACGTGTTAAGAACATAGGTCGCCTGAATTGTAGGTCAGCTCAACCTATAGCTTCCATGCTGTACTTCCCTGGATTTAACTGTGCCCAGGTCGGTCCCTAGCCAGGATGGCCAGATCTCTAGGTCACCCCAACCCCACCTTGACCCCACATGTAATTTGTTAAATGCTGTATCTGATTTATCTAATTTTCAATATATTGTCTGGAAATGGAAACGCCAAACTGACAAAATTTAGTGAAAGGTTATCAAACAAGTCAAAAATAAAAACAAAAACACTAATAGATAATATTATTAGTTATGAAATCAAAATGGAGCGTAAAAAGAATATAAATCTATACATGCGGTAGAGGGATACTGATTTATTTTACTGTTTTAAATGACAATCATGCATCAAGCACCAGTTTCTCCACGTACTGCATATACAGTATTTTAAACTAAAGGATACTGATCAAAGTGCAGTGTCATGTTTAATTCCCTCCACCAAATGCACCCCTGCTATTTGTGACCTTTTCTCCATCAGCAGTTTGGATAAGGAAGCAGGGAGTTAGGAGGTGACAAACACAATAGCTGCAGTGTTCTACTTTCTACTGCGAAACGGCAGCATGTAGACACTGCCCCGCTTTGTCTTCTCCTTTAAAACAATGATGCACAGAACAAAGAATGAACTTAAGAGTATTAGGCCATTGGTGCAGAAATGGGCACCATATGTGCTGGTGTTTTTTTTTTTTTGCATGTTTTTTTTTTTTTAAGAATAAATAAATGCAGTCTGTTGATTTTGTGCATGCACAAATGCAATTGCGTGTAAGTGTGTGGTGTGCACCTCTCTGCTGTGTGTGTATCTGACAAAATAAGAGACAGCGCGCATAAGGAGGGAGAGACAGCTCATCTTGCAAAATAAAAAAAACCTGAAAATTCATTTATCTTCAATCCATTGAAAAATGATTTTAAGATAAACCTGCCATTGTTCATTTTGCACATTTCTTTCAGACCTTTTTGCTCCAGATCCAGTTTGCACACGACAACTTGGCCCTGGAAACCCCAATTACCCTGATCCAAAATTTCTTCATGGTGTAATTTGATTGCCAAAACCCATACAATGGCTTGGTCATGTTTAGAGTTAATATAATGCCTTATACTTTATGGTCACTAGCTATATTTATATCATGAGCTCAGGTGTTTACCTCTGCCACACACTTTAGTTGATGCTCAGCCTCCTCAGAGCTTCAGCCTTCTATGACTGCATGTGTGATTTAGCAATTGAATTCTTGGACTAAATAGACATAAGTCTGAGCCATATTAGCACCAGCAGAAGTAGCATTGAACAAATGGATACATATGTATATGGTCCATGCGTATCTGGCCACATAAACCGAGGAGGAAACATTATGGCTCTTGGCGGTTTTGCTCTCTATGAGCTGTTCGCAGCGGCTGTCAGAGATGCACAGATCTTTGAAGCCCCAGGCCTGAGAGATTCGTATTGCCAAAACCACATGACATATATACCTTCAAAATGTTACATCAGATGAAACACCTCTGAGGCAATTATAAAGGTTTTAAAACCACACTGCCTTTTAACAAAGCTCTGACATTTTCCCTTTTCATCATATTGATTGAAATCAGATGAAAGACTATGTTGTCAACTTGTGTGAAACTAGAGGTGAGGGCAGGACTAGCCTTCAAAGTTGTATTCAGTTGCAGAAAAGTACTATTGTTAATGATGAAAGTTCCATATGTTACTTTGCAACGGCATTATCACTTCATAATAAAACAAATGTTTCAATGACAACAGTACAAAACCTGGTACATCTTAGTGTCACTGCAGTTTTAAATATAATTAGGATCTCCCTATTTAAGAATAAAGTAAAAGTCACCAGTCTCACACATCAACTTGAAATGGATTAACACATGCTGCAGCCTTACTTAGACTGTGTGTATATGAGGAATGATTGGTATCTAGGATGTCTCAGTGGCTCAGTTTGTCAATGTGCATACCAAATACCTGCGGCATCCTGGGTAATATCCAAGCATTGTAATTCTGATATATCTCCTGTTTCTGTCAAATACAAAAATGTTGACAAATGACATACACCTGTATACGTAAAAATTTGGAATATAACCCTAATATATGGTTAATGTTTGACTTAATAATGACAACTGACCTGCCACATTCCATCGACAAACCATTAGATTATCATAAGGAAATAAGATTCTCTGGTACTACCCTTCTACCATTTACCTGCTCTATGTATTCTTTTGGATTGGGTAATTAAGTTGACAGGGATTATCTGGAAGAGCTCATTAGTACCACACCTATAAAAAGGATTCCAAATTATATATATTGTTTTTATGCTGATATACATATGGAAGTTTTGCTCTACAACACTGCATGGGCACCGCTTGATGGTTAAACTTAAATGCTTTAAAAAACAAACATATAAATCTAAGAGTCATGCTAGTGGCTCCATGAGACACAGAGCTGCTTTCAGCTAAATGCTAACATCATTATTCTAACTGAGGGGAATGTATATGGTCATGCACCAAAGTATTGAAGAAATTAAAATTTTGATCCAGCAATTGCAGAAAAGGAAAGATTAATGGATCATGAGAGTTATTACAATTCATCCTGAAGAGAACACAAATGCCTGCATTAATGTCATTGCAATACATCCAAGAGTAGACATTTTACTCAAATTCCCAAATGTCAACCTTATATTGTTACTACAGGAAAAGTCAGGGGATTACCAAAAACTTAAGGATTCATCATCTTGAATCATGAATGTCTTACCAATTTTGGGTCATTCAATCTTATCTCACTCGATAAGTGTCAACTTTGTGTGGCTGTTAGTATTTAGCATTCGGATTCTTCCCTCAGGGACTGAATTCATGCACACGATTTCAAATCAATCCATCCAATAGTTGTTATTTGATTGCTGTTATATCACAAAAAAAATGTGGAATGCTAGAGTAGAAATTGGTGAATCACCATAGTCTATAAGCTTCATCCTCCGGTTAGCAAGAATAACTGCACCAAATTTCATGGTAATTCAGCCAGTATTTTTTAAGATATTCCAGACCACCACTGCCAGCCCTAAAATACCAAGCAACTTTGCATCACCATGTAATTCTCATCAATTTTATATATATATCACAACATTAGATCAATTTGGATTGATATCGTACTTTTGTAGATCAATACAAGAGTAACTCTTACAGGGAATCTAAGCCACTCCTGCTAATGTGCATGATGAAAATTGTTTTGAATCCTCTCCCTGACCTAAGCTCACTGACCCCCTTCCTTGGTTAATACCATTATATATATTGATTTATAATGATCAATTACATGTAGCGTGCAGGAGGCTCAGGGAGGGATTAAGAGCCTTGCTATGACCCACCTGGCTTGAGTTCCAACTCTTTCACATGTTCAAGGGCCCCAGGATGTGTCCCTGGGGTACTCCGTCACACAAGCTATAAGTCTAACCAAAGCAAATACAGAATCCCCTGTTTGTTGACTTTTTATGGAATGTTGAACCTAGTCAGAAAAATATGAGTTTGTCAAAAAAAAATTGGCTCAGCACACTTGTGTGAAGAATTTGGTTTAAAGGTAAGAACTCTTTTAAGTTGTGTTTCATTACATCAAAGTGGCTCTGAATTCCCAAGAGCTAGTGTATAGCATAAAGGTACACACATGAATATTTTTTTTAATTCCTCTGTCATTATTATGGAAAGACATCAATTGCTTTTTTTCTTTCTTTTTTTTAAAAGATACATCAAAGGAGAAGACTGGCGTTCTGCATTCTTAAGCACCCATAACCTAAATCCACTGTCAGGTGTGAGAGATTTTCAAACACACCGAGTGTACAAAGGAATCACTGGTAAAATAGAAAAGAACAAAAAAACACATTTGCCCACAGATGAGCTAACAGAGCTGGGTTGTCTTTTCCAGTCCATCTGGTAACTGCTCTCACCAGGCTGTAACCATTGCCAAGCTCACTCATGACCACCACTAGCATCCATTCAGTGGCAATGTTCCCGTTGCTTTTATTGCAAAACATCACTCGAATGGTTGCTTATCATTATATGAGGAATATTCAGGTCTGAACATGTTTACTTTTTATAAAAACATTGATGGCCACTGGAAAATATCAGAGTTTTCCAATTTGCTAAAACACCAGATATAATATAAGTATCCCATGTGAAAAAGTGCTTATGTAGAATCCTGGCTTTGATACACAGTAAAGAAAGAATGGTGAGTAAGAGAGAGAGGATGTCACTGAGGTTTATTAAGTGGGCACCTCCCATCACAGATGTTTAACTAAATCATTCCCATGACACCTCTGCAAGGCTCCTCTGAATCTCAGTACACCACCACATCAACAAACATAAAAAGATAAATATCGGAATCTGGAGGGACCTCATAGCCAAGACTTTGGTTCTTACACAAAAGGTATTTCAAAGACATTTCATGTTGAGCAACTCAACTGTACAGTATTATTAGCAATTTATGGTAAAATGAGTGTCCTTCTGGCTTATTTCTTGCCTATTTCAGCCTAAGCTGCAATGACACACATGAGACAGCAGCAGACAATAAAGCCTTGAAATAATTACTGCTTGGAAGTCAAAGCTGGGGCAAATATACTGTAACACTGTGTGGTGTGTTTGATATTACCACGGAAACTCCATCTGTGTCCAATCACAAAAAAAGGCCATCTGTTCAGCATAAAAAAAATGCTAAATGACATGAGGAAGGGTATTCTACATCAGGAAACTGTATTGTTTTCAGATACTGTACTTATATTGTCCTCATATTGCACATGTGGATATGTAGTTCTGCCATGTGGAATCATAACAAACTCTGTGTTTTCTCAACAATCCACTGAAACTCTACTCGCTTACCTACTGTTAGTTGATCTGGCTATGTCTATGATGTAAAAAGTGGCTCAATATTGCCTTAATTATTACTCACATGTACTGTATAGTGTCTGTAGATCAGTTAACTCCAATCACACAGTGGGCTCAAGTTTGATCTCTCTTCATGCATCAGTAAAGAATGAATGGATGAATGGAGGATGATGCTTGGACAGCCCCTGGTGGAGATAATGATAAAGTGAACATTGTAAGTATGAGTCAGATCCCTCATTTGTTATGGTGTCACCATTCTGACCTATACTGCCACCAACAGTTCAGAATATAAATAAGATAAAAACTTGTGTAAAAAAAACTGTTCTGTATAATATTAATCTTAGGATTCCTTTGGCAGCCTGTAACACTTACAATTTTTGAAGATTACTTTTCTTGGACAGCGGAAATAAATTTCTTAATGGTGTAATATAAAAAACTTTAGGCATATTTCAAATAAATGTTGTAGTGTTATCTTAACAACCATGGAAACAAAATCAGAGAGAAAAATGTTATGACAGTAGCAAATAGTCCCAGAGCATTGTGTATTATTTTCACTGTGGTTACACTGCGAGGACACATGTTCTATGAGTACCCGAACAGGCCAAACCTCAAGCGCCTTTAATGTGATTGAAGTAGGTGAACACTTTCAATTCCATTTCTCAAACTGTTTATTAAGATTTTCTTGACCATATGCCACGAACATACATACTGTGTGTAGGGGTGATTGAAAGCTTTCTTCCCTTTAGAATGGGAGATTCCTTCTCAGTGTGATAGCTGTGTCCCCACACATAGGCCATATGTTTGAGGGAAGACCAAGGAACAAGCCACAAATGTAATTTATATCATGTTCAAAATGGGATAAAGAGTGAGACAGTAGAACAAAAGAATGAGTGTTTTGGTCACTGTCATTGTTCTCTCTACTAAGACTATGATTCCAGAGTACTAAATATTTTTGGACCCAATGTGACACACTTTCCAAGGATGTTATATCTCCAATATCCATCACGAATCCTCTGCCACAAATCCACTTAGAAATCATCGAGTAAAATGTGATCCTTATAATTCCAGTACTTGCCTGAGAATCTTGTCAAACCATGAAAAACCACTGACTATAAAAATAGCCAATGAGGAAAAAGGGATGTAAGAAGCAAATGGTGTATTCACATAACTTACAGTTCAGTGATACCAGAAATAATACATAGACAGGTGTTTACATACACACGTGCATCCCCATACATTAAACTACATGTGCACACATGTACTAAAAATGAATAAACATAGGTATTTCCTTGGCTTCTTTAAGTGACCAGATGGCACTGACTAAGACCAGATGGCACTGACTAAGAATTAAAGTACATTTAACATTAAAATTGTTTTTTTATACTACAAGTATTGTTGGAATTTTGACCTGTTCTAATATTTTATAGTGGCATGAAAAAGTTTGGGCACCCCTGGTCAAAGTTTTTGGCACTGTGAATAGCTAATTCAGTAAAAGAAGACCTGTTCTTCAAAAGGCATAATATTAAAGATGACACATTTTTTTCTATACTGTAAGCAAGATTATTTATTTCCATCTTTTACAGTTTCAAAATAAAAAAAAGGAAAAGGGCTGGAAACAAAGTTTGGGCACCCAGCATTGTCAGTACTTAGTAACACCCTGTTAACAGCTAGGAAACTTTGCGTTCTGTGAGGTCCATGGCAAACCCTTCGGCTTGCACCTCCTGAGGTTGTCCATCGTGTATTTTGAGGTTTGTTTCAGATCATTAACCTTTCTACAAAAGGTAGAGCTTTTTTTTTACAGATGGTGTTATGTTTGCCCCCAGAATTTACAGGTGTTTCATTGAAAACATTCTTTCTTCTAACAGTGAAATTAATGTTGATTGATAGATTTGCCTTTCGAGGAATCTCTCTCTTGGAAAGTCTTTTTTGGTCATCGAGACCTCAACTTGACCTGCACCGCTCCTGTTAACTGCCATTTCTTAATTTCATGACAAACTGAGGAAGCGGCTACCTGAAAACACTTTGCTATCATCTTACAACCTTCTCCTGCTTTGTGGGCCTCAATTATTTTCATTTTCAGAGTGGTAGGCAGCTGCTTTACGGGAGCCTGTGGCTGCTTATTGTCTGACAAGGTTTGAAGAGTCAGAGTATTTATAAAGATTTGAAATCTTCATCACTGGCCTTTCATAATGATGACTGTGAACAGGCCATAGCTCTAAAAAGCCAATTAAAGTTTGAGACCTTGGTAAAAGTTATGAATCTCTCGGGGTAGCCAAACTTTTTTATGCTGCTTCTTTCCTTTTTTTTTACAATAAATTATACAAAACAAAGTAATACACTAATCTTTCTTAAAATGTTGAAAAGAAAGTTTCATCTTTAACTTTATGCCTTTTGGAGATCAGTTCATCCGCTACACTCTACACTTATCCTCTCTTCACTTAACTGTTCCCCATTACAGAAATTTGACTGGAGCTACCCAAACTTTTTCATATCACTTGATCCCTGCCTTCAAATGACACTGTGCCTATTTCACTGCAGAAATACAGTATGTCTTAGGGTCTTGTGAGCATGTTTACAGGATTTTTTCAATTGTGTGGGATGTAATAATCAAGAGAGTGTAATTTTAAAAAAACATATTGTATTGTATACTTCAACAAGCTTTAAGATGGTAAAGGACTGAAATACTTTTATAGGTTGTGCAGAAAACCTTTTTTTCTAAACCTTTTTTTTTCAAAATTGATAGACAGTGAGTGAGCAGGTAGGACATCTTTTCTACACATCATTACATGCTTCAAATTGTCCAGGGACTAGCATGAAAATGAAAAACATTGCTGAGTGTGATGGGAGATAACAGCAACTTTGAATTTCTTGTTTCCAGAGAGCAATACTTAAAGATAATGCACTTATCAGCAGCTTTAAAATGCCAAGCACTGAACCTTCCGCTCAAAAATAAAATATGTGAGAATAAGTAGACTAAGCTTTGCCTCCAGCCTAACTTCACTTCTACATCACGGTGTTTCAATATGTGCCCTGAACTGCTTCATTCACTTCAGGTTCGGCCTTTTATGAACCTCCTGTTCCAACATCTTCTAAAATAAAAATCTAGAACAGCGGGTCGGCAACGAAAAAAAGTGAGGCAGCGTATTTTTCTATATCTGCTATTCCTTTTTGCAATCTTCAATATGGTATGGATATTCTGCAGCCAAATAGAACAGAAAATCTTTGTATCTTTCGTGGATTAGAGCAGATCACAAAGTCTACGGAATCCCGTCTGACATGATGCATGGCTTTTCATACCAATCTCTGCAATTGCCTGTGAATTCAGACAGTGCATACAAGATCATAATTTCACTTTGGTGTGGTTAGACATGTAAATAGATATAATCTTGGAAGGAGGATTAAGATGAGAGTGTAGCATTTGATCTTCAAAGGGCTGGAGGTTAGCTCAGGTTAAGTACAAGTGTGGTTAGCTTTCATAAAAATTCTGACATAGAGTTAAACTTCTGTTCATTTCCATTACAAAGACAGGTTCCTCTCTCATTCTTGGACACCTTTACCTCAATATTATAGCGCTCATCATACATACACTGTGTCAGTCTTTCAGTGCAAATCCTTACAGAGCTCCGATGAAGAGAACAGACTCAGGCCTCTTTAAACCTCTCTGAAAAAAATGTCAGAATAAAAGAAAGGACTGATTCATCATCATCAAATGGCTACTGCTTTAAAATTTCACTCAGCGGTAAGACATATGGTAGGATGTCCTTTAAAGTGGAATTCTATAAAGAAAAGTTCACACTGAGCCAGAGATGCTGCTTCTGGGAGAAACAAACAGGGACTGCTGTGGCAAAAAGAAATGTCTGTATGATATTATTGAAAAAGTTAATCCATATGTAAGTCCAGTGCACACATTCAGCAACCTTTGTAGCGCAGTAAGCTGGCGGGGTATTCGGTGCCTGTCATTGGCCCCTGGTAGTGTGAAATAATATTTCACAGCTGAGTGACAGTGATGACTAATCACAAAAGTAAACACAATATTCTACAGAAAACCACACAGAAACCACAACAGGCAAACAAAGTAACGACAAAGGCTGCCGAGACAATCTGAGTTCCATCCCTGCAGAATATAAGCGGGACACAGATGTATACTGTATGTACCTTTGGCACTGTTGCAAACCGAAATTGTATGCATACCAGCTGTTCAAGTCAAGTCAGTTGACCATATGTAATTTTTTTTTTTTTTTGGACAAACACACGCATTGCCACTGTATGTATAAAACCCAAGCTAATAAAGATTGCCCAAACTTTGAGAGCGGTTACCTCCTCTGTGCCTCTTTAGTCTCGACTCTCAGTCCCACAACCAGACAAGGCCTCAGCTATTTTTTAACTGCTTTCCATGTCTATTAACCATTTATTAAGTTCATGGTGCACAGTGGAGATAGTAAAAGCTATTTATTCACACAGTGCTTAACACTCTGATTCCAATACACAAGCCTCCATTAGATTCATCACACCAGAGGCTACAGAGTGGATTACCCTTCAGTGGTAGCCTGCAGGGATGCAATCCATGACAGATAGTTTATTTGGATATGAACAGCCAATGCACTCCACAACAGACATCTGGAATTGGAGGATTTTTTTTTTTTCCCTCACAGAATGCAAATGTCACAACATCGTAGATAATTACAAGCAAGAATCCCCCTGGACTCAGGTTGCTGGAGCTTTTTATCCCCCAAAACCTCTAAACAGTAGGCAGTGTGTCAGAGCCCATTGCTAGACCTGCTGGCAGGGGGGATGCACACACACACACACACACAAAAACACACACACAAAGCAGTTTCACAGAACATCATTGTTACTGACTTTTCTGCTGGAAATTCTCTGGTACATTAAACAAATGGTTAAAGTGGGTCAATTGTAAACATAAAATTGTTTCTTCATTTGGTTTGCATCAGTTACTGTAATCACTTCACAGGCTGTCTTTACTCCTGTTCTACAGAAAATTTCTACAGAATCTTAAAGCTTATATTCAATAGCTTAGTTATTAGAGGTTTGTTATTTTTTTGATATACATATAAAAACTTGAGGGCCACATTCTACTGTATGTATAATTTAAAAGTATGTTTATGAGGTCTAAAACATTATTTTTTAATAACACATAATAGTTTAATTCAGGGTTTAGTTACTAGCCTCTTCTGGAGCTCTGAACCACATCCAAGCTCTGGAAATGCTGATAAATGCTTGTAAGTTAACAGTGTGACAAAATTATTTGGTATAACTACTGTTGTTGAGAATGACCTGCCATACTCAGCTAGTTCGAAAAGATTTAAGATTATAAACTGTAGTCTAGAAAAAATCAATGATATCATTAAAAAAAAGATTATTCATATTAAGATTTGTAGAAAAAATAGCTTATTGTTAAGGGTGTTACTGTTACTGTCATTTTTTTCAATGATAGATTACTCATTGAGTTTTGATTAGGGATCAATGACATTTCATCTTCTCCTTTATTTTTTTTAAAACCGAGACACAAGTTCAAGGTAATTATTAGTGATGGACTGTGAGAATACCAATTAACAAATACAGACAAAACCACAGATAGGCACACAAAATCATTAAAACTTGGACCATCCTAATTCAAGGCACTTTAGGAATAAATGGCCCAGACAACACAGCTGACAAAGAAAGCATCACTGGCAGCGAAAAATAACAAATCAAGACCAATAATTGCTCTACATGGCCTGTGTCAAGGCGGAGGACAACAACAAACAAACACATCAGAAGCGAGCGAATAATTTCCTAACTGCGATCAATAACAGGGACATTATTAAGGAGATGACTGATTGAAATGCGTGACAGTGTGACAGGTAGAAAATGAGCCTTCAGACAGGGTGTCCTTGTTTAGACTCCTTGATGCAGAGAGCCAACACAGTGCGTTAAGCAATTGGCTGGCCTACATTCACAGCTGTGCATGTCATACCAGGCACCATATGGCATGTATAATCAGATCATGAGATTTTATTGTGTGTTATTAGATTACATGTTGTAAGATATTTGCACTGTGATTAAGGATAAAAGTTTTGGTCCATTAATTTTGTAACAAAGGCTTTACTGCATATTAGTGTTATTAATATAAAGTGACCAAACCAATATGTTAACATTATGTTAATATGAAATACAGTGACCGTGTTTTCATTAGTACTTAGGTAACATAGCACTGATCTTCACACATGCTCAGAGAAAGCAGCCGATATCATTACATGTTCGACCAATAAATGGATGCGACCAGCTCTAATTTAACATATAGCACATCAGTTGAAGCAGCCGATGGCTGAGGTAGCACTGATTATCAGGATGTAATTGTGTTACAGTCCCATGGCCATACTGGTCTCCTCTTGTACACGCTGACCCCAGCCCCAGCTGAATCTTGTCCTATGATTTCTATAGAAAATGCTATTACGGCCTCCTCTCTGGGGACCAGATCGATAGAGGTACAGACAGTCTCAGCTGGGGATAAAAACAGCTGACCCCGTCTCCCTCATCTCATGCAGAGATGAGGATACCTGAGAGGGGGACAAAAGTTCATCCTGCGGGTTAATAGGGTCCTTGGATGAAATCACGTGTATGATACAAACAAAAAAAGTAAAGGTGAAGAAGTTTTAAAAGAGATCCTTTGATTTCCCTGCTCTTTGATTTCCTCCCCTACTTCCTTTCTTGTGGCCGGCTGTCCTTCAGATTTTTTGAAGGAGAACATTAACTTATAGGAGATAAGATTTTATGCTGTAATTGAGGCTTAAAGAACATTATAGTGCTTTAGCCACAGTATCTGCTGTACAAAAGACCAGCACAGGGTAGCTGGGTAAAGAGGTCGTCTGCCTTAATGTCAAAATGTGAGATTACACACAGAGACTGAACTTTTGTCCTTCATTGTGACACATTGCTCTGTTGGTTCCGGTCTCCTTATTAGCTCCCGCGAGCCAGAACACATAGTCACACACACAAACACACACACACACACATGCATGCACGTGCGCGCGCGCACACACACACACACACACACACACACACACACACACACACACACACACACACACACACATGCATGCACGCATGCACGTACACGCACACGCACACGCACACACACACAGGTATCTCAGGTTGCAAATGAATAAGAATCAGAAGGACAGGAGGGGAATGAAATCAATGCACCATTTTACAGGCAAACGATCTGACAGCAATAAAACGCAGCTTTATTGGGAGAATTTCTTGCTTAAAATATGAAGGAGGATATGAGCTGTGACCTGCTGGAAGATTTAGAGAGCTGCTGCTAACACCAACCTCATAGTAACAGAACACGCACATGCATACAAACACAGCCAGGTGAGTCAGAAGAAGACCTGCCCTCTTTGTATTCATCATCACTTATTTACCTCGTTGCATGTGATGCCCGATAGAAAACTAACTCTGAGCAATATAACCAAATATTATTCAGATTTTTATTACAAAGCCACTTCAAACCTGAAAAAAAAAAAATCTCCAAGAATAATTGTGCCTGGTTTAATTACACTTCATTACCCTGCAACTTTCTTTAGAGAACCAGTCTGGTTTTGGGGGGAAGTGTTGAAGTGTGAAACCAAATACAGAGAAAAGGAAGGCTTAACATTTCGGTCAAAGATTTATGGACAGATGCTGACCTGTACTTGAGATATAGAAAATTGTAAATTTCTGGTAACTCAGATAGCTGTTTGCTAGATTTATTAGGTGTAAAGGGTCTGGACTGTGGCAAATAATGTTAAACTAAGCTATCAAATCCTTTGTATGAAGTTTTAGAACAAGTGGCAATATCTGATCATGCAACCCTCACCTGTGTTCACCATGTAAACTAAAAGTTATAGGCAGAATGTTTTGCAATTTGAGGTGTATTTTGCCGGTTTTTGTAAAATATAATTTAACATCTTTCCACATAACTATTGACCAGTGACTGATAAGGTAATAAGTGTCAGTTAACATGTGCCAGCCATATTCCATTCTACCTCTTCAATCTAAACATCATCTGTTACCGAGCTAACGCTTGTTTTGTCGGCCACTTTAGTTAGCTATGAAACAGGCACTTAAAGGATGAATGCATTAAGGAAAACCCTAATTAGATAACATAAAATATCGTGATCCGACAGAGGAAATTTAAGAATAGACACCACTACCATTTAATTGGGGGAAGAATTTGATTCATTAAACCAAACCCTACCTCTAAGGACAAACGTTCGCATGATTCAACTTTGTTTAATTTAGTGGTGTGTAGAGCTCCACTTGATTCACACTTACATAATAACTAGGCTGTGTTTGAACTTTCAAAGAGTTGGGGCAACCTGACCACCTCGTATTTTGACCTTTGCAAAAAAGACAGAACGATTGCTAAAAGTAGCTAGAACTTTAAAAACCTGGTTGCTGCATCTGAAGGCTGATTCTGTACCCAGCGAATCT